>CM074185.1:31682170-32112170 GCA_037179385.1 Holothuria scabra | reverse complement strand
ATCGGGGGGGGGGGGGAATTGAGCCAATGGTAATTTGTGTGCCAACTGTACAAGTCACCCCGCTTAAGTGCCTCCGTCTCCTATCCCCACGCAAAAGTTAATATTTGCGCTAATTCGCTTACTGCGGTCTTTTTTTTTTTCAATTTCATATCGGTCCAGGATCTTTTATTCCTGTTTTTAAGTTCAAACACATTCTGTGCGCGAATGAAAAATTAAACGGGCCTCGACGTGTTCTAGAAAGTCATCATATGTCACGCATAAAGGCTTACCCATAAAAGTGTTCGGCCATTATGAACGCTTGAAACACTGCAATTGAGGAAAGTCAGAAACTCCATGTAAAACTGTTAGTAAGTAGGTTACCTTAACACGTTAGAATAAGCTATATTGTCAAAGAACAATATTTTCCCCTTAACCTTCATGGAAATTATGTAATCAAGCGCAAAACGTTAAGTATTCATTCCAGTATGATGTGTACAGATTGCATGTACAAAGTTACAAGTTCGCTATCTCGCCGATCTGGTGGTGCAAGGTAAGCAATATGGCGGAGGTTGCCGTGGAAGAGTTTATTGAAGAAGCTTGAATTTTCAATGCTCAGATTCAAACATTTTGTGTTCTGATTATTAACCTTTTGCCACAAAGCAACAACAAAGGATTGTGGGCCAGCGTTTCGGTGCGCGTCATTTTTGGCCATGGTGAAATGCTATTGACAAAAATGACGCGTACCGAAAATCTGTCCCACAATTCTTTGTAATTACCATTTGGAAATTGGCCTAAGGACGTTGTCCAAAGTAATTGCCGCCAAGGGTGGTTATAATTCCGACACGGATTACTTGTGTTCTGTTACAATTGTCCCTTGCTTCAGCGTGTTTTAGCATACATTGTTATAACAGACATACTGTGTCCTTTTCCCTGCAGGTTGAAAACACAGAGGATTAGGTACATTTACCATTAAATGGCAAGTCCCTCGACCTATCGCCATCACAGGATTTACATTTCCTCATGTTTATGCATAAGTAAGAGTGAATCTTTACCCTGTAAAATTTTTTGAAACTTGTGGCGATTTTGAAGGTTTTCAGTGCGGTTTACATGAAATGCCCGACTTACCCATTTTCATGTCAGTAGACCTTTAACAACGTCGAGGTAACACCGATAAGACACACATTCGGATTTTCCTTATTCAGGACTTCACAAACTCAAACAAAATACAGCCGCCAACAGCGGAACTTAATTGTTATCTTATTCTGGTAATGAAGGGTTTGGAAAGTTTTCGAATACACTTTCAATGTGTAAACATTTGCATAAAGCTTTAGGTGTTTGCTAGCTAATTGCAGTATTTAATCCATGCCGTGCTAAATTCCAGTTGCTCAGCACATCTGTTCACAGTGATTCAAGGGGGGGGGGGGGTTAAAAATTGGTAAATAATAATTTTGGAATCTAATTGAATGTGATTGTCCGATTCAGAAAGTTGTTCGATTCAGGAAGCTGTTCAGTTGAGCTGTCTACCAGTAGTACAGATCAAGGTAACATCCCCCCTAGGTCTTTGGAAAAGTGGCTAAGCCTAAGAATTCACTCACGTCTGACAGATGGGGACCTAGCGGTACCGAGAGCAGGATTAAGAGATTACATGTTTGCCTCGTAAGTATCGGGACACTAGTCAAAATAGAAGTAGACGAATATTGCTGGTCTTCATCTACGCTCGCTCTGGCGTAGAGTTCCCGATGAGCCAATAGGCTCCCTGATCCTAAACGTTCAATTTAAATATGCTAACGATAGTGCGCTCACATTATGTAACAAACATTTGAACTTCAGGCTCCACTCACCAACGTCATAGTCTTCTGGAATTATTTTGCTGATCAAGTCACTAATTTTACCAACAAACGCTCTTGGGTATTTTTCCATAAAATATTCGCACAACTCGGTTGGAATTCTCGCAATCTGTGAATTCCTGATAAAGGGAGAGGGATATTAGATTTCCGTGTCTTTTGTTAGAAAGATTAAAAACAAGTCAGAATATCTGAATGTAATTTGCAAGCTGGATCTTCTAGAGGCAAGTCAAACAATTCATCTACCGTAGTGCTCATAGACAACCTACCAAAATTCATTCATGAAATGTCAAGAACTGAGCCTTACAGATTTTGACAGAAATTGAGCAGCCATGCATTTCTTTACATTCCCCGTCTGCAGTTCTTATTTCAATTAAGCCGATTATACTTCCCTACAAAAACTCTTTGTACAGATAAGCCGTGCATGTCCACATTGCTTGTTTACACAAGCGTGATAAGCATCTTTGCAACTGGGCAGGAGGTGCAAACTCCAGTGTAAACATTCTGCTGAAAACCCGACTAAAGGGTTTTTAAAAGTGTTCCTTTCTCTTAGGGGTCTTTTCATAGCATGATTATGTGCTCCAACTTGTGAAGCGGTCGAAATCTTTTCCCTTACGATACGAGCCTTTTGCTACAAAAAGAAAATTCGTGACCATATTCCATCAAAGTAACAGTTATAAAGTCACGTGTCAACTATAACTGCACTGACTGGACATGTGCATATAAGTCTGTCATTATATTAACAAGTGTGGATTTCCAAGAGCATGTATGCAATCGCCACCCTTACCCGGCCCATACTTAATCTATTTCAACAAACGAAACTATATTTAAAACATTAATCTCGATGGACAATTTAAAATGCTTGTACTGTCTGCAGGGGCGGAATCATAATGTCAACATTGAGGGGGGAGGGGGAAAATTAAGGGCAAAGTATAATGTTGGGGAGAGAATTTTCGGGCGCAGAGCGAAACCAAACCCGAAAAACCCGTTCCTGGGGTGGTTCCAGGGAGCGAAACACGCGGAAGCTCGAAGATTTTAGCAAATGTCCGGATGAAAAATTAAATTTCTGAAGAGGTATGTTACTTAATTTTTACGTTTAACCCAACTCGTAACTGACCTAAGTTGGTAGGGGGCAAATTGGGGTCAAGGTCAAAATCGTGAGGGGGGGGGGAATGCGGCCCTCCCCCCCCCCATAGCACCGCCATTGACTGCCTGGTATATGGTGTAAGGCGTGGCCTCATATCAACAGAAAGGCATCATTCGTAGTTACCAAATGGATGAAAATGTTTCTATTCCTAATTGAATGTTTCTAACTTTAAATCTGATGTTTACAAATAGCCTCACAAAGAGAAATGTACATACAGCTGGTTGACCTAAAACGAATAGGAGACTTCATAGATGCAAACGGAGTTTTGTTCACAAGGCTGCCAATCCCTCCCAAGAGCACCTCTTTTATTATTTTGACGTAACTGAAATTAGGGATAAATCTAGTTAAAATTATGGTTTTCTCTCAAGGTAAAACTTTCTTTTCGGTGCCACCTGAACCCACTTAGATATACTCAGCCTCGACGAAAGCTTTTTTCAAAAAGCACTTGAGAGAGAAGTGTTTCTGGGTCCAGACTAATTCATGTTCTGCAGTGAGCTGTAGCACTCGCTGAGAATCCTTCTTATACGTTAGTAAGCCAGTCAGTCAGTCAGTCAGTCAGTCAGTCAGTCAGTTAGTTGGATAACGTTTACGGCCCAGTTTGTAACGTATTGGCTCAAGTCGAGCCGGCCACGACCTTTTTTCCAGTTGTGGCTCACTTCTACTTATACGAGTCATCATGAAAATATTATGTGCTTGTGGGCATTTCACATAACATCGAGTATTTGATTTAATGACAGAGTACCCGGAAGGTCCGGACTCGATTCTTTGGTCTAGCCACACCAAAATCAAACTTAAACCATAGCCCTAATGCATATGATGTCATAGAGCAAAAAGAACGCCCTCCTTTGGGGGCAAAACAAACCAACACTGACAAATGCAGACCTCTGATTTGTCAACCAGTCGAATACATGTATATTGTGCTGCTACACGCGCAGGGCGAATTCTAATGTGTGCGGCCACATGTTCCATTGTTTGCCCCCAAGGATGACGTCAGTGTGTCGTCAATGCATAAGGTCTATTGTCAGTCGTTGTATGTGATGCTCTGCATGAGCAATGGAGTAGGGACAACAACCCAGTCTAGAGTGTCCCACAACTTAAAAACGCCGTGGATGTCGCTAGATCAAACCAGATCAGAATTTGAGGAGGAAACCTCTAACAAGCCAAACAAAAAGCAAACCAATGATAAAAATGAAGTTCTCTAAATTTTAACGTAGTTAATGGGGAAAGAAAACGTCTTGGGGCGGGGGCAGTTGAGACAAGGACATAATCTGCGCACAAATGAGCTCTCTTGCACCCTGTAGCACTGCCACTGGTTTTACCTGGTAATCAGTTCCATTCTCAGCCTACTGCTGTCAAATATTCGCTAATGCCGCGCCATGCTACAGACTGAATACATAAAACTTTAAGAATCCCCCAACTTTAACATGGAGAAGATTTAAGGTCCCAATAAATGGTTTTATGTAATTTGTGACTTTTTAGCACTGATGCATAGGAAAGGCTACCACATGCAAGTGACCTTAATTTCCCTTAATCCGACATTAATCTTCATGGGCTGTGGAAACGTAAGTGTCGTTGTCTCAACGGCACTGGTGTTTTCAAACCTTTAGTTTTACCCACGTTTCTATTATCAAGCGTCAACCTTCTTTCCAGCTCTATTTGGCCACTACTCTATAATATCTAACTAGTTTATTGTCCAAAAGTGGCTATGCCGGCATGAAAGCTGTTGAAAATGGCACATATAGATAATTAATTAGAAAAGAGATGGCCAATTCTTACCTCACCACGGTAATGTGGCCCTGTGCTTGTCTCTGTAATAAGGCTTCTTCTACCCCTAATATTTCTCCTCTGCCGTAGTCCTTCGTTTTCTTTGTGGAGTGTCCATAGCTTCAAAAAATAGTAAGGCAGAAGATCGAAAAAAAAAAACCCATCAGTGATAGGGCATTTGAATGTTGCTGACAAATTATAAATCTTTTTTTTCTAGAATTCGAAAACACGTTTTGAGAAAGGTTTGCTAACAGAATGCCTTTAAACATGAGTGAACGTTTGTACGTTATACCTGTACACATATAATGTACAAAAACATATCATTATATAAATCCAAACCAGTTGTTTCAATTTTTGAATCTTTATGCGTTCTTAACGGATATTCTGTCTTGTAATTAGGCAGCTAGCATCTTTGTGCTGTGGGGTGGGATTGAAGACCGCAGATACTTTGGAGTACTGCTCTGTTAGGTTTCTAAAACGTTTAATTAGAAATGTTTCTGCTCTTTTGGGGCGAAATATTAGTTTGGCCTTAACGTTTCCACACACTTTTTCTATAGGAATACGGGAACGGACAAGGGCGCCCTCCTAGATTTTCATAGAGAGGGGTGTTGTTGGGTTTCATGTATGGCTTGTATGTGCTTGTGCTAAGCCCAAGGGTAAGGTCTAAGAAGTTCCCTTGAGCTTAGCACAAGCACATACAAGCCATACATGAAACCCAACAACACCCCTCTCTATGTGCACAAACACAGCAACCACCCCCCACTTATCATAAAGAACATCCCAGAAAGCATCAACAGGAGACTATCCAACATTTCTTCCGACGAAGACACATTCAACACATCATCGCCCGTTTACCAAGAAGCATTACAAAGAAGTGGCTATGGGTACAACCTAAAGTACGAGACCCAGGCCAATCCCCTAGCACCAGTAATTCCAAGGGAGCCCCGAAACGAAGACGAAATAGGAACATGACCTGGTTCAACCCCCCCGTATAGTGACAGTGTCACAACCAACATTGGCAAGAAATTCTTTTACCTCTTGGACAGCTGCTTCCCACCTGGGCACAAACTACACACATTACTCAACAGAAACACGGTGAAACTGAGTTACAGCTGCATGGCAAACATAGACCAAATTATATCAGCGCACAACAAATACATACTGGCGAAACAGGAAGTACAACCAGCAACGCGAAGCAACTGCAATTGCAGAAAGCAAAGCGAGTGCCCATTGGAAGGCAACTGCCTCACGAACAACATTGTGTACCAAGCAACCGTAACACGCCACGACAACCACAACGAAGAAACATACATTGGTCTAACAGAGAACACATTCAAAACAAGATACACCGCCCACAAGTCTAGCTTTAAACACAAAGACAAAAGAAACGCAACTGCACTCAGTGAATACATCTGGAAACTAAAGGATTGAAATATAGAACACTCTGTAAAATGGAAACTCATGAACAAAGCCCGAGCACATTCCACATCCTATAAAACTTGTAATCTCTGTCTGGAAGAAAAGTTCTAAATTATACTCAAGCCTTCCTTAGCAACTCTAAATAAAAAAAAACGAACTGATAAGCTCTTGTAGACCCAGGAACAAACATTTACTGTGTAATTATTCTAATAGGTAATGTATCTTGGCTCGCTGTAGACAGTTCTTGCCTGTTCACAACGAACACGGAACGAACACGTGCTTTAAAACGGACACGTTCAAAAGCAGCGAACACATAAGTATTTAACGTTATTGACATCATTCTACTTCAGGCTTCTGAGGAGTGAGGACCTACATTATTGGCCCTTACGAAACAGTTCTGTAAAGCTATGTTGTAAGAACTTATTGCAACCTTTTCAACATTACAGCTCCCTTCACAGGGTTGAGCACTTTACCATTGCCTGGTTGACATTATTAATTATTTTTTTACTATTACGTACATACATATATATATATATATGTATATATATATATATGTATATATATATATATATGTGTATGTATATATATCGATGCAAATAGAAACACACCAAACGCTCGACATATCAAATATAAAATCCGTTAAAATTTATTAAAAATCAAAGAAGAAATGGATTTTTAAAGATCTTCAGAACAACCAGTTCTCGATGATGGGCAAGTGAGCATACTCACTTGCTTTATATATAAATATATATATATATATATATATATATATGTGTGTGTGTGTGTGTGTGTGTGTGTGTGTGTGTGTGCCTTATAACAACAAACTAAATAATTAAATATTTAACTAAAACTTGTGCATACGTCATACATATTAAGTATACCTTATACACTGTTTTGCGCGCTGTTTAAGTTTATCATGATATTTTTTCCTGAATTTTCCAGTGGCCCTATGTAACCTAAGGTAGCATTTTAGACAGTGACGACCTAAGGTAGACTCCAGAGTTATATATATATATATATAAATCAAATTGGTCAATATATATATATATTTATATATAAAATATGAGTGTGGATATGTGTCACTTACCTGTCAGATGAATTTATGCTCACCCTAAGTCGACCAGTCAGAATAAACAGGACATCTGGCGATATTTTCCTTTTACGGAGAAAATAGTTTATGAGTTTAAATGCTTCAACTTTGAAATTTAAAGCAATCACATGTTACAATTATTACTAAATACGAAGTACTGAGTATCGCTGAAAGAAGAGCTTTTGTTCTGCATTAATTTGTATGACGGTCTATATCTCAAACTGAATTTCGGGTTGGTCGGTCGTCCGGGTTTTATCGTCACCCTAGTAACCTAAGACGAAAAATAACAACTTACTGCAGTATGAACATTTGGGAACACTTTACGCGCTACACGTGGTTTAACAATTTCTCGTCTTTTTAAAAATTAAGTCTGTTAGGAAATGTTAGGAAAATTGAAGACAATTTGTTCATAGAGTGAGATGTGCATCACATCGTCATGAATCATTGCATAGAAATGTGTCTAAAAATGCACAGAAAGAAAAAAAACAATATCGCCTATGAAGATAAAAGTTACGCTCTCATATCTTTTCTTCTGACGATGTGACTAATAATGTACTTATCCATTGTAAAATGCACCCTCTGACCCCGGATAAGTTCGGTCAATGCTCGTTGGAAGCGTCAAACATTTTTTGCATCGACACACCCTCCATCAAGCAATTGACTCAACTTGTCACAGACTACGACGCACGCGCATCCTGCAGAATATGACGCACCTATGCCACACCAATGAGGTTGCTTTTGTAGCACTTGCACTTCAGATAATTGCATTCGCGTGCAAAATATACATATTCATAGGTTGTCCCAGTGCAACTTGTTATTTACATAAGCTAAGTGTGTAGTGGACCAGACTGACCAATCACGCGTACGACTCTCGTGGTGAGCAGGCATGTAACGGTCAGGAGGTCCTCACTAGCATCAAGTCAGCGACGCAGGAAAGACGTGGACACCAACTCCGCTGAAGTTCCGAATTGACCGTCCTCGACTTTGACACGACAGTATTTACTGCACTTGGAATTACCTACCAAAATCTCGGAGATATCTACAAGAAATTATTCGTCTTACCAACACATCAGTCCTGTGTAGTCGGGCAGCAGCGGGCAGCTCGACAATTTTTGCTTGGGACTGAGGTGTTGCGTGCGGCGGTAATACCAGTTCCACTACATCGCCGAGCACGAGGTCCTTACAGCGATGCCATTTTGTTGCGGCCCTGGCATTAGAGTTTTTCGTAAATGGAGGTGAGACCATTTCACTTTACATCTCTAAACTTTGACGCAACATTGAGGAGCGTTGACAAACCGCTGCGTCACAACTCGGGCGAACATGAAACACATTTGACTCACCACTGTCCGTGGTCGTAGGATGCGTTTAACTATTTAAAAGTGCATAACTGAGGGACTTCCTATACATGGACAGAGCATACTATCGGTAGATTTCCGCCACCGTTCGTGTGAGTATAGACGTAGCAAGATGGCTATCTGCTATGGTTTTGTGTTTGTGAAAGTTTGGACTTGCTCAAGTAGTTCAAATCAACAGATTTTGCAAGAAACTCGAAATATTTTCGCAATAATGCAGGGTAAGGACAAAATCACCACACGTATTGCAGGAATATGTTATTGTTTCTCATTCAATTGAAACCTTTGTTTAAAATATTACAGAGTCGTCTTCAAATCAGTTATTTCTTCTCTGTCTCAGTCGGTGGCCACAACATGTATAAGACGTACGCGTTATATGCTCTGTCTATGTATATAGAAAGTCTGTGGCATGATTTTTGAAATTGGGACTAACGAATTCATTAGAGAGTAAAAGTTTTAAAAACATTGAATTAGCCTACTGGTTTTTTCTATATCCAAACGAGGGTGAAATTAGAATCAAATCTCAAATTGAGAATTTCACTCTAACGGAGTGAAGCTGACTCTTTTCGATTGAAATTTTTCAATAAAAAATTAGCTTGGTCCCTAATTTCACTTCAAGAGAGTTACTTTCTACCACAAAATTTTAGAGCGCAAATATCCAAAAACAGAGAAAGAGTGATAAAAAAAGTATGTGCAAATACCTGTCAAGTGTGGCTCCTGCATGAAGAAACTCCCAGCGAATAGCCATTTCGAGTAGACGAACAAAATGTGACATGTCCTCTATTTTGTAATGACATAAATGTAACATCACTTTGTCATTGTCCCTGATCATACTGGAATGGAGATCACAATATGTAGAAGAAGTTCAATAACTGAGGAAGGGAGAAGAATCTATTATTTTTTCTTTTATATTTATATTTTATTTATATACAGGGTGCTACACGTGACGTCACTATCGGAAAGCCACGCCCACTGACCGGCAAAAATCAGCAGTGTTTGTAGTGGAACAGTCACACGTGCATGGGTCGTTAGCTGCTGCTCAGCTATCTACACTAAATGCGTTCTAATCTAGACTTTTCCCGTCGAAAGAGGCGGGGTTTGTGACGTCAGTGAAAATACCCCATTCACATGTACTGTATGGAATTCGTAATTTTCTATATAAAGTGATAAACCTCTCTATTTTATTCGAAATATGTCAGTTTAAATTGGCGTTTGTTGATTTAAATTGGTATATGTAGAATTAAATTTATTAACTACTCTAGTATTTGTCGAAAAAAAGTAGTATAAGTCACATTTAATTGGTATATGTCGATCGGTATACCGGTATATGTCGATTTACATTAGTTTACGGAGAATCGACATATACCAATTATCTACATCTCCAGAATACACCGGGACCCGATCCAAACGGTGCATTTAGATTTGCATTACACCCAAATTTAGTGGTTCTGCATCGCAACGCATATATGTACATTGGTATATGATACCGATTGTTGCACCGATTGAAATGCTTTGTCTACGACAACTACCTAAATTATATTATTTTATACAGGTATGGTGTGTTGTGACTTCTGCTTTTGATTCAGATTTGGTCGATATGTTATGAAAGGCAGGTTCGTAATAATGTGTTAATATTTCGAAAATTTTGAAACCAGAGCAAATGAAATCATACTCCGAGTTATAAAGTTGCTTATAATTCATAAACTGGTGCATACCAAACTAACTTATATTTATGGGAAACTACGAACATCTTTTTTACAAGCATTGCTAGGGTACAATTACTTACTGTGGTTTTAATCGTGTGACTACGACCGAAAGAAATGGACGCTGTGTAAATGAGGCGATTAGAATTAACATAAGCACATTGGGTAGGTCGGTGGTAATGTGATAAATACTTGATTACCCACTCTGTCGGCTTGATCCTTGGTCATAATATATATCTATTTTGACACTTTGCCTCTCAGTTTAATGCCTGCTACATTTATGGGAATACATATTTGTCACATTTAACGAAAGATTGGTGGAGATCAGGGACCGATTCCACTGACAATAATTTAAGCGATCAAGCCTAAGTCGCTCGCCAACTAGAAAATATCGCTACAAGGAATAGCAATGAATTTTTCACAACTAAGCGATGAAGAATTGATTGTTAAAGCTTAGTGAAATCATTTTGAAAAAAGGGCCGCTAGATTGCAATCGATTTAAGATTTGTCGCTAGACGTTAGTGAAATCGGCCCCAGGGATCATTTGAGAGCACCAGCCTTCAAAAACAAGCAATGTTTAACAACTGAAGTGTTTAAGCTCCAAATTCAGGAAAAGCCCAAACGTGTTTTATTTAAAACTTCCTCTGTGCGCTCTATATAAGCGTACCACTGAATGCACGGCAGCATAATATATAGAATATCATTAGGTCCCTTACTCTCGGGGTAATTTACCTTTTACATTAGATAGTTTATACTTGGCTGCAGGAAGCATTATTAAAACAGTGTTTAATAACTTTCCACAAATCTCTCATTGAAAATTTGTGAATTTGACGCTTTGGGATTCTAATTTTGTCCTCAGAGGTGGTCCCCCTCTCCACTTCCCTTTAAAAAACTTGTGTCTGTCTCTAATAATTATAGTACAATACCAAATGAAAAGACATGCACAGATGTTTAACTTTGCAGATATGTTAAATGCATATACATGGGAGTCCGAAGGGTAATTGCTATGGTTAGATTAGGTTAGGTGGAGCTTTACGGCCCAGTTTCCAATCAATTGGTTCAAGTCGAACCGGCCACGGCCTTTTTCCAGTTGGACCTCACTGGTTTGTTTTCCCTACTCCATTGCTTATGCTGAGCACTAAGCACAATGGAAGTAATTTCCGTTTTTAACGTCTTCGGATCCGGCCTGGACTTGAACTCCAAATTATTAGGAACATGCACTTACTTGAAAATGCTTTTTCTGCTTACTAAAGCGACTGTGCAACCATCTTCTCCAGCTTTAACGTCGTATTGTTGAGGCTCTCCTGTCAACACCGACGCAGCCCCAAGAAGCACGCCAGCTTCCTTTTCAATATCATATTCATTTTCTTCAGATTTGTTGTTAGTGAGGATGACTGTTCCGTCGACAACATATACAAGGTCCATATCCTGTTCATGAAAAAAGTATACAGCAATTTTGGGGGGAAATTTAGATAAATATATAAAATATAAATACCTCTCTTAAATTCGGATAAACAGATAAAATATATAAACCTCTCCAACAAAGTTTAAGACGTTCAACCCTGGATATAAGCACAAAGGATATCAATGATTTTAATAACGCCATATTTTGATGAAAAAATTCCAGAAGTACGACGTATTTCGCAAGACAACTAACATCTTAGGTATGACGAATACAGTGAAAAAGGTAACACGATCTACATAACGCAGAGTAAAGCTGCACAATTGAGATTTGGATCTACAAAAAAAGGTGTGAAAGGATATTCTGCTGTTTCTTGAGATATAAAGGCTGTCAACTCTCACCCCAAACTAGAATGCTTGTAGTAGTTTACAGAAATTCTCAATCGGCAAATTTCTTTGATTTACAGCAAATTAAAAAAATCAGATTATTGTAGATCAAATGACTCAGCATGTACTGTACTGAGGGTGTTTTGGTTACACATCAGGGTCCTACATACTCACCCTGAAACAGTAAACTGAGATTTTGTCTGGATTAGGAAGAGTTTTAAACAGTTGTTGGAGGGGCCTACGTAAGTAGGTTAGGAAAATTGTAACTGGGTGAGAGGATTAAGCCTTTAATAATAATTAAAAACTTTCAATTGTATGAAATAAAAAAACAATGTCGCACTATAGGCTAGCTTTTTCAGAGAGCATGAGAATGCTGAAACGAAGGTTTCAGTTTGCCTTAAACTCTTAAAAAAATTACAGCTCTGATAGGTACTGTCAAAGAAAAGAATAGAATACACCAACCCGCAAGGTTATCCTTTACATTTGGCTCACTTAATGAGATTATTTAAGGTGCTTGAAAAAATTATGCCCTTCAAGGAGAACATTAAAACATGGAAAATAAATATTCTAACAAAAACAAACCTTGCAGTGTCTTTCCGCGATTTCCACATCGGCTTCAACTTTAAATACGGTTACATACTGTCTCAGCTTATCAGACTCCTGTGAATGAACATTTCAAATGATTATGAGGAAAAGGTAATAAGGAAATGTTTTATTTTGGTCTTAACTTATATGTCTATCTACCGTAGCTTATATCTTATATCTGGTATTTTGCCCGGCTGAAGCTATATCGTGGGGAGATTACGGATATCCAGATCAGTGGCTCACTGGAAAAGATGAAATGACGGTTTCGATCCCACATGTGACTAACCTTGTGCATGATCAATGACCTTGTGGTAACGTCTACTGTATTTTTTCTCTGTTTCCTTTTTTGGGCTTTGTTTGTGTATTCTCATGTTTTTCTCCTTATTCATTCTTGTATAATCTTACGATCGTTGCACTGAAAGTTTAAAAAGTCTAAAAAAGTCTAAAATAATTAATCACTTTTTACTTGAATCCAATACCTCAATAGTGTGCAATTTTTAATAAAGTGACGGCACGCTGACAATTATTGGGAGATTTCGTGGTTCCAAAACCTCACTAAATATGCATTATTGGCGTAGAACGGGGGTGGGGGGATATACCAGGGAGTTGCGCTAGCAACTCCCTGGATATACTACCTCAACATTAACTTTGGGGGGGGGGCACATGTAATCATTCCCCAATGTTAGCCAGTGAGCTACAACTGAAAAAAAGGCCTTAGCCGGCTCGACTTTAACCAGTTGGTTGGAAACTGGACAGTAAAACCCCATTTAACTGTAAAAGCAGACAGAGCAATATAATTTAATATTTACACAGTTGATACCAAGCTTTTACTCAGTATCTCTCTTTTGACGCAGCTGTTTCTGTGTTCCATTGCTAACGTTAACTTCGAGCGCTTTCTAGGCCTAACGATGTCTTCGTTATCGATAGCATCAAATATATTTACATTAATTAGTCATCGGTCTGATTAGGATTGTTTGTGTACACTGGCTTAAAGGTTGGTGTGTTGAGGGGCACTTCCTTCAAGAATGCAAATTAGGGGGATTCTTTTGCCTTCGTCGTTTCTATGGTCATCTTTAAAGAAAAATACAAAGCTTTATCTAACATCCAGGTAGCATTCAGATTCACCATGTAGACGGTAGTTTCACCAGACTTTTTACACTGTGGAGGGAGCACTGGGAGGACACACACTCTTAAAAAAAGTGGGCAAATTTTGCCCAACTTTTTGACCAACACTGGGCATCTATTCAACAACCTAAACAGTTGGGCAAAACTTTAACCATTCAAATTTGGTAAAGTTTGAACCCAACTGTTGGGCAGGAGATTACCCAACTGTTTGGTAAATTAGCATTTAAAAACATACCCACTTGTTGGGCACTTCTTTTATTAAGCTGTTGGGCAAATGCATTAACCAAATGTTGGTTATATGTCATTCATCTTTTCCTTAACCGTTGGTGCTTTCTTTACATGTTAGATTGTAGGTTATGGCAGGGAGCTGCTACTGCAGCTCCCTGTTTATGGCAACCCATCGGCCCCAGTTTAAAAACCCTGGCTTAATAACCTATTTGGTTTGTCACTGAGTTCCGTATAAGTACGTATATGTACGGTGTGTAAATGATGTGATGAAGTCTTGTAGTTTCATCAATGCATTAATATGAACACAAGGGCAGCATGAGCGAGAATTAGCTGGTCCGTAGCTCTCATACACTGTTATCATTGTTATAAGACAGGTTTCTTGTTATGCCGAAATCTTTCGAATAATAGTATATAAATGCTCATTCGGACGTGAAAGAGAATATCCCAGATCATAACCTCTCATTGGATAGCAGTTTTGCGCCAAATACGAATCATGGAATCTCATACAAATGTGTTCTAGTTCGTAGTACTATTTAAAGAATTTTATGGAAATAGAGATCGATTTCATGGTCTAAAATAATGTACGAGTTTAGCTGTTTGGCCAATATAAAAGATGCCAAAGAGAATTTTCAGGTTATGGTACCATGTCTAATTATCAGAAGAATTGTGAAACAAATCGGGTCAAGTGCACTGTTGTTTGGTGAAAACACTGCAACCAATAATATACCCAACAAATTGGCAAAAAATTACCCAACAAGTGGGTAAAGGGAAAATATGCTCAACTGTGGAATAAAATATTTTCGTCATTTTGACCAGTCAGTTGGGTATTACTGTATACGCGTGCATGGAAGGGGAAATTTAACCATTTTGTGAGCAAAGATTGACCAACACTTAGGCAATTACTTTTACTCAACAAAAACTTTGCCCAGCGTTTAAACAGTGCACCAATTAGCCCCAAAGTTGGGCAGAGTTTTACCAACACATTTCATAAACTTCTTTAACCAACGGATATTTTACCCAACGTTTTAAGAGTGCAGGGATTTTACAGGGGTGCACTGCTAGACACCATTCATGGTACCAGACTGGCGCCACAGAGCGTGAAGCTACTGGGTTTTAGGGAAGTTGCGAGGTATTAAAGTCGTAATCTTTTTCTATTGACTAAACACTGGTCTAAAATTAATTGGATAACTAAAGTGTAAGATTTTATTGGTAACAAAATTACTACACCACTGCATGTAAGATGCAACGACACAGAGTCTGGCGTTTAAATAAATAATTTTTAATACAAAGTTTTGGCACGCTTGTATTGGATTCGTCATGGTTGGCATTTTACATATGCATCGGACTATTACAACCAGAACATGTCTCCATTCTCTGCAGTGGATTTGTGGGGTACATGCCGCTGTAATATTGAAAAATGGATGTGTCTTAGCATGAAATTAGCAGATTTCGTGCTATCAAATCAGTGTTTGCTTCTGTGTTTCATCGTTCCCAAACCATCTCAATAGAATTTAGATTGTTTAACGGTGGTGAATTTTACAACAGTCCCGATGTAATACGTGGACTTACTTCCTTGCGCTGGCATTTGCCACCGATTGCCATGTGGTACATGTGTGGGGAATGGGTGCGCGTGCCTATCGAATTACGATTTTCCAAAGGTGTTTAAGCAATATTCAGTTAGAATTAGGGTGTGAAGTCTTCTTCTGAGTTTGCTCGGGTATATTTAAATTATGTTCTATCACAAATAATTCTCAAACAAACTTTTCTTGCGCTTTGCGCCCTTTACAAGTTTTATCATTTGTTATGTTTGTTGTATACATGTGCCTTCTTGTGAATATACCCAAGAATAATAACCCGGCGCTGAAATTGACACCTTAACACAGTCTTTCTGGGCTTCTAAGACACTAAAACCCAGGATCTCTAAAGGGGACTTCGCCCCGTTGCCTCCACTGGAACAATGCCCCTGGTCCAGGGGTCCAAATGCGGGCCCTTGAGATCCCAACCGTTGTGGGCTTTGCTTTCGGTTCGTTTTCGAAATTTCACATAATTCACCCTTCCGTAACATTTCCCAAAGTTGAAAAGAAATGTATGCCCTTCCAGTCGCTGTGGTCAATTTTGTTCCCCCTTTCATGCATGATTTACTCGTTGTTCAAGCAATCCAAGGAGAAGATGCATGATGCGGTGGTCGGTTTGGGAGGGGAAGCTCAACCTGCCTTCCGTACATAGTTAGAGACGAATCCGATCAGCGCTTGTGTTTAGTGACTGCAGGTAGTCATGTGGGGTCCATCAGCCTTAACTCTTCTTCATTTACTGTCTACATGAATTTCAAATCCTCATATTCAGTGAAATTGAGGGAATCAAGATACAATTTAAAGTACATCTATCCATGATAAAGATATTGAAGGCAATTGAAAGATTAGAAGATGATGAACCCCACTTATGTCCGACTGAAAACAGACCATCACTCAGTACTGTCCGGATTCGTCTGTATTGGCTTTTCAAGAATGAGGGTGGAAAATCTACTCACATCCAATGGTATAAGCTTTTTGATACTGGTACACACTTCTTCAATGGTAGCTTCATCCTCAATCTCATCAGCTCTCACGTGACCATTGAGCAGACCGTGAGTATCACGTTCATCCTATTTAAAATCAAAGAAGTGTCAAGTTGTAATCATTAAGTTACTAAGCGAGTTCAGTAATCCGTTAGCGCATGGGATAATTGTGTTGCACAGCGAGGGATATACAAACCGAGCTCATCACGTTTTCGTCAATAAGGGCATCCAACACTATCTAAATGTCTGGCCAATCAGAACGAAAATAGGGACCTACTTAAATGCATATTAAAAATGCATTATTTAAACTAAAAGGCAATATAAACACAATTCACTGCACTAAGCCACACTTGATATCCTTCGTTTTATTAGAGATGGACTTAGACAGACAGATTTTACGAATTGTTCATGAAAATTCAAATTGTAGGATTGGTTTGTCTGTTTGTGTATCCCGACGATTTTGAGGGTGTGGTCATGTGAGTATGTAGCCACCAAAACGAATTGGTGAACTAAAATCGCCTTATGAAGACTTCAGAGGTCGAGGTCATTCGACCAGAGAGTTCTAACACTATCTCCTGCTTCTACGGTGAATCTATTTCTTTCGTTGAAAAAGAAATAATTACAATGCAAATGGTTTTCAAAGACTCGAGTAATCAAGCTAAAACTAGCTCTCTGATAACCCAGGTAGTCAGCCGTAGAACCCCCCGTTGGGGTCCAGGGGCAAAGATGGCTCGGTGTGTGACCAGAGGGCAACTGAAAGCTCCTGCAAGCTCTAAGGTTTAAGCATATCTCTGGGTCAAACGTTAAGCCTCTGAGGATAGGTATATCCTGGTTCATATGTACTCACAAGTAAGCAATAATCAGTGGCTGAATGAGTGTTGCTACCTTGCTTAGAAGAAATGCTTAGTAGAATTTTGGTCTGAGGCTAGTGGGCCAGTGACGAAATATAGAAATTTCACTACACAAGCTTGCTCTGCAAAAAAAGTTTCAACAGCAGTAAGTTAAACAAAAAAATGGCTTACATAGTTTCACTTTGAAAGATTATGACTAGTTCAACCTATTTGGGGGATTATTTGTGAATCACATAACCTAGAAAACTCTTTTCGGGACACTATACTTAGGGAGGTGAGCGGGGCGGGGAGTCAACTGGGTCGCAAAGGTTCTGACTGGGGGAGAATGCCTCCCATTCCCCTTCCTCGGTGTCACTACTGAGAATCGCCTGCTACTAGCCATTTCCGATCGGCCTATAAGAAATATCCATGAAAGAAATTTTATTGTAAATTCGTGTCGTGGTACGAGGGAAGTTTGCTTAAAATTTATGCCAGCCTATAGTGATTATTTTAAACATAATTAGCAAAGATTTAGTACACAATGCAAGAAGCCCCTTGAGATGCACGTCTTTCCGTAGCTTTAGCTATAGTTCACTGGACTTTTTGTCCAAGCTGTTTGAAGGTGGTCCAGTGTTGATTCTGTCTACTGTGAGTACCTTACACAAAGAGTGCCGACATTTGGAAATTGGAAATATTCATCGGCTTAAGATATTGTGCGAAACGAAACGAAACAAATTAGTTTAGGGTACCAATGGAATAGGGAACTATAAAGGATACGGGGAGGACAAAAATCAGTTGGTCAAAGTAGTCCTAGGTATATATGAACATATATTTTGCTCTGTTCCGCAAAATATCATTAGCGTGGTGAGCTATTGATATTGTGCGAAACGAAACGAAACAAATTAGTTTAGGCTACCCATGGAATAGGAGACTATAACGGAGTAAGGGGAGGACAAAAATTAGTTGGTCAAAGTAGTCCTAGGTATATATGTGAACATATATTTTGCTCTGTTTCGCAAAATATCATTAGCGTGGTGGGCTATTGATAATCTGCGAAACGAAACGAAACGGAAACAACAGCGTTAAGGACTACCCGGAAAACATGATCTATTTGATACACAGCCAACGTAGGAATAAAGATCGCAAAAAGTTCAATCGGTTAAAGTGTTTACAGATTTTTCATTCTGTTTCGCAAAATGTCATTAGCGTGGTGGGGTATTGTTAACGAAATGAAACAAGTAGCCGTAGACCTACCCTGGGAACATAAAGCACGCTAAGGAATTATGCATGGACAAAATTCAATTGGTCAAAGTTTTGTAGTTTCGCAAAATATCATTAAAATAAATCAATAAATGTATCATCAAAGTATCATGAATATAATGGAGTTTTGATAGTTTGCGAAACAAAGTGAAAAAAAGTAGCGTTACCGTGGAAATCACGATCTGTTATAGAAGCAATTGGCATAGCTGGTAGGGGGAGGATAAATTCAAATGGTCATCAAAGCCTTTTTACAGATTTTTGGTACAGTTTTTACTAAAGCTGTTGTATTAAACTCTAGCATATACGGACGCAACAATCCACCTACACCAATACTTAGAAACGGAATTATCACGGACTTGACGGAATTTTACAATGGAATGGGAGGTAAAATATAGCCAACAATCCTCCACAAAAATGATGAGACAAAACAAGCACAAAAGCAATGAACGGATTACGGATCACCATCCCCCACTCCCCCATTCAATGTTGCGGCAGCCCAAGACGTCCTGAAGCTTCAACATTGATACGGGGAGCGGGGTTTGTCCTATGTGTTTTTGTCGAGTATTGTCGTTATAAGCAGGTATGAGGAAACGTTAGCCTGTACCATCCTCACAATTTACATGCCTTAATACAACACACCAAAGAGGTTTGCCTGAAAGCGGAATGATTGCTTGGCGATCTTGAGAATAGAGGAACCAAATGCGAACGCGCACTGAGAGAAATAATTATTCCACAGAGATACAGTAAAACTTTTATTAAAAACAAATTTGGAGATGATTCGAGGACAACTTTTCATTAGTAGACCTACACGATATTTGATCTACAGTTTTGAAACACTGTGTACAAGTTTATGTTGAGCATACATGTAAAATAACTAGAAAAATTGAATGATCTGATTAATGTGAGGGACTTAAAATCGGATCAGAATCCGATTTGAATTCTCTGTACGCCGTGTGACGGCGGCTGGTTTCGTTTTCGCAAAAAATATGTACATAGGCCTAGGACTACGTTGACCGATTGATTTTTGTCGTCCCCTTATCCGTTATGGTTTCCCATTCTATGGGTAGCCAAAACTAATTTGTTTCGTTTCGATTCGCAGA
This sequence comes from Holothuria scabra, assembly GCA_037179385.1. Lineage (NCBI taxonomy): Eukaryota > Metazoa > Echinodermata > Holothuroidea > Aspidochirotida > Holothuriidae > Holothuria > Holothuria scabra. The sequence continues at coordinate 32,092,402 of CM074185.1, read as the reverse complement.
ATATCAATAGCCCATCACGCTAATGATATTTTGTGAAACAGAGCAAAAAATATGTCCATAGGCCCAGGCCTACTTTGACTGATTGATTTTTGTCCTCCCCTTATCCATTATAATTTCCCATTCCAGGGGTAACCTAAACTTATTTGTTTCGTTTCGTTTCGCAGAATATCAATAGCCCATCACGCTTATGATATTTTGTGAAACAGAGCAAAAAATATGTCCATAGGCCCAGGCCTACTTTGACTGATTGATTTTTGTCCTCCCCTTATCCATTATAGTTTCCCATTCCAGGGGAAACCTAAACTAATTTGTTTCGTTTCGCAGAATATCAAAAGCCCATCACGCTAATGATATTTTGTGAAACAGAGCAAAAAATATGTCCATAGGCCCAGGCCTACTTTGACTGATTGATTTTTGTCCTCCCCTTATCCATTATAATTTCCCATTCCAGGGGTAACCTAAACTAATTTGTTTCGTTTCGTTTCGCAGAATATCAATGGCCCATCACGCTAATGATATTTTGTGAAACAGAGCAAAAAATATGTCCATAGGCCCAGGCCTACTTTGACTGATTGATTTTTGTCCTCCCCTTATCCATTATAGTTTCCCATTCCAGGGGTAACCTAAACTAATTTGTTTCGTTTCGCAGAATATCAAAAGCCCATCACGCTAATGATATTTTGTGAAACAGAGCAAAAAATATGTCCATAGGCCCAGGCCTACTTTGACTGATTGATTTTTGTCCTCCCCTTATCCATTATAATTTCCCATTCCAGGGGTAACCTAAACTAATTTGTTTCGTTTCGTTTCGCAGAATATCAATGGCCCATCACGCTAATGATATTTTGTGAAACAGAGCAAAAAATATGTTCATAGGCCTAGGAATACTTTGACTGATTGATTTTTGTCCTCCCCTTATCCATTATAATTTCCCATTCCAGGGGTAACCTAAACTAATTTGTTTCGTTTCGCAGAATATCAATAGCCCATCACGCTAATGATATTTTGTGAAGCAGAACAAAAAATATGTTCAAAGGCCTAGGACTGCTTTGACTGATTGATTTTTGTCCTCCCCTTATCCATTATAGTTTCCCATTCCAGGGGTAACCTAAACTAATTTGTTTCGTTTCGCAGAATATCAATGGCCCATCACGCTAATGATATTTTGTGAAGCAGAGCAAAAAATATGTCCATAGGCCCAGGCCTACTTTGACTGATTGATTTTTGTCCTCCCCTTATCCAATATAATTTCCCATTCCAGGGGTAACCTAAACTAATTTGTTTCGTTTCGTTTCGCAGAATATCAATAGCCCATCACGCTAATGATATTTTGTGAAACAGAGCAAAAAATATGTTCATAGGCCTAGGAATACTTTGACTGACTGATTTTTGTCCTCCCCTTATCCATTATTTTTTCCCATTCCAGGGGTAACCTAAACTACCCTGTAATTTGTTTCGTTTCGTTTCGCAGAATATTAATAGCCCACCACGCTATTGATATTTTGCGAAACAGAGCAAAAATATGTACAAAGGCCTTGGCCTATTTTGACCGATTGATAATCTGAATAAACTTAACTTCCTAACGATTGCGATTCGTATTCTCCAGTAGTAGCCGCGCCAGAATGTCAAAATGGGGCAAAGTAAGGGCATAGGATAGTGTTTAAGGCAAAACTGTTCTAGGGGAGCGCTGGGAGGGTTTATGGGGCAAACTACCCCGAAGCGCAGAGGTTGTTAGCTTATCTCTGAATAATAATAAATAGTCTCTGGAGATGTATATTATTACTTTCCTGTTACTACAACTTTTTACTGACCTAACCCTAAGGAAAAAATCTCGGGGCTAGTGCCCCTCTTTCCCCCGTGGTGCCGCCTGAGTAATTTTCCACTGGTCACCCTTGACGGAAGTAGCGACAAAAGCAGCCAATGTAGTGTAGACAAAACACACCGAAACCTCAAGTAGGGGACCTCCCCTTCCCTTTACTTTAAGCTAGTGATTTGAGGACGATTAAATGAAGCTATATGAAAAAGGTTTCATCACGGTCTGAAAATAACGACAACTTCGATACTTTGTTTATCATATCTATAACATATACCCTAAAAATAGGTCTGCCAGCTGATGCATTTCATGAAATGATACCAGCTAATGCATTTCATGACATGCACTGAGGTTGCAAATACAATTTGTAAATGGCTTCCACCCCTTCTTCTAAGACAAGACATTACAGCTGGTACCATAACTGGCTGGTACTCACTAACGCGTGGATGAAACTCAACAGGTAGAGCTTCTTCTACTCGCGCTCATGTCCACAAGCGATCAGATATCTAAAGGTGTCAAGTTTAACGCTCGTTTGAATTTTAAATGAATTACTTGACCATCTCTGAATATCAATCTTGCTATTGACTACGAAGGTCATTTTTATTTGAAAACTTTTAAGGAAGTACCGAACCTCATTTGGTCTTCTTAGAAGTGTAAATTCATGATTCATCCAAGACTAAAAAGTACGGTAAAAGATTTGTCAATAAACTAACCCTATCTGTGTATGGAGACACGTCAACTCCCCCAGAGTAGTTCTTGATAATCAAAGTTACCGTGCTCTCCCCACAAGTCGATATCATGTGAATCCTCTGTATAAAACAAATCAGTTTCAAAGTATTATCATCAATTGTAATTCCTTATGAGACATGGCTTCTAATTTATTCCGTCTTGAAAGCAATAATCCATGTGAACAGCCGGGAGAGTACATAACATTGTATAACAGCCTGTCTTCCCACAGAAGTATCCAAAATCCTTACCTTTTGACATACCGTGATGTCAACCCAAATCTTTATTACGGCCAACACTTTTGATTCATGCGCACTGCACTTAAAGGGCAAGAACAGTCACCCCAACCTTATTTTGAAGCAACAACTAAATCTTAATCCTTTCTCTTATTTCTGTTCGAAAAATCTTTCATAATATTTAAGGTATTCATTATTGCATATTCAAGGTAAACCAAATAGTTACTACTAGTAAGGTTTACATTTGAAGAGAACAAATATTTTCACATGACTCTCAAGAGTCAATCATGAAAAAGGACAGTCCTCTACACTATTTCACGATCGGGTGACTGCTCTTACCCTATAAACGTACCGATAGCTACATGACTACTTAAGTCGGAAAAATGTTAGGCCAAAACACTTACGTCTAAACACAGGATTGACAGACTGACGCAACTTAAAAGATAAAATAGAAAACGCGGTCGAAAATTAAAAAAGAAAGTCACCAGAAACAGATCACTGTCATTCTTATGAAGCCCACAACACATTAAATTGTCAATATCCCAAAAAGTGTGATGAACAACTACACATGTAACAGAGAGAGTGAAAACGGAGATTCGATCCATGCAAGTGTATGCTCATGACAACTGTTGAATAGCTGTGTGTATACAACGTTCGAAATATGTTGTCTATAAGTTATTAAGATTTTACGTGTTGACGTATAAAGTTGGAAATGATGAAGGTATCATTTTTGTGGCTTGTTGCTTCTTCCTCCACGCAAACGGAAAATGGTGAAAAAGTCCCCCATTTCTGGGAATAGATTCATTTAAGGAAATGAATATTGCTTTTTAAACCGCTATGCGATTTGGCTATTTAACTTTTCAAACTTGGCAGAAATTGCGCAGAGGTACGATGAAACTAAAGACTATCTGTACATTTTAGCTTTATATTCAAATTTGTGAAAAAGTTGAATAACTGGTGTGTATCCGGCGCAAATTTTCATGTGTATGTGATTCATTTCTTTTTTTTCTAATTAATCAACAATTAAGAGTTTTTTATTATTAATCAGCAATTACAAGTTTGATTATACCTTTCTACCTACCAATCATATCCTTTCCCATGTTTTCACAACTTGGCTTTCTTTGCAAGTCAGGTTTATGCTAAAACACAAAACCAAGAAAAAGAAAACTTCATATCCACATTTAAAAGACCTCAAACAGAAAATAAAAAGAGCAGATATCATAAACTGTAAATAAAGCTCCGCATTTAACATTATATTTTTGTCATGCGAGTTTTTCAGATACAAACTTTCTTATTCTACTCCTCGCTCGAGGTAAACAGAATCATTGCTGATGAGTGTAGGATTTGCCTGTATGGTAGTGTCTTTGTTCCGTTTGCGCCGTAAACGCAATATCTAATGATAGGAATGATGGATAGTTTGAACACTTGGGACATATTTCATGTTTAGTGGAAGGACTGTGGGGATTTGTGATCAAGCTCCAATGGCATTTGATGTCATCAGATTTCAAAGACTGAAAACATCATAATATCCGAAGGTAGAGAGCAAATCTATTTTTCATACTTAGAGTATGGTGACCATTTACCCTAAATGAAAAATCCTTCCTACAGCATCTGCATCCTTTCAAATCATCTAACATCGGTGAGCAATAGCAGTCTACCCAAATACTGATTTGATAGTGAATCACAATGAAACTGCATTAAAAATTTTGTGCTAACCTTGGTATAAACCTCTGGTTCTATTCCTCGAATGCTTAGGATGACTCTCATTATGGAACTTGATCGAATCAACATCATCTATGATAACAAAGAGACAAAAAGATGATCACAGCTTCCGGGCACTTAAAGATGACTTGTCGTCTCATGAATTTCAATAAAAACTAGAACAACGCATGTGCTTGCAAATACAGTGTGGTCTGGTTAGAATGACTGTGACTTAGCCTAATGTGTAATAATAATAGGCCTATATGAATGTGGCCGGGATATTGTCATAAGCAGGAATCAGGATTATCCTGCCCTATGGCTACTAGGCCTGAGTACGCTAGTATATGATCAGTACGTATGTAGAACCACAAGCGTTCGAATCATATACTGTACACTAAATATAAACTAACAAGGTCGGTCACTCAACCCACGAAATCTACCAAAGGGAGCACACCTGGACTACTTGGACATTTTTTGTCTTACTGCAAAACCCAAAGACTTCGAAACGGTTAAGATTACTACGAAAACTTTTGTGCGAGCGTTCGCTTTACGTTGTTTCGAACAAAGCTAGTCAACAGACGATAGTAACCTGCACAGCAAGCTGAAAGCTCCTTCTTTCTAGCAACATGTTTGCAGTACGTGATACGAATGGCACCAGCCATTGGCATCGGCGTAACTTACGTACGACTAAGTCAATCGTTGTTATGTATGCAGTCCATAGAGCTCTCCCTGGTATACGTAAGTTTTTGATCGTGCATGGCGTAATAATATAAACAAACATACTTTTTAAAAAGACATCAGAAAAATATAACGATTTTATTTCTCACTGAAAAAGGAAAATGAATTCAGGAGAGAAAAATATACACAGGTTTTCTTTGTGTACCGCGCAGGTAATCTGCCCTCACCGCCACGGATAATATCGGTACCTAACGTACAGAGGGCGTCTTTCAAAATCGGACGAATTCATATAGTGCAAGATATTGCAATAGCTGAATGACGTCATTGTTCCTCGAATCAGACGGATCCAAGAGTGTGGTCTGTCAGACTACACTAACTATGCCGGATTCTGGAAGCCGTCACAAAATACCCTTGTATTGATTGTGAAGTTAGTGGATGCACCAACGATAATGCGAACGTTTTCGATACGCTGTCACTGATGTGACGTCATCGATAGCGTCGAACCGGTTGTGAATTCATAATCCACTTTAGGAATACCGAAGGAAATAACTATTTGCTTTACCTTAAAATTTCAACACATTTAAACTACGTGTGTTTATGACTGTGATTCCAGTTACTACAATGTCGACGAAAGAGACTTGTTCTCAGTTTTAAATTGTAATTTGTCTTCCATTTTAATTGTCACACCACACATTACCTGTAATAGACGAATCTTGAATATAGCATTTTCACTCGCCAAACGGATTATGGATTCTATTGGAAGTCGCACTATAACAGTAGGATCTATTGTGGCTTCTGCACAAACGTCCGGATAGACTGTGTATCCCTGTTGAGTAAACATCACATCGATGGGGAGTCAAACTGGCTTCTCCTAAAGAAGACTGTTTGAAAGAATTACGTGAACGAAAACTGATACATTTCCAAATTTTCAGTGCTATATATTTAAGGACGCAAAATTATACCTTTACAATTAGTTGCTAATAGTGCAAGAGCTGAAGCGCACACTAATTTAATTACCTTTTCACCTACAGCTATGCTAAACTCTTTTTGCTTCCTGTGCACCACCAGGAGAGTTGGCACCCCCTAAACCCAATCTTCTGAAGCTAACTTCGGGCTAAGTTTTGGGCGAAATATCCCTGACCCCATACCTTTTTCGTCCTTAATTTCGTCACTCTAATTTTGAACTTCTTGTGCGGCTACTGATACGGATTCTGTATAAAAGACTCTGTTCAAGTTATAAATTGGTAAAACTCGAAGCCTATAGGCAAATAAGAGGTATATTATAGGTGAAGAAACCTTAACTGTTATTTTACCCTCATTTATGTTGAAGGCATGACTTGGGCTGAGAAGTATTGGTCGATTTAAAATAATTCTGTGGGCGTGACATTCACTGTAAGTATATGGCTACTCTTTTCTTTTAATAGAATTTTCAATAATATTGTATATTTAAGAAGAAAAACCCAAGAACACGATGTATTCTTGACATATTGACATAATATACACAAAGTATTACTGGTGAAAAAACTGGGGGCAGTCTGAGAAAACATTTTGTAGATCTTTAAGCTTACCCTGTTTTTCCTAAAAGGTTGACTTTTGGAGTAAATATATCGCTCCGAGGCTATTGACAAATTAAACTTGTAAATAAATTCCTTCAGTACAGGCGGATGGAAGTTTCTTTTACAATTACAGATATAATACTTCATGCTCAGAATAAGAAAATTAAAAGCATAAATAAGCTTGTTATCATAGCCAAACAATATATCTTTTGCCCTCTCGCAACTTTTCTTTCTCTCTTTGGTTTTACCAAGCCCCCCGGAAAGCTTTCTGAGGGAATTGGAAACTATTATATTTGATTTTATTTGGCCAGGTAATCCTGATAAAGTTTACCATTCAGTTATGATAAATACGACTGAAAATGGTGTTTTGAAGGTAACACATATTTCTTCATTTGTAAATAGCCTGAAATGTACTTGGGTAAGCGTTATGCAAGTGATACGAAAGGTATCTGGAATTTTTTATTTTTTTTTTTATTTTTACCTAAAGCCGTTCGGAAAGCAATTGATTTTCCAAATTAATTGTTCAATTAAAGATGTAAGAAGTATAGCCAATGACTTCATTCGTCAAATAAAACAGGCTCTGTATAACATTTATTTCCATCATCAAGTAGATAACTTTGGTTAGCAGGTAATTTTGGAATATTCACACATTCGAATGGATGATTATAATGAATATACATTTTTTTTAGATAAAAATATTATGTATGTGAGTGATTTTGTTGATGAGGAAAATAGGCCTTTTACCTTTCAATGGAATAGTGTATGATGTTCCCCTAATGCACACTGTTTAAGAAGGAAGTTCTTGATTGGCTGTTGTCATTGTATTGTATCAATTGTATCCGAGTGGCAACTCCCTTGTCAGGGTTAGGGTATATGTCATAGATTAGGGCTATCATTTGCAAGTAAGGATTTTTTTGTTAAACACATTGCGTATCAGCCAATGATGTTTCATGTCAATGTGTGTTATTGGAACCTATCTTATTTCAACGTCATCTTTCTTTTAGAGTGTAAACAAAAAGATATGTCCCTCTGGTAAACAAAATATAGAGTTGACTGCAACCGAAAGATATACAACCAAGTTGTCTGGTTAATGATATACAACCAAAGATTTGTCACGTTAGTTCACTATTGTTACTTACTGTCATTGCTGCGGCGATGCTGAATAAGCTATACAAGCTCTCCCCTTCTGTCAAGTTCCTAACTACTGCTACATCCTTCTCAGCCATTTTCTTTCCATTTCTGCGTTTGGTTTTCTTGTACTGATAAGAATGTGGTACATTAGAGTCATCATGTAATATTAACTGTTTTTGTCCTTTTTGCTTCATGAATGCAATTGCATCTACTGATATATATCATCAAAGGGTCCTTACCTTCCTAAAAAACAGTATACTGTACGGTAACCAAATTGTATAAGTAGAAATTAGCGCATGTGGTTAGAGCAACCGGCAAACCGATTTACAGCTGCAACAAAATTTGTAACTAAATGGTCACTATAAACATCTGGCCTATGTCTCGGATACATATAGAATTTTCTTCGTTGAAAACTGCTGTAGCTTGTTACATCCTCCTACTCTTACTGATTAACTTTTATCGCCTCAGGGAGGAAATGTCACTACACGCACACTATCGTCACGTTTCACATCTGATAAATTGATTTACAGTAACATATGTTAAAACACACAAAAAGTTACGTAACGTACGTAACCAGCCAGTCAAGCATGCGTTAATTGCTTTTCACGCAGTCGGGACAGAGTAAAGTAAAAACTGCCCGAACACCGAAAGGTAAAAAAGAAAAAAAAAAAAAGGTCCCCAGAATTTCCAACAGTACAGCTATATATAACTATGGCAATGGGAGTTGGTCTACGAAATGTAGTCGGTCAAATTCAAGAGTATGCGGCCCCTGCATGATGTCGGCGCCCCCCCCCTTTCAAACTGCCCCCTCCCCCCCACCTTCAGCTAGGGCTGGATCCGCCCTTGCTATGAAGTACCAGATGACACTCACTAGATTTCTTTTTATGTAATAGAGCACTACCTCCAGATACAAATAGCTTCAAATATCAAACAAGGAAAAAAACTAATCTCTCCTTCACTGAAACAAAGTTTGAGTGCTCCACTTTGTACAATATGAACATTGCTGTGAAGTTCACGTCCGGCGTGAATTCGTTTGCCTTTTTTTAACTCAATCAGTTTCACATCATATATCAAACGTTCGCAGACATTCCTTTCTAAGTTGCCGAAAATGCTGTTGATAAATTCATTCAATTAGTCAGTGCGATTTATATTTAACGCTGTTGTTGCTACATTGCTTGAAAAAACGGCACGTTATCTTAGCTTCGAGTCCAAATGATACATTCATTGGGTAAATTGCTGTCTTGGATACCAAGGTTAGTTATTTTCTTGTTTTATTTAGTGTTAACTTATCTTTAGCCGTGATTTATTGCAATATTTTTTCCTATCGACCTATTTGCAATGCATTTCAACAACAAAAGAGACAATCAAATGCCATGGTCTTTTCACACTAAGATCTGATAGCAAAGCAGAAGCTAGGCCAAGTCAGTTGTATTACAATGCGAAAACAAAACAACGCAAAACAAAGGGAAACAAAACATTCTTTGTGTTAAAGGTCAGAACAGGATTTGGTATGTTAGAGGGCTATTTATTCTAAGCATTTTGGTAAAATCTGCATTGAAAGCCGATGTGTGGTTCTCAAGATACGAGCATGTAAATTTTTTACATTTTCAACAAAAAGTGTTACTGAGTACTTGAAGCAAGCACATGTGATATCATATCCCCACAAAAGGGCAGAGTCTTTTGTTTTTCTTTAGGCTGCAGAGTCAATTTTCTCCTCAACAATACCATATTATTAAAATGTGATTGCATAAGTGGCATGAGAACTTTACAAACTATGCATCCCCCACAGAGAGGTCCTATTCCTATTAACTTCAAGGTCAACACAGCAATCTGATAGAAAAAAGGGGAACAGAACATTCCTTGTCAATGTGAGGAAGTGATATATCCTCTGTTGGCCTCAAACCCACTTTGGAACACAAATCTGCTGGCTGCATTTACTGATATCTCGAGAAATATATGTTTGAATGGAACTTTCACCACACTGTGTAGATTTGGTTCTTCTTTCACATATGAAAATTAAATGTTTGCTTAAACTTCCCCTTTAAAACCCCACTCGCACCGCCCAGTTAAAAACAACAAACGCTACAAGATTTGAAAAAGCGTTTTCTATGGACGTATGAAAATAAGATCAAGTGTTACATTTGGATTTACACTGCGTTTGTGTGACGTATATGATGATATGATGAATTTTAATAGAATACAGAGTAGAATTGTACTCATCGTTGTAGGGTCGAATCTCGGTGGATAATATTAGCCGACGAATTTAACGCAGTTAAAATCTGGGGACACGTTAGTGTTAACCACAAAGTTGTGAGCTCAAATTGTGATGTGCATGTGGTAATTAGGAAAGTGAAGTTCTCATCATGAAATTGATTGACTGCCCGAACTCCCGACTACAAATGACTTTCACTTCTAATACTTTTTAATAACATTTGACGTTACGAGGTTGGTCTAAATGAATTTTTTGACAGACATATGGCAAAACGTTCTCTTACTGTACCGTTATGTAACTGAAAAACAACCTACTCGGTTTTTGTTGTCCAGCTGTCGGTGCAGGATAGACTGCAGACTGTTGGGAACTGCACATGAACACCCTCCCATCTTTCCGTGAAACGAATTCGACATTTGAAAACATCCCAGAATTTTGTTCACATTGATCCTGAATAATTTACCAATTCGGGCAAAGTTTTTTTAGACTTCATGAAGCATGAAGTTAGTCGAGGAAAATCTTTTCCATAACCTGCCCGAGAATGTGTCATAAACCTTAGTTATCGTTTCTATTTTCCATGAAAATGTTACTTTGAATAAAGCGAGTTTTTTCTTCTTTTTTGTTTCTTTTTAGTGTTTTTGAGGGGGAACATCGGAAGAAATTAATAATAATTAATAAAATAATCGTCCATTTTGTGTAGCGCAAGATTTTAAAATCTGGCCGAATAATGATTGCGTGTTGAAAGCGACTACGGGCTTCCCAAGCGTAACGCGATTTTTGTTCTCATTTTTCGTACAACAATTTTCTGTTTAAATGTTTGAAAAAATTCGGAAATTAAAATAATCTGCCATATCGGGCATTCACAGCGAAAGACTGTGAAGTAAAGCTCACGAATAATAGCTTCTATGCGCTGCCCGAATTGCAATCGTGTTGAAGTTTTTGATAAACATTATACGGCAACTAGCATGTTTTTAACTTTTTCGGACAGAAGTTACAATTTCGCTAACTTCTGCACTTTGCATTTCTACCAAGTGCACCACAACACAAACAAAGACTCGGCGTGACCTTTGTTTTGCTGCGTTGCGTTGAGTTTGTGAACTCTTGCGGTGAGAAGAGTTCCATTGCAGCTCATGAACTGGTGAAGTGGAGAAGTGGTGCAGTGAACTGGGAATCTTGGAACAGCTTAAGTTCATAATGGCGGACGCAGCGAAAAACGATAAACAATCAAGAAATCTTCGTATTTGACCCTTCAGCTTACAAAAATGATACCCAGTTGGTGTAAGTTGTAAATGCGAACAAGAGAATCATAATTTTCGTGACTGATTCTGTTGAATGTACTGTCAGAGACTGTTTCGCCGTAATTTTGATGATCGATTTGCCTGTTCCTCGAACAGTTCCATCTTTCGTCAAATGTACAGGCTACGTATAATTGCTACCGTTCAATAGTGCACAGTCACTAATTGTGAACTGGTGCACATGCACCACTTCTCCACTTCAAAACCTCAATGGAACGCGTCATTTGAATGCTGAAAATATCAAAAAGAAATGTAACTTTAAAATTTTAAACACGCCTTTCTTTAATTTTGGAACATGAAGTACCTGGGGTATATTTTTTGTTCCAAGTATTAATTATTTGGCAGATGGGTATGGAAATGTTCAATTTTTTTCCTCTTTGCAAAGTCCTCCTGACCCCTTTGGCAAAGGGCCGTTTACGAAACCAAACTTTAAACTGCTTCCTGAAGGACAATACGTGACCAACCTCACGGCCCTTACACCATTTACATTATTGGTCTGTCATGTATGGCTCATTTTGTTATTCATTTTCGTCCATAACTTAACTAAATCTGGGCTGATTTTCATGGTTCAAAATTCATTTGATAACTAATGTAGCCACTATCCAATTCTAGCCACGTCATACGTGGAAATGCAAATCAACCCATAAAAACCGTTTGAAGGAGGATGCTCAGTATCTTAAGGTTAACCGAAAAAAGCCATTGCACTTTTAGATTCGGAAATGAAAGTCAAAGTATATAGGCTACTGTAGAGCTTTTATCTGCGTCAAAAGCCACGACCCTTTTGACCCGAAAATCTATGTAGTACGCATTACGTATAGCTAGCTGAGAAGCAAATGACGGGAGGTCTACTCCCTCCTCCCCCTTCCTGTCTCGTACGCCAATGCTGCAAGGGTTGAACTAGTAAAAGATTTGCCCACAACACTCTTCTAGTTTTCAAGGATCAATCCTCTCACCCCAAACTACAATTCTTGTAGGGGTTTACCGAAATTCTCAATTGGCTCAGCTCTTTGGTTGACGGCTAATTGAAACAACGCAGAGTACCAAAGTGAGCATGACCCCTACCAAAGTTTATATTACACGGCATGACCTGTAGTGAGAGTGTTTTAATTATATACATTGAGCTTTTTTTATACTCACCCTGAAGCAAGAAACTGAGATTGTGTCTGGATGAGGATGAATTTCAGACCGTTGTGGGAGGGGTTTAAGTAAGAAGGTTAGGAGAATTGGTACTGTTTGGGGTGAGAGAATTGGGCCTTTAATGGATGATTTATGTTTCATTTGTTTTCTTTACTTTCTCCACGTTCTTGACAGTTCCTATAAATTAGTGATCAGATGTCATTGAGATCTCCTTACATAAAATAAGTTGTATGAACATTACCCGCTCTCCAACAGGAGTCGAATTTTGATCTTTCCATCTTCAAGGTTGTCAACATCGGGTTTTTTAACAGCCTCCATTGCAAAAATATTATCCGAATTGATTCTTGAAGAGATAAAAGGTAGAAAAAATTTAACATGTACCCAGGTAACATTCCTATATGGGACCCTTACGGGACCCATATCTTGGCCCTTAAGGGGCCCATATGGGTTTGCACCCGGGATTAATAAGGGGCCTATATAGGTCCCTTATTGACACATATGACCCATATGGGATAGTTCTGGGGCCCATGTTAACAACTGAAATGTGGGGAAAATATGGGTCAACCCTACAATATCCCTCAGGCATGTGGGCTACCCATATGGGCCCCTTATTAATAGCGGGTGCAAAATTTAATGGGCCCCATATGGGTTTACCCATATGGGGCCCATATAGGTTTTTACCTGGGTAAGAAGTGGTAAGAGGGTCTCCGAGTACTTAAAATTGAAAAAGAGCGTTCAAACCATCTTTGTGTTACAAACTTTGTACATTTAGCTACGTCACAAGTAGTCAAACGTTTTTTTTTTTTTTTTTTTGTTTCTTTTTTTGGTTGGTTTTTTTTTTCGCTTTTTAACCTGAATTAGATTGTCAGTCACTTTCCAGGTACCAAGTATTTGTTGTTGATGGAGGCCATCGGGTGTATATGCTCCACAAATCGTTTCGTACAATTTATTATAGGCCTATGGAGCTGTGTTTATGTGACGGAAAATTAACACTGACTTTACTTTGTGAAAAAAGGCACCGAGTACTCAAGAATATTAATTTAATTCTTCAAACACGAGAATGGTATCAATTCACTTTTCCGAATAGGCTACTACATAAATGCTACAACGAGTACCTAAAATTGCACTCAGTTTAGGGTGCTAATGTGTACTCAAGTTTTTCCATTCTAGCTCTTGCACGAAAGAAGATGAGATGAAAGTTTGGTTGCTTTTCTATGGATTTAAAATAAAACATTTGACGTTTATAATTTCTATAGAGAAACCTATAGACCGGGAGGCCAGAGGGGTGTATTGACCTGCGAAGGTTACCAATTTTCATTCTCATCATTGGGTCTGCCATGGGTTCTAAGTCAAGGAACTAGATGTCACCGGATTCTCAGTGTTGAGTGTAGAAATGGGGGCCATTAACCCCATCCCACCCCCCCCCCCCCCCGATAGGCTAAGTGATTTCGGAAGATCACCTCTTGAAATTACTCCAAATTGAAAGAACACCTCATTGAGATGTTTGAATGGTTGCCAAAAATTTTAAGTGTTGGAAGGGGTCTGCCAAACGCCAGTGATGACCCCCGTGGAAGTAGACTGATTGACCTCGGCGGGTTACTCAACAAAACTTTCTCACGAAAATCTGATATATTAATTTGTCATAAGAATCATTTCTCACGAGATTTTCAGGAGGACTTAATCATGAGTATCTCGTGAAAAATTTCAGTAAGCGGTTTAAAATTTGAACGCCGGAGTGTGTAAGGGAGTTGGGTCTCTTTTGACCCCTTATCTAAACCTGCCCAGTTGAAACATTTTAGAAAATTAAAACTAAACATTCAGCACTGTCTAGGCACTTTCTGGACTGCCTTTTATCTGTAGTCAAACACGGAGTCAGGAGGCAATATGTCTAACACGCGCTGCCGCATGAAATGCATGAATGTACACAAAACATGTGGTCAACTTGTTTGCCTGTAGACTGTGCTACTGCGAAGTATGTCGAAAAAATAAGAATAAAAAACTTACCTTCTCTATACAAATATGTGTAAGACTAGAAGGTGAAAAAACACGTCCGTCTTGTGTATGAGTTTGTTCTGCTCTGTGATAAAAAGGACCGGTTGAAGTGTATTTAAAACGACTGAAATAAGACCAATATTGCCCCATAATATTATAGCAAAATTTGAGCGAATACGGCTATTGAATATAAATTCAATAGTTCTACGGTCTATAGTTTTTTCTGTACAGAACGTCATAGTTGAGAGGTTAAGGACCGTCAACAAGTATGCGCATTATTTTTTTCATCGGGTCATCGGTTTTTTCGTCTCCAGTAGTAGACTATTTGTCTTTTGGAATAAAACCATTTTCAAAAATGGTTTTTGTGTGACATGATTTTCCTAGAAACAACAAAGATAGTGAATTTATACGCAAATTCTCTTTGCCCAAAGTGTTCTGCATTTGACCAAAGTTTGGAGTAAACAAAATAAACAATGTAACAAATTACCTGCAGTGCATGCATAGCTGAAACCAAAATGGGCTATTGATCTAGAGTGTTTGCTATAAGTTTTAAGGAGCAACTTTTGTAAAAGATATTTGTTTTTGCACCGGATTTTATGAACGGGACGACATCGATCAAAAGTAGTACACCCCTGTAGAAATTCTAGAGAACCGATCTAACAACAGACATTACACAGCTGGAACAGTGTGTAAACTGGAAAATGCAACATTTGAGCAAGCACATGTGGCCAACACTTAACGAAGGCGGTACTTTTAGGGTAACCTTTACCCAGTAGAGACTTTTTTGCTCTCGTCTTAAAAAAATTGTCTCCCGCTTGAATTTTCCACTCGCGCCCATTCAATCCCCTGTTTGATTGCTGCAGACCTAACAGTTTTTGGACATTTTACTTGAGAACTGGATACTACTTAACATTTCAAATGAAAGCTCACGAACCAGGATTTGATGAAATCTAAATCTATATTTACCAGTTTAGCAGGATGACCTTGTTTTGCATCGTTGAAGCCATTGTTGGGAAACGTTCAAATGTAGCAGGTGTTATTCAAAACAGTACAATTAAAATGAAACTAAACTTAAAAAACATCAGCTCATTCAATTCGCTAATTTAATCGTCCTTATACCTAAAAAAGCGGCAAAGCTAGTCTATCCCCCATGCCGGTGGTTTCGCAGAATGCGGGTACAAATATAGTTCTATTTTTATGACTGTGGCTGCTGCCTGTAGATAAAGTAATTGCGCTGAGAAGTGCATCGACCTTAACAACCTCTATTATCAGTAACTGCGCTAAGAAGTGCATCGACCTGAACAACCTCTATTATCGCCGTCATAAGTATACCCTCTAACTCAGCCCTTGAAAGGTCCTAACCCGGATTTAAACCCGGACCTATTCCGAGCATGGGGAGCTGCAACAGATCGTTTTCGCTTACTATGGAAGCGCCACTTGCCGGTGTCCGCGAACTATAGAACTCCATCCACCCCTGCTACAGGATTGGGACTTGGGGCCGTCCCCCAAAATGAGAGAACGTTCCTCTCTCTCGAAATTTTTCATTTTCTTTTTCATTTGCATGACTGTTCTTTCAAAACCTTTCTCGCCGAGTTCTTCTTTTTTCATTTCTTTGAAGACAGGGCTATCCCGGAATGTTCCGTCCTTTTTCGACACAACTTCTTGACCCTCCCAAATGTTGACTTAATGTAGGAATGTCAGTCTGAAACTAGGCATATATTTTTATTTTCGGCTTTTCTTTTGGTCCGGGCTCCGTCCATCATAAATCCGAGGTTTATGATGTTAATAACGTGCTATTTATGTTGCTTGATGCAACTATTACAGCTGTGCAGTGACAAAAGTCTATTACTTCGATCCATTACCAGAGGAATACTGGTCAGAAGTGATTCTTTTGCATGGAAATCATATACTCAGGAAACATAGGACAGTTGAAAAATTAAAGCTCCCTCTTACATGCTAAAACCACTGTTGGTAGTAAGCTGAACAAAAAATAAGGGATCACAAATACTACATAACAAAGAAAACAACTTTTAATTCTATTTCATCCTTTTAAACAATCCTTACAAGTTGAAAAGGGTCATTACAGCACGTATTATATAGTTAGACCCAACCATAATAAAAGTTGTTTGAGTTCTGGCCGGGTCATACCGAAGACTTAAACCAGAAAGCTAAAAGGCTTAGTGATTCCTTGCCATTGAAATGTAAGGCCTTTTTTCATATTGACATTGCTTTGCAATGTTTTTCAATTAACAGGGCTCCATAATGTGCCCACAAAGTACACATGCAAGGCATCCAATCTTCCTACATTGAGATCCCCCTTGCCCGTTGTGAACCCAAATGACATTTGACCTCCACCAAAAACTTCTGGGACCATGTATTCACTATATGCCATCTACATGACAAGTTACAGGACCCTGCAAGTGACCTTTTCTTGAAAGACTGTGCAGGAAATCTTATCAGGCTTCGAACATGCTGTCTCCAAATGACCTTTGACCTTTGGGAAAATTAATAGGGATCATCTACTAAATATGACCAATCCACACACTAAATATGAGCGCAGTCACATGTGCCATTCTTGAGATATCATGTTAACGAAGTTTTGACCTTTTGACCTCTCATGACCCCAAATGACCTTTGACCGCCACCAAAAACGACAGGGATCATCTAC
This sequence comes from Holothuria scabra, assembly GCA_037179385.1. Taxonomy (NCBI): domain Eukaryota; kingdom Metazoa; phylum Echinodermata; class Holothuroidea; order Aspidochirotida; family Holothuriidae; genus Holothuria; species Holothuria scabra. Next base: position 32,075,260 of record CM074185.1, on the reverse strand, counting down.
TCAATATGGCCAACACACTTACCAAATATGAGCACAGTCACATGTACCGTTCTTGTAGTATCCTGTTTACGAAGTTTTGACCTTTAGACCTCTCGTGACCCCAAATGACCTTTGATCTCCACCAAAAACCATAGGGATTATCTACTCAATATGGCCAATGCACACACCAAATATGAGATTAGTCACACTCACTCATCTTGAGATACCGTGTTTACAAGCAATTTGTAAGGAATTTACCTATTGACCTCTCGTGACCCCAAATGACCTTTGACCTCTACCAAAAACAATAGGGATCATTTACTCAATATGACCAATCCACACACCAAATATGAGCATAGTCACATGTACCGTTCTCGAGATATCATGTTTACAAGGTTTTGACCTTTTGACCTCTCGTGACCCCAAATGACCTTTGATCTCCACCAAAAACAATAAGGATTATTTGCTCAATATGGTTAATGCACACACCAAATATGAGATCAGTCACACTTACTCTCCTTGAGATACCGTGTTTACAAATGATTTCTAAGGAATTTACCTATTGACCTCTCGTGACCCCAAATGACCTTTGACCTCCATCAGAAACAATAGGGATCATTTACACAATATGACCAACTCACACACCAAATATGAGCATAGTCACATGTACCGTTCTTGAGATATCGTGTTTACAAGGTTTTGACTTTTTGACCTCTCGTGACCCTAAATGACCTTTGATCTCCACCAAAAACAATAGGGGTTATCTACCTAATATGGTCAATGCACACACCAAATATGAGATTAGTCACACTTACTCTTCTTGAGATACCGTGTTTACAAGCAATTTCTAAGGAATTTACCTATTGACCTCTCGTGACCCCAAATGACCTTTGACCTCCATCAGAAACAATAGGGATCATTTACACAATATGACCAACTCACACACCAAACATGAGCATAGTCACATGTACCGTTCTTGAGATATCGTGTTTACAAGGTTTTGACTTTTTGACCTCTCGTGACCCTAAATGACCTTTGATCTCCACCAAAAACAATAAGGGTTATCTACCTAATATGGTCAATGCACACACCAAATATGAGATTAGTCACACTTACCCTTCTTGAGATACCGTGTTTACAAGCAATTTCTAAGGAATTTATCTATTGACCTGTCGTGACCCCAAATGACCTTTGCCCTCCACGAAAATCGATAGGGATCATCTATTTAATATGACCAACTTACACATCAAATATGAGGCTAGTCACACTTACCCTTCTTGAGATACCGTGTTTACAAGCCAAAGCGTCACATACACACACACACACATACTCACACACACACACACATACACATCACCATCGCATAGATTCCTTGCCTGCCTTCGGCAAGGAATCAAAAATAGAACTATTACCATTGTGCTTGCATGGTGGCTTCAAAAAAGAAGGGAAAACAAGCCAGTGAGCCACAACTAGAAAAATGGCCTTGGCCGGCTCGACTTAAAGGTCGTGTGACATGAAAATGATAAAAATGGGTATTCGATGTAAAAAAAAAAAACATTGAAAACCAATAGAAAAAATCCCAATTCCCATCAAAATCCGTCAAAAATTGATCATCTTAAAAGGCAATTTCTTATTTGCATTTCGTTATTGATAAACATGAGCAGTATGCAAATTTTGTAATGTCATGACAAGACATGTTATACTAGCTAATATTATGTTATCCTTTATTAGTTCGATCTTTTATACAATCTTCTATTTTGGAAGTTAAAATGGTGTCCTTGAAAATCATCAGTATCAATAACCAAACCATAAACTACCCGATGAGTAATTTAGAAACCATTAATATGGGGTTAGCAAAAGAAGTGTCAACTTAACACTGTTCAACCGTGACACTCCATAACATTATCAATTTTGCATCAGCAACAAGTCGTTTCAGAAAAATTCAAACTTTGAAGGAGTATATCTTGAGAACCGTAAAAGATATTGACATAATTTCAACGGATTTTTACTTCGGAAAGTTCACTCCTAAATTTCAAATGTCAAACGAAGTCAGAGCATTTTGCTGGCATGTCACATTACCTTCAAAACCAACTCAGAGGTTAGAAAAATGTCCCGTAAAACTCCGTCTCACTATAACTAACCAACTCACAATAATAAAAGCATCTTCGAGCAGTTCAGTTTATTGAAAACACCCTCGGTGGTAAATTATGCACTTATGTCCCCTCAAGACATTCGTTGGAATCTCTGCTTGGTTCTTTACTGCAAACTGAATCTCAACCCACCTCACTTGTAAGGCTTATTAAAGGCCTAATCAGTAAGCAAAACACTCTCAGTTCATGTTGTGTGATATGACCTTCAGACTTGCTGTCATTCAAAGAACTATGCCAATTGAGAAAATCTGTACCAAAATTGTTGTCTGGGCGAGAGTTGATTAGTTATAACAGTTTAAACCCCAAATCCGACTTGCGTTCAAATATAAACATGACCGTTTTCAATCCTCTTTTATTTAAAAGGCGGTTTTAGTCGGCGTTAGCTGGGGGGAGGGGGTTAGGGGTGGTTTCGTGGGAACGGCATATATGTAAGTTTTTACAGGATCACCTTTATGTATCGATTTACATTCTGGGGTAGGTAGGCCTTCTTACTTCACTTCCAGTAAATGCTGTTTCGACGTGAACGCAAACGTTATCAAGGTCACACCATGCACGTGGCCCTGACTTGGACGGGATAGCCACCAGGTCAAAGGCTCCGCGCTTGAACAAAATCTACTTTGGTTAGATGTATAGTTACCCACAGAATGTGCCGAGTGAGGTAGAAATAAGGGGAAGTGGCGTTAGATCTCTTACAGATAGTTTACCTTAGGAGGCTATCTTTGGGCATCTCCTCAATGGACTTGGATAGTTTTTCCAAATTTTTACAAGACTTATACTTAAGAAAATGAAACAAAGGAAGTCGTTTTGCGTAGCGAATGGTAACACACATAGCTACACTATATCGACTTTCAATTAATAGTTTATATAGTGAGTGGATTCACGCCTAGATCAGACACAGGATACAACAGCTCGTACTGTCAATTCATGCCGTTATATTTACAGGTATAAGAGAGTGGTTGCATCGTGGAAGTACTACCACCGAGGTAGTACTTCCATGGTTGCATTGTATTTAATCATGCCTATAGGTAGTTGGTCGCTGCTTGAGCATCAATTACGTTTAATTTGCCCATAGACTGTCACAATATCACTTATACAAGGACCAACGTACAAACCCATGGGTTTCTTCCTACCAGCTTCTCACAGGTCACCACTCATTTTCTGTATCATCCGCTATAGACAGGTCAATTTATGGTCAACTTGATGGGGTTCAGTGAGGGGATTGAGGATCAGTAAAGGGACGACCAGAAGTACTACCTCGAGGTAGTACTTCTATGGTTAGGTTTAGTTTTGAGAGTAAGGGTAGGGTAAGGTGTTAGAGATTGGAATTCGGGTTGGGATTTAGTCTAACTTAATCCCATTATTAAAGCTTATAACATTTTACCAAATATTCTGAACTAACTTCCGTTTAATGGATAAGGTCGATGAACTGGAAAATAAATCTCGACGTAGCAATGTTAAATTTTCGGCTATCTCAGAAGGGGATGAGAAGGATCCTGCAGGGGCAGGAAATTTCAAAGAGAAACTAGTAAAAAACATATAAAAATGATTTTTTTTTCATTCGGTATCCAACGTGCCCACGGAGTCAACTTTGGAAAGCCTACTAACCAAACCTGACCTATCGAGTGACGTACGCAGGGGGTTCTTTTGGTCACGCCCCCCGTAAAAATACGTACTTAAGTTACACAATTTTAACTTCAGAAATAACATATGTGGCACCAGCATGCATATAAGAACACCCAATTTCTCAAACTTTTCCAAGGGGAAAGATTTTCTCCCCAAGGCTACCTCAGTGATGCCATTTTTTTTTTAATTACAAAAAAGGCAATTTTTTTGTCAAATTCCAAATTTTGCTTCGAAACATAACATATGTGGCATCAGATTGCATGTAAGGACGACTAATTTTTCAAACACATGAGAGGGGCCCATCCCTTAGACTCCTCCCCCGGCCGACATAGACGTACGAGACGGGGCAGGGGAGCGATCGACGGGGTGTTCAGGGGCGGCAGGCAATAGTTTGCCATTCGTCATGCAAAGATTTTAGAGTAAAATCATTTATAGTCGGGAGTTCGGGCATTCAAATCGACAATTTCATCAATTCAGCGGATCATGAATTTGGCCAAGAGTCATAATAGAGAAACATTAGCATATTTTCCATTAAAGTGGATAGTTTCTCCCGAAGAGATTCAAGACCATTTAGTCCAAGGTAGTGGTACATTTCTACGTGGCAATTTTCTGTTCCCTTATTGCTGTTTTTTTTTTTCATTATTGAAATTGAGAGGTAGAAATAAAGACTGTTTATATTCTCTTCGCAACCATGGAAACGCAATTTTCTTCCATCTGAGGGATCGCGATTTCTCAAAATCTTCTCACATGGTCCGCGCCAATAATAGTGGCGCTCCGCTTAGATAGCCTTCACGGCAGGATTACGTTTTGTGGGCAAAAAACGTTGTGGGTTCCGAAGGTTGAAAGCCTCTTTTAAAAGCTTAATGAAAGCAGTAGATAGTCCTCAGTGACTTAACAATTGGGTATTATCTGCCGTCATATCTGGTCTATACGTACATATGGGCGTTGTCCTCAAACATGGTTGTAATAAATATGCTCTACCATTTCAGTTTAAGTGTCATGCAAGACTAATTAAGTATAGATGTAATGTTGAGGAGAAATTGTTTTTCCATACATAAACTGTCAGAATATGTACTAAAATTTTGTATCCTTACGATTTTTCATCTTAATCTTACCGTGACTGTGATTGTTTAACTAACAAAATTTGTAATGATCGAAATGGCTGCCAGAATGTTTACAATTTGGGGAGTATATATAGACTGCCCCCGTTCATCGTGCCTTGTGTGCCTTGGTTACGATTTTTTGACATTTTCGTAGGATGCCAGTCTTTTGTCATTTTATCTGAAAATATGAAACTGTATACTTTGAAATTACTATTATTTTGCAAAAATTTTACAACAATACAACCAGTTGATGTACAACCGAGAAAGAAAAGTGACCCATCTACGGAAGTAAAACAATAAGGTTTGGGAAATATGAGTGGGGTGCCTGGTACACCCCCTCTAATCCACCCCTGATGTTCATAGTGGAATTTGTGACATTGGAAGCATTTTAAAAACATCTCTCTCCCTTCCTATACGACCTGGGATAGAAACACAGATTTATCACACAAAAGACATACAGGAAACATTACATTATACTATATTGAGCCGCCTTTGGCTTATAGGAAATATTGCTAGATCTTGTGGTCAAATGACAGAGGTGGTGATTAACGTGTAGTTTTTCTATGAAATTGCCTTGCATCGAGTAAAATTTATATGGTGTATATGCTTGGATTAAAACAATAATTGTAATAACATATTTAATTTGCGGGATTGGCCTACCCTTACTTTTGACTTCGAACTTCTCACATTACGAAGTGCCTTCGGAAAGCTTTGCTTGTGCATTCATTGCAACGAAATATTAAGGTAATGTCTTAAGGGCTTAATCAGACTTAGTTTTCTCCTCAAGTGCAGATTGACTATGCGCTTCAGAAAAGATCATATTTCTAATCGTGGATGTATTCAAAACAAACGAATGATTTGAAATGGTGGGAAACTATTGGCAATTTCGATTATATTTTTCTAGGAAGGAGTTAGAATCCTGAATATTTTTCATGAAAAACATCAAATTTCTAGATTCAAGAAGTCAAACAACATGACTGAAGCGTTAAGATTCAGAATATTCCGACTTTTAGCAGTCTCAATATGTGGATTGATGAGTATTACTTTCAATGCGTTCAACTCTTTAGTTTTAAGGAAACGCCACTGCGGTTTTCAACACGTTAATCGTCTCCTTCTTCGCCTGCTTTCGGGAGTTGATTTTTTCACTGGATTATTGGTTTTAAATATAGAGTACATGTACGTGTTGTCGGACATTCCGTCCCGGTATGGCTTATGTCGTTACGTTTATCCATGGCTGCTATTCTTTTCCTTCATGTCTATGTTTCTAATCGGACTAGTTAGTCTTGATCGACTGATCGCCATCAAGTTTCCTCTGCGATATCCTGTAATTATGGACCAGAAACTAGTGTATGCTACTATTCTTTTGATAACACTGATGGCTCTGTTTGAATCGGTAGCAACTTCTTGGGGTACTAGACCATTTGATGCACTGTATTTTAATAACAAAACTCGCTTCTGTCGTGTGCAATTTGGTGCAAGTGCACACGCTACAATGTTTGGTGTTGGGTTGGGGCTATCATCATTAACCATGATATCAGTGCTATTTGTAAACGCATTCCTCCTCAAAGAGATAATACAACATAAACGAAGACATCGACGTTTCCTGACCCATCAAGAAACGAGGCAAGCATCTGCGTCCACTTCTCTGGCTGGGATAATTTCGGCGCAAGACCTGAAGACTATTCGTGTATTCATTGTCATTAATGTGGTATATTATATTTGTTGGCTTCCTGCTGTAATCGAAATTACTCGCTACTGGATTAACCATAAGAGAGACTTAACAGAGAAAAGGGAATTCTTTGTTTACTATCCTGCATACTCAAACAGTTGGGCTAATGCAATAGTGTATTTGTTCATGAATGCCGAGTACCGTAAAATCGCAGCAAATTATATTTCCAGATGTTTTTGTCGTACACTTGAAAACAGAAGTGTAGACAGGGACATAAATAGTGGAAACTTTAAACTTGAAACCGGGTCTGAAGCAATGAACTAATGGAATCATTCACGGTACGTCACTGTTGGGTTGACACGGATCCATGTACAGGAACATATTCGTATATAGGTTTTGGACGCGCAGAGATTTCGCGATTGTCAAGCCTTAGAATCCGTCATTTCGTTGTGACGAAGTTGTAATCGCATTTCATCAACACCGTTGCCAAGCAGACGTGACGTCATGTTTTGTTAACATGGATGAGTTTACAGTTTATTCCATATAAAAGGATTGTCATTAAATATAGTAATGTAATCGTTTTATGTGGTTTTATAAGTAGTTTATTTAATGTCGGGTTCCTCAGTAAGAACGGAATATTTTATGATCTATTTTTGATGTCATACTCGTCTCATTCCCATTTGCTTTTTGGATTTGCAATAGATTTAGGCAGAACCACTAATAAACGTGATAAGGTTTAAAGGGTTAGTACTTTACCGGTTAATCTAACCGTTTCATCTCGTTAATTTCCTGTTGCATTATACAAATTGACCACATAAAAGTTCGTCTGTTCATTGGCTATAGAGTAGACACTAGACACTAGACGCAGAAAGTTTTTCAATTGATGACATTTTGATACCTTAAAATACCTTAGGATGCCTTACTTCCTTATTAACCTCAGGTCTAAAGACTTTTATTTCCGCATCTTTTTCACAATCGGCAATTCATTCAACAATAGCAAACTATGGACAGATGTTGGCATTGATAGGGATGGTGTTTTCGACATATTTTTCTTTCAAGTTCAGTTCTGCCCTTTCCGCTGTCTTCATTAACATAAATAACTGATTAGAAGAATCACAACATGAGATGATAAAATTTTGTAGGCATGCTAGGCCACTTTATTGCATATCAAGTTTAAACTCTCAAGTTATCATAACGCAGTGTGTCTGCGTCTATTTTTCGACAGTCTTCGGGCAAATAGTTAAATAGTTTCGGGATCAGCTAAGTTTCACCAACGTCACTTAAAGGGCAGGAGCAGTCATCCCGAACTGAAGTAGTGTAGTAGATTGTCCAGTTTCATGAGTAGCTGTTGGGAGTCATGTGAAAACATTTTTTCACTTCAAATTTGAAATTTACTGCAAATAACTGCTTGGTTTACCTTGAATATGCAATAGTTTAATCATAAAATATAATGAATGATACTCTGAAGAGAAATGAGTCGAAAATTGTGCTGTTTCTTCAAAATAGGTTTGGGGGACTGCTCTTTACCTTTAACAGCTTAAAGGGGCAATTAGAGTTTGACAAAGAATAATAACCTTTTGTTCCAGCACCTATTTTTCCCTTCTTGAACTGATTATTTACGTACGGAAGACTTATGCGACCATGGTAAAAGAAAAAATAGCTCTTGGAACCCCCCCCCCCCCTTCCCAGTTTTCTCGAAAAAAAATCCCTAAAAACAAAATTTTTTCTCTAAAAACAATTTTTCTTCTCTCTAAAAAACAAAATAATTTTTTTCTCTAAAAACGAAATTTTTTTTCTCCAAAAGCAAAAACACTACGGAGTCCAAGAAGTGACACGTGTTACCTCATTCCATTTAAACACAGCTGTTGTTTTCTAGGATGAACCAAACCCAGTGTATTGAGTGTATCTTTTCAACCTAATGTGGTAATATATTATCGTGTTCTATTTCACCATATTGAGAGCTACCCTTTGCTGAACAGTTCCAAAGCATGGCGTACCGTACTAGGCTACGGCAATACACCTATGTTTTGTTTCGGTTTTGCTAAATGACGCCCTTCCCGTTATATCCCACGACTTTTCCCCTTCCTCACACCAAATAATCCCTTCATTTTTTCGGCAAATCCCTGATCATTTTGCGCTTTTTCCTTTTTTGTTCATTTACAGATTTCATTGCACAATAGATGTTCAAAATAATAACTGCTTAAAATTTCAATGGCCTTAGGAATGCTGTTTCCGACTGTCCGAGGGGTAAGGATTTTTTGAACCCTCCACGCCGACTGATGGTGGCGCTTTGCTCAGATAGTCTTTCAAGCATAGGCGTACAAGGAAGGCAGGCAGGGGGCAGGCGTCCCCCCAGATTTCCCCAAAATCTAAAATTCGGACAGGAAGGTGGAAAAAACTGGACAGCCACTTGAGTTTCAAAAACTCGCTTTTCAGAAAATTCCTGAGCGTTTTCGAAAGAGATCGTGCACAAAAGAGAAGAAATATCATAACCGCGGTAATTTTTTTTTACGAAAAATAAAAATGATGACAAAGATTTGTGTAGATTCGGGTAGCTTGTGAAAAAGTTTTTCCTCAGCCCCAGTTCATGTTGTAGTGTTGCAAAATCTTTGCCCGAAGTGGTAAAACGATCGAGAGGAGGTTGAAAAAATTCTGGGGTGTTTTCAATTACCAAATAATTATATTGGCAGACAGGGCGTTCTGTTGCAGTGTCAACTAGTTTGCCATCTATCCTAACCCTTCAGCCGAAACTCGGGTAACGGTAATTAAAATTTGTCTATTTTTTTCAATTACATAATAACACAGTGCTTTACGTCTTTCCATAAGTCTTGCTGAAAATTCATTTATACCCATCTCGTAACGTGACATTTTTTTTCAAAACGTGTCACTAACGGAAGTAAAATCATAGTCGGGAGTTGGAGCAGTCACAAAGACATTATCATCAACTCAATTTATACGGTATTGAATTTAGTCAAGAGGCGCAATACAGTGAAATACATTCGAATGTTCTCAATTCCGTTTAATAGTTTTTCCTCCGAAAAGATACAAGACCATTTCATCCGATGGTTCATTTTATCTATTTGTGATCAAAGTAGCAACTGCTTAGATCCTCCTTCTCAGGCGGGAAAATGCCATTTCCGGCTGTTTGAAGGTTGCAATTTCCAAAATTTTCTGTACGCTCTGCGCCAGCTAATGTGGGGCTCCGCTTAGATAGTCTTTCTGGCTGAAATTTACTTTGAAGTGAACGTTTTCCTACGAACTTGAACGAAACCTCAAAAAAGCGACTGCTTAGATCCCCTTTGTAAGCCTGGGAAATGATATTTTCGACTGTCTGAAGTTCGATTTTTCAAATATTTTTGTTCTCTACGTGCCAACTGATGGGGACGCTGTGCTTGGATAGTATTTCGGGCAGATTTACGCTTTTCGGGCAAAAAATCTCATGCCCCAAAATTGAAATGCTCCAATTTGCCTGTGCCTTCAGGTCAGGCAACGCCATTTATGGCTGTTGGAAGGGTTGCAAGTTTTCTGTTTATCCGCTCAAACTGATCCTAGTGTTCCACTTGGATGGTCCTCTCTAGAATTACAAAATAATGAATGTTTAGGATCTGCTTACAGGCCCGAGAAACGGCATTTCTGAAGGGTCGCGATTTTTCAGAATTGCCAACGCTCCACGCCAACAGATGATAGTGCTCTGCTTAGAATAGGCGTTCCGCTTAGATAGTCTTTTGGACACTATTCCATTTTTGGTTTCGTTACAAAAAAGAGAAACCTATGCATTCATGATGGCTTGCGTGTGTATGTATGTGAGTGTGCATATGTTTGTGTTTGTGACACTTTGCTTGTTTCCACGATATCTTAAGTAGGGAGGATCCGACATTTCTCAAACTTGGCACACAGATGCCCCATACTGAGAGGAAGAACCCTAGTAATTTTGTAGAGGTGAAAGGTTATTTGGGGTCCCAGGGGGTCAAACCTCGAAAATTTTGTTTACATAATATTTAAAAAGAGGAAGACTGGATTGATTTCAAACTTGGTATGTTGGTGCATTATGATTGGACAAAGTCACCTATCGATTCAAATGTCATTTGGGGTCATCAGAGGTCAAACTGTGAAAAACTTGTAAATAGGATATAACTCAAGGTGCAAAACTTGGATGGGTTTCATAATTAGAATGCGGATGGGTTAAGGTAGAGGTGAAAGGTTATTTGGGGTCTCAGGGGGTCAACCTCGAAAATTTTGTTTACATAATATTTAAAAAGAGGAAGACTGGATTGATTTCAAACTTGGTATGTTGGTGCATAATGATTGGAAAAAGTCGCCTATTGATTTAAAGGTCATTTGGGGTCATCAGAGGTCAAACTCTGAAAACCTTGTTAATAGGATATAACTCAAGGTACAAAACTTGGATGGGTTTCATAATTAGAATGTGAATGGGTTATGGTGAGTTGAAAGTCTCTGTTGTTTTTGGTGGAGGTCAATGGTCACCTAGATGGCTGTCAAATTGTTGTGTTCCGCCTAAGCATCAGAGAAGGGGGAAACAATCTAACTCGCAACTGGAAAAGAGGCATTGGCAATTTAGATTTTTAAAAAATTAAGGCGCAAAGCCAAATTTAAACAGCTAAATCCAGCGATCATGAAAAGCATCTTTATTAAAACTTTGGTGTACGCTACGAGCCAATTAACGGTGGATAATGGGCTTGCTGCCATGCACTGTCCTGTTCCGCTATTCATTATTCCAAATTTCGTCACTTCGCATACACCACGGAAATTCCTGGGGACTGGCCTTTGGATGTATCTTTTAAAAAATTCACTTTAATGGAAATTGAGGAAAAATTAATAGACAAAAAACGATGAAGATGTCCTGGAGGGTATAGTGAGGTAGACGCGTAGTCAGGGGATTGATGGTCGAAGGGGATCCCCTCCCCCCCCCCCCCCTCCCATTAGCGCATTTTTAATATTTTCATGTTTGTTTTTACAATACTGCCAGTGTTTTCCCAGTTTTATACAGTAAAAAGCCTAGGACGTGCCTTTTCCAGGGAGGCAATTTGCACCAAAATTTTCTCCGCGCAAACCCAATTATTTGCCAGCAATTGGTGCGCATTTCATCCAATGCGGTTATTCTTAGAAAATTGTTCATAAAATACATAATAATGGGTCTCCCTAAGCATACAAAATATCGTTTAAACAATGCGCCAAATCACGTATTTTCACATCAAAAAGCTAAAAAGCTTCACATCCCTTCTCTTCTCGGGTGCAATCGTTCTCGGGCCCGGTTGCTTCGCTCTTTCGTATCAGTTTTGGCCCTATAAAGAAAGGTCTAGACACACCCTTGTGAGTGGAAGTGACGTTTCAAAATTGTCTGTACCCTCCGCGTCAACAGATGGTGAAAGTGGCGCTCCCGCAGGTATTTCGGGCAGAATTAGGTAGAGAGAGAATCACCATACGTCCCCTTTATCCCTTTACACGCTTTCTCTAAGTTCAGCTCCCCTCCTCCCCTTTTGAAATGTCTGGATCCGCGTAGAGTAAAACACTTAACCAACTGACAGTTTTTTACCAAGTTTCGGTCAGGAGGCATACGGAACCAACGGTTTGGTTTTTTGCCCAGGTTGGGTAATCATTTTTTAAAGTGTAGGGAATCAAAAAGGGTGGTGACATTAAGGCAGCATTCAGATGGTACTTGACTCAATTGTCTGGACTACTTCTACCATGAAAGTTCCGAATATAGTCCTGACGTAAACCAACATAAAACTTTAATTTGATTTAGCTTTGTCATTTGGTTTAATTGCTACAATGTTATTCTCGGATATGTGACGTGCGTTCCAATGACTCATGAACCCAGGCCGAATAAGCATGAATTTCATACAGTTGGATAAATTTGTAGAAATGAAGTCACTGAGACAATTGTATAGCTGGCAGTAAAGAGCATACATGTTGGATGTATGTTTAAATACATGCCTTACATTTGTCAGTTTGTGAATACGTGCTGTACAACACATGCTGTACAACAATTGTCACTACAAGCCTAGTAATTGCTCTCTCGAACACCAGAGTTCCTCGAGAAAAAAATATCGGTTAAAGTTCATGCAGTCGGCAGGTCGGAGAGAAGTTTATTAAAATTTTTGACAAATGGATAGGTTTTCGAGCAAATCATTCCAGGACTCATTTGACGTGGCAAAGGCGGCTAATGAAAGAATAGGCATTATCATGGGTGTCTATAAAACGAAGACCGAAGACCTAAGACCTAAGACCTATAAAACGAAGACCCAACTAGCTATAAAACGAAGACCTATAAAACGAAGACCCAACTAGCTATAAAACGAAGACCTATAAAACGAAGACCCAACTAGCTATAAAACGAAGACCTATAAAACGAAGACCCAACTAGCTATAAAACGAAGACCTATAAAACGAAGACCCAACTAGCTATAAAACGAAGACCTATAAAACGAAGACCCAACTAGCTATAAAACGAAGACCCGGAAGTATTTTTTCTTACGTAAACTTTGTTCCCTGAACTATCCAGAGGCTATCACTGTACATTTTTCTAGCAATTTTAAAAAAACGTTACTGTAGTAATTATTGCTTCTACATACAAGAAAATAATGCGCTTGCGAATTCAGCTATAGTTACGCAAAGAAAGAGACCGGATCGGTTGAAGAAACGTCACTTCCTGGAGACATGAAAAGTTGTATTGCGCGTAATCGTGTCATAGACCTTACAAAGAAATCCTAACCTTTGGGATTTCTAGATGAGACCTTATGCATTGACGACACACTATCATGTTTGGAGGAATAACAACATACAGACGGACCACTGAATTTTGTGTAGGCCTGGGATAAAACAGTGTACCTCACGCAGTGTGTAGGAGACTAACACGCGATATTTCCCGCCTGTCATAATATAAGAGACGACTTAAGGAAATTACTTGCGCCGTATTCGAGCTGGATGTGTTAAAGACCAAACCAGGTACGTAGCCACAGGAGGGAGGGGCTTTACGGATAATGCTGCACCAAAAACATTACTTCCCCGCCAGATGAAAATTGAAATTGTACACAGGATGTTAAGAGAAAATTTTGTGCCCCTGCAATCACAGTTCTTGCCCCTCGATTCACACACTTCCAGGGGTGGCGCCAGCGGGGGGCCTGGGGGCCATGGCCCCCCATCGGGGACCACTGGCTCCCCGTCGGGGAAGGTCGGCCATTTCGTCGGGGAGGCTTAAAAAATAAAAAAAAAAGAGAAAGAAAAAAGCCTACAAGGACTGAAATTACTGGATGGGTAAACTTTTTTTGTCTTGAAATGCTATTTTAATACACATTAGAATCGATTTTCAATCACTTCTTCTTTGCTCGGTTATACCTCATTTCATGTACCTTGTCCTATCTCCTCCCCGTCGTGGAACTGACGGCAATTTCCTTCGGGGAGGTCTAAAATGAAGGATAAGGACTGAAGTTACTGGGAGGATAATCGTGAACTTTTTTCTTTTTGAACTAATTCTTTTGTAACGGTATTTTTATGCCTATATGAATCTGTTTTAATCACTTCTTATAAGCTCTGTTATCCCTCATCGTATCTTCAATTTTCAAGGTCATACCCCCGTCGGGGAATGCTGCCCTTTCCCCTCTTGTTGAGAAAACCCAATCTCGTCGGGGAACCTTCATCTGAATGCCCACCTTAAACTGATAAAAGATGCGGGTCTTATAAACTTCAGTAATCCGGACGGTCTTCTTGGTTTTGCTCACTAGAAGACCATATTCTTCAAGGAAACTCACAATTCCGAATTTTCCTGACAAAAAACAGACGAGAGGTTGTTCAGGTGCATGCAGTGTCCAATGATCTGCCATCTGGCCTGCCCCGAAAGCCGAATTCTAGCAACGGTAATAAGAATTGGCCAGGATGTTTTGAGCTACACATAATGATAAACAGTAGCGTGAGGATGTCTCCCCATAAGTCTGAAAATTCATTTAAAACCACCTTGTAACGTGACATATTTTCAAATACGTCGAAAGTAAAATCATTTTTAGTCTGGGGTTAGGGCAGTCACGTAGAAAATTTCAACTTGGATCTTGCAATTGAATACAACGAAGATTCCTAGAAGAGTCAAACACATTAGTATGATTTCAATTCCGTTGCACAGTCCCACCCCCTCCCCCCCCCCCCCCAAAAAAAAAAAGAAAGAAAAAGGGACAAGACCAGTACATCTAATTGTAGCAGTACCTTTTATCGGGGAATTTTCTGATCCACTTATAGCAAGTTGGACCTTTTTTCTGTTGAATTTAAACGTTCATTTCAAAGGATAGCTCAAAATAACGATGGCTTCATTTCTAGTTACAAGTCTGGGAAATGCCATTTCCGTCTGTTTGACAGTCTGAGGGACTAGATTTTTTAACAATTTTCTGTACCAACTGGTGGTTGCGCTCCGCTTAGATATTTTGGACGAACAGATTACTTACCGAAACAATGCATGCTGGCATATTATTCTTCGTTTTGGGACAGTATAATAAAGTGAAATTTTAATTGTGAAAGAAAGCTCAAATTAATGACTACTTTGTTTCTAATTACCTTACCAGCCCGGGAAATGCCTTTTCCTGCTGTCTGGTGGTTCTTAATTTTTCAAAAAAATCCATGTGCTTTTTCGGACAGGATTACATTTTTCGGGACAAATTCTGTCCCCTCCCAAACCGAAACGCTCCCGTACGCCTATATATTTCAATATATAAGATATAAAACTTCAAATATATGGGAAGCCAAACTTTTCCGCGGGAAAATTTTCGAATATGGTCCGAGGGCCTTAATCTGCCTGATGATATTCAGTAACCCCAACAAAACTACAGATCACCCCCTACTTGATTTTTCTTATAAGAAGGTCTGTCTTAAATTACAATTTTTCCCCAATATAAGCTTCAGATTGTTCAAAGTGACAAAATTTTCCTATATCGATGGATATTCAGTACAGCACTTAAAACCAACTTTTTAAATCACCCCGACATTCTACCTAATTTTGCTCTTGAAAGGCATATCACTTAATAAAGAACCCAAATTTTTTATTTTAACCTTGCAAAAAACATATTTTCTTATATTAAATCCCCAAATTTCTGCAATATAATAAGCTCCTAATCTTCAAATCTTCGTTAAAAAAGGGAAAAACGTTTCGGGCAGAGTTCTAGTCTCGTCTTGAGACCCTAGTACGTAAACTTCGCACGGTCACATGCAAAACCTCATCAGAATTCCAGCTGTTGCGTACAATACGTTTTTGATTTTGCCCATATGAAGGATAGATTCTTCAATAAACACCCCAAGTTTTTTATGGTCCTTCCAAAAGTCAAAATTGTTTGGAAAATTTTAATTTTTTTCTTCAAAATAAACTCCAGATTTTTAAGTATTTGTTAAAAAGAGGGTCCAAAATTTCGCGCGCCTCAAATTCTGCCGAGTCACGTCCCACCGGGACTAAGTCACCACCTTTGTCGGGGCCTTAAAATGCTGCCCCCCCCCCTGTCGGGGAGCTTGGCCCCCCTGTCGGGCAAATCCTGGCGCCACCCCTGCACACTTTCCTCCCCCTTCAAATGGTAAAACTCGTCACGGGCAAGAACAAAGCCGAACTTTAATCGTGTCCGAAACCGTGTTTACACTTTCGTCTTTGTACAGTTGACACGATATAACACACCATAGGCATAGGAAGCTTTTCCAGACTGGGGATGCTGTACCTCGTTTCAGATCGCCGGCCTGGGGGAGAGGTCTAAGGGGAGGGGGTGTACCTCTCTCATGTCGGATTTTTTGGGTATTTTAGAGACTTCAGATGCAATTTGGTGCAATATTTTGGACAAATTTTAAGGAAAATCACTGCAAATTTTTGACATTTTTTGAAGAAGAGACAAAAACGGGTTTTCGGGTGTTGGATCTTGGGGAGCGGAAGCATACTTCAGCCCCAACATTCTTTACTGGGGGTTTCACACCCCAGCCCCGCTTCCTACGCCTTTGTAACACATTCGTGTTGGTGAGCCGTTAAGTCAGATATTCTTATATCTTACCGTACACCTTTACAAATTATTTGCAATGAATTTGAACGCATACACGAAAAGAGAGGCGCCATGATTAAAGAAATGTCCGTACAGATCAGTGGCATAGCCAGGATTTTTGAGCAGGGGGGGGGGGTATCGATGGTCAAAAACTTTCCTGAGAGGGGGCACAATTACTGAATTTCTCTATAGGATTAATTCATATGACCAATACATATGATAATATAAAAACTTGGCATTTGACAGTAGCCTAGCGCTGAAACCTTGCAATAAACCTTTTCCGCCAGGAAGCCGCAATTTAATACTAATTACTAGCTTTTTCTAATGCCGTAGACTCTGAAAAGTCTTTGGCTACCAAGAACAATAGAAAATAACTTTTAACTATTACCACTGACGGACTATTGTACGTACGGACCAGAGTGCATTCTAAAATAGGGCAAAACTATAGTCGTAGGAAGCTGTTCGTTGTGGGGGTTGAACGTTTTTCTAGTATGTGACGCCCTGGGGGTTTAAGTGGAGGGGATGTCCCAACTCTCTTTTGTAAAAATCTTGAGGAAAATGAAGGTGTATGCAATTTGATGCAAAAAATAGTACGAAATATTATTGGAAAGTTTAAAGATACTACACGCCGAAGTAACAAATAAGTTTTTATTCTTGGATGGGGGCAGAAGCATACTTTCGCCAGACCACAGTTTGTCCGGGTCGGGGCCAAAGCTCCCCCTGGCCCCAGGGGCTTTAGTAAATAAAGAAATTATAAAATGTGTGTTCAATACAGTCTATTGCTACACAACAGGTAACTCCTCCACCATTCCCTTCTAAGCTAGAGCAATTTATTGATCAATCTTATATTCTTATTCATGAATGCGTTCTGCCCTACCAGAAGTATCATTGGTGAACAAAAAAGTTTGGCTACATCTTACATCTATGTGATGCTTCCTTTGTTAGCCACCATTTATCGATAGCCAAAGAAATAAACTGCTTTGTTGGTGAAGACAAAAAGTAAGGAGCACCAGGTGATGAAAAACTTTAAAAGGCTCATCTATTCACTTGGCAGACGAGAAATTAAAAACTCAAAAAACAAACAAAACAGTGAAATGATTTTCGCTGCCCTTTTAACGGACTGCATATGAAAAGTTTCAAAATTGAATTCATGAAGCTTAAAGTCAGAAAAGAAGATAAAAATGTGTAACTGAACACACACAAACGGTGCATATGGTGAACATCTACATTTATTAACAGAATGAAAATGTAATTGGGCAACAAACTAATGTTTGTATGTATCGCTATTCGGAAAGGAAGTATATATGCTTTATTATTAGACAAGCAAAAAACAACCGGTTGATAATGCTGCATGAGTGAATGTATCGACTGTGTTATGATCTGACACGTGGTCAAATTGGCGCGACCATGAAGACAGCTACGCCATCGGTGCGTAAACGTCAGTTTAGGAGGTAACTAATTAGGTATCGACAAAAGGACGGTGTGCTTCGCGTGACCCGTTCCCATTGGCGTACCCTCAGATGTTCGAGAATGGGGGATGAACTTTGTTTTAGAGAAGCGTCATGGCAGGCCGGTAGCCATGCGGGGGAACGGGGCCCTGACCCCACCCGTGCGGGCCGCTGTGCTCATATGGCGGAGGTTCCATATAGTCAGAGGGGGCAGTCTCCCCCTTGACGGATTCAAATTGCCTGTTAGCGCCCTTTTTACTCTTTTAACCGTATTGAGACATATGTATCTACCTACATAAAAGCGTCCCTTCATCCTATTTCTCGCCCCCTCTGACCAAATATTTTTGCCCTACAAACTTTGAAGCGCCCCTTCAGGCAAGTCTTGCTCCTTCTGACTGAATTCCCTTCCTCCGACACTGGCTGTACCCCCCACCACCCACCCATGAGGAAAATCAATAAAAAAAATACATCATGTAAACTGTGAACCCAGTAATAATGCATAGCCTATATGTGTCTCTTTCGGAACGTGCGCTTTAGTTCGTTTTCAGTAAACTGTAAAACACCCATTTAAGATTTATTGGAGTAGGGCTATAAAGGTGAAAGCTGTTGTTCTTCTGTGTGTGACTAGTTCTTAAGAAACACAATACTGAATCGATAAGAAGTAATTCTGTTCTCTCTTGTTACTGTTTGGAAGATTCTTTACTCAGGCTCAACACCAACATAAAGAAAAAAAAACTGTTCCTAAGCGTTTCAATGCTGAGTCCATGCAGGGAAGTGGGAATGATTTAACCCCTCGACCAGTTACCCAGTGTCTCTGTTTTGCTCTTAATGACAGAGACTCATCACTCAAGTGCATTTTGGTTGATAGAAAGCCAAATTCTCGTTTGCTGAATGATCTTCAATTGACATCACAATCAAAAGGTGCAGAGTAGTTCAAAACTATACATACACAGAAATTGTTTTGGTTACATATTAAAGCATTGTTTGCCCCTGCTAGACATGTCAAAGTCATGCCCGTAGCCAGGGGGGCGGAGGGGGCGGAGCGTTCGAACGACCCACCCCAACTTGAGGGAGGTCCATTTTCCAGCACTGTGTTTGGAGGGTCAACTATGAAATATTTTTGATCTTGACATATTGAGGACGAATTTCCGTTCACTTCTCATAAAGTGGTGTACTGTGTGGAGTTCCTGGGGGAAAAGGACTTCTGTTGTGCTCAAAAGTCCTCTAAAATGCTCCAGATTCCAGGAGATCTGCCGATTTCAAACTTTTCCGGGGAAGCATCCCGGACCCTTAGCAACTGCATGCGCCAGTCGCCTCCGTATTTGGAAAAGGTCCACATCTTGGAAAAAAGACCCACCCCTCCACATGGGCTGGCTACGGGCATGAGAATAATGAAGTAGGGTTTTTCGGTGGTTGGGCTATAGGAGTAACTTTGTTGAGAAAATTGAAACTGTCTGAAATGAGGAGTTGAATGGTCTTCCACAAAACCAAATGTCCTATTTCTCAATATTAAAGAACAAAAGATTTCCAAATTTTGTTCAACGAAACCACGAATTTTCCGGCGCTCGTCGAAACTTTTGTTCGGCATCCTTTCGGCAAACCTTCGCTTCTGGCTATGATTCGGGTTGTTGTATCCATTAACGGGAGCTATCGTAGTTATTCCTCTCCGGCATATCCGTTCACAACCCCTTGCTGAGTCCCCTTGCATTTTTACCATTACCAATAAATTTTCTTCAAAATGTCAGCACTCGTCGCAAGCAATTCTTACAATCGAAGTTGTCCCACCAAGGTCTTCGGTCTTCGTTTTATAGCTAGTTGGGTCTTCGTTTTATAGGTCTTCGTTTTATAGCTAGTAGGGTCTTCCTTTTATAGGTCTTCGTTTTATAGCTAGTAGGGTCTTCGTTTTATAGCTAGTTGGGTCTTCGTTTTATAGGTCTTCGTTTTATAGCTAGTAGGGTCTTCGTTTTATAGGTCTTCGTTTTATAGCTAGTTGGATCTTCGTTTTATAGGTCTTCGTTTTATAGCTAGTTGGGTCTTCGTTTTATAGGTCTTCGTTTTATAGCTAGTTGGGTCTTCGTTTTATAGGTCTTCGTTTTATAGCTAGTTGGGTCTTCGTTTTACAGGTCTTCGTTTTATAGCTAGTTGGGTCTTCGTTTTATAGGTCTTCGTTTTATAGCTAGTTGGGTCTTCGTTTTATAGGTCTTAGGTCTTAGGTCTTCGGTCTTTGTTTTATAGACACCCCATTATCATTCCTGTGGTAATGTTTCCATTATTTGTGCTTCAGGTCATTCTGATATGTTGCTGTGCGGTAGCTGTCTCCAGACGACAACAAGCGCAGACACGGTCTCCACAGACTACTGTAGTTGCTACTGTATCAAGGCGAGTTGACGACACACGGTATGGATCAGAGTCATATTCTTATAAGCTCGCGTGGTTTTGATTTGCTGGTTGTCTAGTGAGAGCAGAAGGCACGTTAGCCTTTGTCAAGGCTTTTCTGCCATTTGCTTTCCCTCCTTATTCATTTCGATTCGAAAAGTACGTGTTTACCGTATCCTTACCTATAACTGTATCATTTTTAGTGAGTCACGGCCACTACAGTTCTGTGGCATTATGCATCAGCGCCGGCATATGACAGTAGAGGTAACAGCCAGAGGGAGGTGAAAGAAACTTCCGCCAGAACGGCTCGACAGAGGCTATACAGCACGTACGTGCTCGCAGAACCGTGTAATGAATATGAGCGAGACCTGAGTACAAACACTTACTAAATACTTGATTTGACTTCTAGTGGTTTTGCGGTGTATAGATCTAAGGATTCTCTTCCTTCATTAGCTCTTTAAATAGATCAGAACCACTCCTGCCGCTTATTTTTAATGAGGAAGTTATTAGTGGCGTAGCTACTGGGGGGGGGGCAGGGGGGCAAGTTGCCCCCCTGGAAAAATTTTTGGGGAAATTTGATGAAAATGGGGAAATTTGATGAATCTTCTTATTATTACGAAAATTTCTCAAAATTTTTGGTAGAATAAAAAATTGTGAGACATTTCTCATACATAATTCGTATTTTCATGCAACAAATTAACTCAGATTTCGTCAGTGTCGCATGAACCGACCCAATTTGCGTTCCACAGAAAAGTCCCCTCCGCGTAGCAGATTGAATGTTCTCTTGTGCTTGTATACGCACGGGGGTTATGATCAGTGCATTTCAGTGCACAGGAAGCTGTTATTCAGGTGATACTTTGGGAATTCATCAGTAAAAGGATGTGAAAACTGACAAGTCACTACCGTAGACCCCGAGGTTGTTATGTTCTTCTACAAGCTAGCAGTAGCTGTACGATTTTACTCTGTGTACATAACGATGGATGGGGCTGAAACATTCCACGGCCAACAATAAACTAGAAATTAGAATTAGCGGGATCCGTTGGCACACTTAGATTTTGTTACTTAGCCTAATCCTTGGAGGCTTACAAGCTAGTTCGGGAAAATAGCGTTCTGCTCACTTTGAGTGTAACAATAAATGAACAATGAGTACCTTGTAGCCTATTACACTTAACAGACTGCTTTTCTAACAGGATATCCTGTGTGATTGAGCCACTATTAGACCTCCTTAGTGGCGTGCGAAGGGGAGACCATTGGGCCATCCCCCCCCCCCTCACAGATGCCATTTTTTCTTTGTTCTTAAAAATACGTAGTCTAACTTTATTAACACAGATTTTACTTCAAAAGATAGCATATGTGGCACCAGATTGCTTATAAGGGCACCCAATTTTCAGAAATTTTCAAAGGAGAAGGATTGTCCCTGCAAGGTCTTTCAGTGATGCCAACTTGTTTTTAATTCCTACAAATAGACCTAGGCAACTTCTGTCAAATTCCAATTTTTACTTAAATAGGTAGACTCTGTTTCCCACCGGTGGCATCGATAAAAAAGACTACATGTTTAGATTCTCTTTACAAGCATAAGGACGCTATTTTGACCATCTGAGGGGTCTGATTTTTCGAAATTTTCTTTACGCTCCGCGCCAACCAATGGTGGCGCTCCGCTTAGATAATCTTTATGAAAAAATAACATTTTGTGGCCAAGAAAAACCACAAATAACGATCAATGCTCTCTTATTTTGACTCCTAAAAGTGTGCAAATTTAATGACAAGTTTTTCTTCGCAAGGTAGCATAAAATGGCATAAGGAAATGCATGTCAAGACACAAAAGTTTCAGTTTTATCCTCACGAACCACCACGATTCAACTTTTAACACTGTGCCTGTCAAAGTCGAAAATCTTCCACCATTTTGCATCTAGGCTCCTTAAAAACGTCAAAAAATTTCCGGACACCCCTCCCCTTAGACCATACTGCATGCCCCTCCCCCTTCAGAGAAATCCTGCGTGCGCCACTGCGTTAGTACATACAAATAAACCAGATATTGTTTACCAAAATAATATACTTTGTTATTTCCGATTGCTCTATGTTTTACTCCAAGATTAAAATGCAGGTAAATATTACAAAATGACATGGTAATGTTGTTATACTTGTAAGTTCGCATGTTTTATATGAAATACATACACATTGACCGGGAAAAGTTTTGGGGAAATTTCATACCTTTGCCCCCCTGGAAAAAATCCTAGCTACGCCACTGGAAGTTATCAATATTTTTTCTCTTTCTTGAATAATAGAAACCCATGTTATCACTTCAATGATTGAAAAACCTGGCATATAGAATTGGTAAACCATAATTTATCAAAAACTTTACTAATCGGTTGATAAACATCCATCTTAAATACGCAGAATAATTCGAAAAAATGGTTTATGTAGACCGATAAACTTGGTTTATAGGTTTGTTTACTTTATAGAGTGAGTCTTATACTTTTTACAAGAACAATTTATAGCCCTAAATTTTAAATGCTTTACTGGTAATCCGGTGCTAAAAAGGGGACTTCCCTTCGCTGTTCCGAAATAATATAGTAGTCACGGTCGGTGGGCATGAGATAGTTTATTCTTTTTGCAGTGTATATGTGCTTTCAGGTGTGCGTGATTCGAATCCCGTTTGAATGTACGTATTTTTCCAATCTAGGACCGCTTTTACACTTGAGAGCTGATCTCGAGGGGGGATCAGACCCCCCCCCCCCCCCGAGATCAAAGGTTTTGCTTTCACACTTGATTTCCCGCGGTGAATCAAGCCCCGATCAAGCTATCAACAAACAGGAAGTGACGCAATGAACCCGCCCTATCCTCGTAGTTGTCTGAAAGAAATGCGTCATGTTGATCTCGGGTCACCTTGATCCTCCAAGCTTTCACACACGGTTTTTGATCCCCGCGAGAGATCTGATCTGCCCCGGTGGGTGGATCAAAATCTCCGGATCTGATCCTGAGTGCGAGAGCTTTCACACCACAAAGTTGATCTCGAGGGGTGGATCAGATCCGGATCTGATCCCCTGCTTGAGATCAAGTGTGAAAGCACTCTAGGTTGATTTGCAAAGGAATGAAGCGCCCTTAAAAGCAAACTTGCCGACTTTGCTTAACCTGAAGTAAAGACTTTGGGGTTGATCCGATCCGTTACTTAAACATGAAATCTTAAAGCTGACCTATCAAACTGTAGTCAATAGAAATGGTAATCCCGTAAGAACTGATCAAGTTTGTGTCTTATATGACCAGTTCAACTAGTACAACGAGCTGTACTAAGGGTATTTTGGGACTCGCAACCTCTCGGATAGCCGCAACTGGTTCTCTCCAGGCTTCTTCGCAGAATCTAACAGTCGCTATTCAGGAGTCCTGTTTAAAAGTTGATATAAGGCGGACGGCGCACCATCGGTTGCAAAGAACAGAAAATTTTGAAAGTTCGTAACCAGAAATGCCATTTCCTGGGCATGGAAGCAGAATTTTAAGTAGTCTTTATTTTGACCTTTACTTTTGACAGTGAAATGAACTGTTTAAATGAAAAAAAAAATAAATAAAAAATAAAAAGTGCAAAATGATTTTTGTAAGGGAGTGTAAACGACCTCCCTTCAGTAAGTCAGCGTCTGCATGCGATGCTCACGATGTGCGCTGCATATTACTGTATAGACTACATTCTGAAAAGTTTCATTGTAAGTTCTAACTATTTTAGATGAAAGAACATTGCAAAAAGTAAGATTTTTTACTAATTGACGGTTACATTTTGGGCACACTCTTGAATCATGAGAGTGAGTTTGGTCACTCTCTAATAGAGTAAACAGTGTGAATTTACTCCACTAGAGTGTTAATTCACTCCCAGAAGAGTGAAATTCATCGCGGGAAGAGGGAAAATTCACTCTTCTACGAGTGCCACCTGCAATGATCGCTCTTTTTTAAAGGGTGATAACTGTAGACACTCCGTCAAGAGTGAAAATTCGCTCGTTCGTTCGGAGCAAAGTTCACTCTTTCTGGGGTGCATTTCACTTTTCTTTGAGTGAATTAATACACTGTAGAGGGAACTCACACTTTCCCTCTATCAAAGAGTGACTAAGATCACACTTTTGATTTTAGAGGTAGGAATTCCTAGACGTGTAGAAAATCTAGAGCTCAAAAC
Source organism: Holothuria scabra (assembly GCA_037179385.1). Classification (NCBI taxonomy): domain Eukaryota; kingdom Metazoa; phylum Echinodermata; class Holothuroidea; order Aspidochirotida; family Holothuriidae; genus Holothuria; species Holothuria scabra. The sequence goes on along the minus strand of CM074185.1, from coordinate 32,050,743 downwards.
AACGTTAGTATATGATAAAGGGGGCCTTTGTTACTAATCTACATCTAAGTTTTCAGACATTGACAAGGCCTAGTTTGGAAACGGGTTACAAAAATCGTACTAGATTTGTTTGACAGATTCGATAGATAATCCCGCTGGGATTATCTGTCGCACCCATTTGCCTCATCAGAGCCTTTGTAACAGATGCCCCCACTTCTGAACCAAATGCCTCTTGCATGACTTAATTTTTTTTCTCCAAGAGATGTGCTTTAGGGGCTTTTTCTCTTGCCTCAACACCTTCCAGCCAAAGGTCGGATCCAACAGGGTTTTTGAGTAGACCTAAGAACTCTTCCCCTAAAGTAAAATATACTTGACCCCCTCTTTTCCCCTCTTTCAAAAACATGGCAAGCACACAAAAAGAGTTCTTCATGAAATGTATTCGAGAGTTTAAAAAAATCCATGAGAGCCGTGACTCCTAGGAGAATGGAATTGCGTCGCGAATCCCGACTAACTTGAAGAGTCGCGACTCAGAAAAAGACTAGGGTACCTCGCTAAAGCCTAATATCTGGTGTATTAAGCTAAAATACCTGCACCACTCGGCTAAAGGTTTACATGCACACACGCAGAGACATCAGCTTTGCAGTAAACACACTCCACAGGCTTATTTCAACCCTTTACCGTTGTTTGGGTCCTTTTGGACCCATGCGGAGAGCTCGGGTGTCTCACATCTTTACTGTTTCACGCGGAGCTCGAAACTGCGAGTATCTACCCGAAAATTCGGCCATAACAGCGAGAGAGACAATAGTTTAAGGTCACGGGGTCAATGGCCTACGGAAGCCGATGCGGGGCGGGCTACGTCCGCTTTTCCGCCCACTCCCGAGGCGCGCAAATATGCCCCGATCGGAGCACAGCGGTTAAGGTTTAAATGCTTCTTTAAGAGACAGTTATTCTTCAGATTTTATCTTCCTGTTATTTTTCTTATCTTATTTTTCGCTGCTTAATTTACTTGCTTAACTTCTACTATGATACGGAGAGCTCCATCAGTTGATTGTGTATGGTTCCCTGATTTATGCAGATTTTATAGCGTGGAAATGCGATTTAAAGAATTTGTTCCAATGATTGAACACATTGTATTTGCGGACCAAAAGGTCATTTAAAAAGGTTCGACGAAAAGTGTTGCGCCTCTATCGGTATAAAAAGTCTAATGATTCACGACGTATTGCAGTAAATGGGTCACCACTTTTCACCATTTGTGGTGGAAGGGGAAACGGCGTCGTCAGAATTTTCGTCGCGGAGGGGGGGGGGATAAGTTTTGTGATCGTTGGCATAAGGGAGGGGTCTAAAGGGACGGAGATAAGTATAAGTTGTCTCCCCCTTTCTTTTGGAAATTGTTTTAAAAAGTGAATGCCCTTGAATGTCCTTGGCGGGAGGCGCGTGGGACTCCCCCTCCCTTTTTTGAACGGGGACATCTTCAAAAAGCACCCTCACTTTTCAAAAATGATGGAACAAACAGCAATTATTGCCCAGGAAAACAAAATTTTTAGAAGAAAACTAACCTAGCAATTCTCGCTTTTTGTTCCAAATAGCATCTGAGGGCATTCAGTTTTTAAGTCTTCGCGCTGGCTTTTACTGGTTGTACGGATCTGGATATCTAATGCGATTTCCAAGCATATTTAGGTGCTCTGAATCCATCAATCTCAGGACGCCCTCATTATTTTTCACGAACCGTCTTTTTCGCAGTTTGTCTTTTTCGCAAATTGTCTTTTTTGCCCTTTTTGCCACCTATGGTGCGCCAAAAGGGCAAAAAAGACGATATCAAAAAACTATTAAGGAACCCAAATTAATTTAAAAAAAAAAGAAAACGGGAAATAAAATGAAAACACAAGATAAAACAAAAACACAAAATTGCGTCTCTATTTGCGTTTTTATTTTATTTCTTTTTATTTGTTTTCCAGTTTTTATTTATTGGGGGCTTTGATATTTCATTTGGATAAAACGGTAATGTGTTAATTTTAAGATTAATTATAACTACTTTTAGTGTTTTTTAATTTGTTTTGGGGACGTAATAAATATTGCTTGTTTTTTAAAATGTAATCATTGCTTATTTTATTTTTAAATTTCTCACTTAGAATATTTTTTTACCTTTAAACTTTATTTTTGAAATTAAAATGAATATTTTGCATTTTGTCTTTTCTGCCCTTTTGGCCGCCCATACGTGATGACTGTTTTTTTTTTTTTTTTTTGCCTGGCAGTAGGCGTGGCAAACCAGTTATGACATCACATAGACAAGACCGCTTCTTGACTCAAAAGCGACAACATGTTCTGTAAATTCCATTTGCGTGATATTCAAGTTTAACAAACCATTTTTTTTTTTGTATATTAGGCAAGTAACCGGATCTCAAGTACCCGGACCTCAAGTAACCGGACCTCAAGTACCCGGACCTCAAGCACCCGGACCTCAAGTACCCGGACCTCAAGTACCCGGACCTCAAGTACCCGGACCACAAGTACCCGGACCACAACCAGTACCAGAACAGAATAACCAAGCCGCTCAACAGGACGATCTACCGCCTTCATATGAAGACGCACTAAAAATGAAACCATTCCCAGTTGACATTGTCTGACCCTGACCTCCCATGGAAACATTGCTACAATCTGCATGGGAAGAGCTGAATGAACAGATGAAAAGCATGCCGCGTATTCTACGGAGGTGAACTGGGACCATTGTGACCTTTTTTAGTCCTGTGATGTCAAAAGAATTCAGTATCATGCCGACATAGATTTCCAATGACGTTCAACTTACTTTTAAATACTTACGATTGGTCTTTCAGTGCAATAAATTGAAGTGACCGTATCATTAATTGTCCAAATTACAACCTTACGTCACACAACATTCAATTTAAATCAAAGATCATGTTATATTTTCTTATGTATCGTGGATATATATTTCCCAGTTTCCTTTTGTATTTTGACCGGAATATGCTTCGTTACCGGAGAGGATCGGTTAAAAGTTTGACTATATGACTGAGCGAGGAATACGCTCTAGTGACGCCTACCGCGTAGACAACAATACATGATAACAATGTTATCACCGGATGTTATTTAAATTTGTAGGCCTACTCTATAAGACTATGATGTTCGAGGCAAGAGTCAAGAGTCTCATAGAGTGGGGACTTATATCAAGATCCTGTTATTGTAGGTATTTATATTGTGTGGTTTTTTGGGGTTTTTTTGAAAGCAAGCTCGATATAAGACGACCTTTAGCTAAATGGCCACAAATTTTATTTTAGTTGTGCAGGGAGAATGGGAGCTAGGGGGTCATTCCTTTGGATGAAGAGTTCGTGAATCTCATGGAAGGGGTAAACTTATTTCCCTTATCACCAACAACTTACGGCAACCATGGACGCCAATTTTTATTATCACTTTGCTTCACTTTTCAAACTACTATTATGATTCCTTGCCGAAAGTAAGCAAGGAATCTACGTGCGATGATATCGAAGTGTGTGTGTGTGCTCGCCAGCGTGTGATTTTCTTTTTAAAGAGAGACAAAAATGCCAAATCTTTGTTTATTGCTTATACATACGAAACTCACGATAGTGGCGATAAACACTTTCAATATCTGTTAATAGGTTTATATTACTGAGAGGGTAAGGAAGGGTAAGAAAGGGGTAAACTTATTTCTATTATCGCCAACAACTTACGGCAACCATGGACGACAATTTTTATTATCATTTTGCTTCAGTTTTCAAACTACTATTATGATTCCTTGCCGAAAGTAGGCAAGGAATCTATGTGCGATGATATCGAAGTGCGTGTGTGTGTATGTGTGTGTGTGTGTGTGTGCTCGCCAGCGTGTGAGTTTTTTTAATTCGGACAGAGAAACAAAAATGCCAAATCTTTGTTAATTGCTTGTACATACCAAACCCACGATAAAGCGGCGATAAACACTTTCAATATTTGTTAATAGGTTTATATTACTGAGAGAAATGACCCTATTCATTTTTAGTGGAGTTCAAAGGTCATTTGTTAGGTCTCTAGAAGTAAAGAGGAACATGTAAAAACTTCATTAATGTCTTGAAAATACAATATCTCAGTGCAACACTTACAGGCGTCAGGTATTTGGTGTACAGATTTTCATGTGAAGCGTTTAAACCTAGAAGTTAACGGTTAAGAAGAGGGATCCTATCTTTGGGCAGAGGGAGGTCACTAGGAGTCAAAGATCTAAAACCGATACAGGATACCTCAAGTCGAAAAAATAGACAGTGTCTATGCCTAAAATGTGGATGCATATAGTACTGATAAATTTATTGTTTTGGTGAAAGTAAACATTTACTGAGGTCAGTGAAGCTAAACCGCTAAGAAACTTGGGACTTGCTGATGAAGACAAATGCTGATGATGCAAAGATTAATACCTTTCGACAAGTAATGACTAAATCTTTGGACTTTGTTGTTATTTTGCCTAATCGCCTTATGCATGTTATTAGTATAATTAATTTGTTATTAATTTTAAGGAAATAATGAAAAATAAAATAATAAATAATGGGTTGTAGAATATTATGAGTTAATTTAATTTATAAGTAATACTATGGAATAAATATACTTTTTCACCAAAACAATTCCTGTCGTACCAAATTCTGTTTGTACCCATTTTGTTGTTGCTTAACCTGTTTAAGTGACTTTTTTTAAATTATCGTAACAATAGGTTATGAAAAAAATCAGAAAGCAGTTGTTCATGACATAATCTTATACTTACCTCTCTTAAAGTGTAACTTTCATTGCAAATTTCTCCTAAAAAGACCGCTTAGAGTCTTCTTACAAACCTTGGAAATCTTATCTCCGGCTGTCGGAGGGGTTGCAACTTTTCAGATTTTTCAGTACGCTCTGCGCCAACAAAGATGGTACTCCTCTTAGATAATGTGTCGAAAGTTCAGTTCTCCATCTTTCGAGACTCCTGAATCCACGCCCGTAGGCTATATCGCTCAATATGCAGCGACATTTGTTTGGAAAACATCAGAGCATATGTTGGGTCGCACGTGTCTTATACACGCTGTCATGGTTATAATATTTCATTGTCGAAGTCCTATGGTACAAATCATATGTTTACATAAGCTGACGATTTTTTGCTTTTTCTGACTAGAGATTAAGATGATTGTAAATAAAACTCCCATAACATAAGATATACACTATAAAAAAGATTACCCAACTGCTGGTTCCGTATTACACCTAACGGGAATTGGGTAGGAAACTACCCAACTTAGTTGGACAAGCGTTTTATTTATTAGTTGGGCAAAATAACATGAGAGGTTGATCCCACAGAACACGCAGTCGTACAGTCTAAATATGTAGTCATAAATCTAATTAAACAGGTTCATAGCTATAGTGATTTTTTGTTTACTTTTCTCCTTACAGGTGAGTTAAAATGTTTATTAAACTCTAACTTGACAAAATTGAAAAATTTTCATACAATCTGAATTTATGGATAAAGTTATTGCTTACTGCATCGTTTTGAAGAAAATACTGTACCCAGTACAGGCAACCTTGAGATGTTCATAAAATATACTGGCAGTGAAGGGCAAATCTCCCAATTCGTTGCCAGACTTTCCCAATCCATTACCAACTCTGACGACCGTCAGTTCTGTGAAATACTTAACCATTTCACCAACTAATTTTGCCCAACAAATGATTAAAATTTGTACCCAACACATTTGTCCAGCAGCTGTACTGCTGGGAGCGTTTTTGGATTTCCATTTAATCAGATATATAATTGCATGATTTAGGTAAGAAGGAGATTAAACAAAGTACCCTAGAACTTACACCGTTTTTCTCTCAAGAGTGATTTGGGGCTCCAGTGATAATGCACTTGGTTTTTTCTCTTTTATTGGAAGCCGGGCCGACTGGCCCACCCGTTTTACAATTATACAGTATTAAACAAATTAAACAACACCATCGAGATTTTGCGTATCTATACTTCTTGATCACCGCACCAACACAAATATGAAAAAATGAGCCTAATTAACAACGTTCTATAGCCCTGTCAGACATCAGGTGAGGTGTGCCCAGCCAAAAATGGAACAAGAGTAAGGTTGACTAAACCATGTAAAAATGGAATTATAGGAAGCTAACATAGGCGTAGATCCCGGGGGTGGGGGTGGGGGGATATATACTTCCCAATATTTGACTAGGGGGGGTGGTCAATGTAATCATCCCCCAATGTTCAGTCTACAGATACGTGTTTTTTACTGAAAAGTAAGCTACACTGATTCTCCCCTCATGATTAACATGACTCACGTTGTTCACCTACGTGTGTAATATAATGCTGTCTATGTAGTCTACGTTACATCAGAAGGTTTCCAAACTTTTTACATCATTTTTAAAACGTTTCGAGCCATGAAAGACACATACTTTAAGTTTCTGTCATTTAAGCTGGGGAGTCACTAGTCTCCCATCTTCGTTGATACTCCAGACCGGTCCCATATAATTCATTTAACCTTGGCGGGCTTCTACCGGAGACGTGCCTGCCCGACGGAGAAGAATTACACTGTGCAGGCTAGTTGCTTTACCTGCAATCGTCACACCTGCGCCCAAGGTTACCAAGAGATGCGACCGTTTGGCTGGACCGCTTTGCTGTACCAAATGGTAGCTTCTTCAATTTTGAGAAGATTACTTACACATTGTTAAGTTTTTCAGTTGGACAGAGCTCCATTTCTTGATGATTTTTTGGCGGGAATGGTTGATAATTTGGGAACTATATCATCTCATTCTGTTAGGTTGCACAAAAATTCCAGCTTAAGTTTTATGTATTCATATGTATGTCCTTTGCATTATTTTCTTGAATAAAGTTGAAAATTTTCTGGTTATCTCCAGCAAACTTGCAAGTCATGTAATGGTCTTCGAACTCAAATTTTTGTTATCTGGGATAACCCTGAGCTGTTACTGCCTTTTAAAACTTAACGGTACATCTTTGCTCTAGAATTGTTCAATTTAAGTCCTCCAGTGCAACTTGATAAAGAGTTTTGTGTTCAAAACAGCCTTTCCTAAGCGTATAAACATGTCAATACCCTACAACATTACCTCTGTATTTTACCTCTGAGGCGTTAAAACCCAGGAGCTTCCGGGGGCTTAGCCCCCTGCACCCCCACCGGAGCTTCGCCCTGGAACCCACCAGGGGCCCTAAGGCGGGCCCCTGGACCCCACCCTTTAGGGGCTTCGCGCTTCGCGATCGCCGTGCAAGTTTCGCGTGCACACATCATCCCCCCAATGTTGAAAAGAAATCTACGCCCCAAATAGATTGTACATCACTTGTCAAATATGTACACATAATTCCAATCTTCATGACGTGTGAAGATTACTGGAATTTCATCTTTTGGTCAAATATAGCCAAAAATTTGTGGAGTTTCGTTATCTTTTTATAATAATGGTACACATGGTTAAGCTTCTTTTTCAGAGGGTTTTGGAAGAACAATGGTATATCAATGCTACAGTGGCTGTTATCGCTTTTCAGAATGTCTTTTTCTAGAGTTCTCCCAACTCTCTGGTACAGACGGAAAACTGTACCTAAAACTGCATCCCAAAGAAGCCATACGTCCACTAAATAAGGATAAAACTTTGCAAGCCTCACTGACGACCCTCAGACCAGCTGAATTCATTTGTCTGGCATGAATGGTTCGATTCTAGACTGGATAAAAAGATCAGCTATTACACATGATTTCAGCCAAAAGGCCGAGAAGCTTTTTAGAACAGCAGTTCTAGTATTTGAGACTACAGTGTGTAGTTTGAAGTAACAATCTCAATCATGCACTTTGTGTGTACTTTCTCATTGATTACGTACCGCGGTAGTAGTAAAAATTTTGTCTATACGACCATTGATTTTTAAGTAATTTCGTTCAGATCAATACCGCTATTTCACCGCGAACATTTTATTTACCAAACCAAATCTTATTCCACCATTCTAAAATTCTAAAATTATCTAATGATCTAATTGGTCAATTACATGTTGGGTACAGCGCTTTACATTTTGCCCAACACCTTTTGCCAACACTTGGATTTTACCCGACCTTAATTTACCCAATAAATATGAGAAGATGGACTCTCAATAAAGAACGTTACTCTAGTGGGCATATACGTGTATATACAGTTGGTATTTGCACTTTATTTGGCTTACGTTGACTAGAATGCAAGATATTAATATTGCAAAGAATCTTTCCTCTTGTAATTCATTCTGCATAATTTGAGAGCTTGCAAGGAATAACATTTAAGACTAACTGTCACTAAGAGCGAACTTACTAACAAAGGTGGTCCTGATTATCTAGTATTATTGACGGAAGAGAAAACACCAAAGAAAATTCTGTCAACACAGTATGTTTTACAATTGCATAATTATTTACATTAATCCAAAATAATTGTTATTCTTACATGAAGGTTGTACTAAATTTACTTGAATCTTAAAAAAACAAATACCCCCAAAAAAGTAACCAGGGAAATAATTGCCCAGACCAGTCTGTACTCTCTAATTCAGAACCACCTCCTCCCCAACATAGGTATACGGACTTCGATGGATGAACATTAGTGTTACGTACTCAGGATTACATTGCTGGCCACTTAGCTAATAAAGTAATAAGTCAAAGATTGGGAATGCATGCATAAGTATGTTCCTTTCAGTTCAAGAATCGGATTGCAATGACACTCTCGGATAGTCACTGTGGCCTTTGGTTGTACGAACATCCATTAACTGAAATCTGTGGGACTGACCTTGACGACTTTACCAGAACGATACTGATTACCGAAATGGTCCTTCACGGACGGAGATTCTTAATCCTTTATCACCTGACCCAAGTAGATGAAATCGATACGAATAATGGCGATACGAACAATGGCGAAACCAAACAGTTGCCAACAAACTCTTCACTGACGGAATGTGAGTCAATAAAATAACAAAATTTACACATGAAAGAGCAAAGCCAACGAAGGCATCAAAATGTTCATGGCTCTGTAAACATATAACACATTATCGATATATGGACGACAGTGAATCAACACAAAGGAAACAAATCAATATAACGTAGTAGTGGTACTCCATACTTAATTATTTGCAGTAAAACCGTGACTTTTCTTCCTCTGTAATACTACAACGACTAATGCTTTGTGGCACGTAATTTTAAATCTAGCATAACTTTCACGAAAATATATGCAAATATATACACAACAGATAAACAAATTTACAGCGACAACCACTTCAGTTAGGTCCACATTAATTCCTACTAAACTCTTCCCAAAATGATGCATTCACATTTATAAATTATAGTCAATATATCCTGTACATCCCTCTAACATACCACTCCTTTTAATCAGATGCTTTAATGGTCGACCCCAATAAATTAGACTTACTAACCTTGACGTCCTACTCCCGATATCAAACCATTATCACTCATTTTAAGAATATAACCCATGCTGACCAACCCTGCAATAAATCCCATGTGTAAAGAGATAAATTTATAACGTAAAACCGGTGCTTACATAACAAATGGTTGTGTAGGGTTCGAAACAGGCTTCCAGACTTCGGCCGTTGATGTTCTTCCAACAAGAACGTCGGCCACCTCTCTCAGAGTATTAAAGGCAGGCATTCGTCACCCCAAACTACAGTTTCAGTATGTATATCAAAACTTTCAATTGGTACAGCTCTTTGATTGGCATCACATTCAAACAATGCATCATAGCTAAATTACACAGCATGGACACTGAGAGTGTCTTGATTGCACATTATGGACTTGTATGGCCACTGGGACAAGCCATGAAGCAATAAACTAGGATTGTGTCTGGATAAAGAAGAGTTTTAAGTAAATGTGGGAGGGGCTAGAAGTAAGGAGGTTGGGAGAATTGGAACTGTTTGGGATGATGAAAATATGCCTTAAAAATTTCGTCTCGAGAATCACTTGGTACAGTTCTGTCACAATACTTTGCAAAGTGACCCCAGCTAATACAGAAAATACTTTGTATTCTGCGCCCTACACACAAGCTGAACTTTTAGGGCAACGCCTGTTACATTTTTTTTTTTTTTTTTTGTTGAAAATTCAGATCAAACTGGAAAACGTGTCCTTTCGACTACGTGTCTTGAGGTTCTCTAACGCCAAAAATTTCTAGCCACCCTCTTAATTTCCAATCCCAAAGCTTACACGGATTAAAACATTCCCACCTATTGTGCGGATGCAGTCGCATGAGCAACCAACAAGGCAAACAATCTACATTTCGACATTCTACATTAAAGACGCAATAACAATTTCACAGAAACTACTGCTGGCAGTTCGGGAGATAACCTTTTTTCGGGTGAAAATGAGAATTCACCCGATCGGGAGAAAATTTGCAGCATGAATATTCATGAGCACTTAGTGTGTACCTCTTCACAATCGTCGCTTTGTTTTATAAATGTGGATATGTTCAAATACAATGTAATTGTTCACCGCCACAGACAGAAATATTAAGAAACTTTCAAGAACGTACTAATGGGCCCAATTGCTAGCACGAGTATCTTACACAACTTTCTGCAGAAAAAATTGAACAAATCTTGCGGCTGTGTCGAGACTATAATTTAAGCTTAGGACACAGAACGTGGCAAAATTGCTCGATATCTCAAAATTTGCGCGGTGAACTACCAAACATGATCCAGCTTTTTTGTTCCCCAAGCAACAAAGTTTCTAAATATTCCGAAATTTCTCTTTCCTAAGACCGATTAAATTTTCCAGGTGTTTTGAACGTTTGTTTCCGTTTAAATTGCGCGGTAGGATCGCAAAGCATCAGGGGAGAAATTTGAAAATGGCGCCACCCATGGCCGTATTTTCCCCCGATCGGGTGAAAAACCATTTTCCCCCGAAAGAGGTTATCTCCCGAACTGGCTGGTCAACGAAGTGCGACACTAAAACAACACGGGTTACCAACTCACCTTTTATACAGTAGAACCCGGGGAGAGCTATTTAGCAATTTCTAGGGTGCTCCTGAAGGGAGCAGTACTCCTCCGGGAGTAATCGTTTGGTTTTCGCCCCTTGGCTCTTCGCCAGAGAGTCGTGGGGACTTTTAGAAAAAATTCTAGGGTGACACTAACGTTACTACTCGACCTTCATCATAAAGCACTGAATGCAAGAATTGTCACTGAGACGAGTAATTGCTATCAGGAGTTCCCCAAATGACAAGACACTACGATATGTTGATGTTCAATTGGGACGTACGTATTGAAAGCTTTGAATAATGGACAGATTTGAGTCATTCCAAAACGCAATTGAAGAGACACAGGAGGCTCATAGAAGATCAAGCATTATCATTCCCGTTGCAATGGTTCTAGTTTTTGGATTTCAGATTCTTTTGATGATATATTGCCGTATTGCAAGACAACGACTATCGCAGCCACAGTCTTACCAGCCTGCTGTCGCTGCAACATTAAAGGCAGTCATTCGTCACCCCAAACAACAGTTTCAGTATACATATATCAAAACTCCCAATTGGTACAGCTCTTTGATTGGCATCACATTCAAACAATGCATCATAGCTAAATTACATAGCATGGGCACTGAGAGTGTCTTGATTACACATTATGGAGTTGTATGGCCACTGGGACAAGCCATGAAGCAATAAACTAGGATTGTGTCTGAATAAAGATGAGTTTTAGATAAATGTGGGAGGGGCTAGAACTAAGTAGGTTGGGAGAATTGGAATTGTTTGGGATGATGAAAATATGCCTTTAAGGCGAGTTGAAGTCACACGGTAAGGAACGTCTTAACATTGTAGGTAAGCGATCGACAAAAATTTCGGTTTGTTTAGGTGGGAGTAATCTTGTTGGCTTTCAGTCGGTCGATGAAAGCATCAGGCGCTTGCTAACACATTCTTGCCAAGAAGATGGGCGAGACCTCTGTAGCCTTCAAAAATCTACGCGCATCAACCATAATCTGATAATTGGCGTAAAGCCAACAGATGAAATTGCAACAGAAATGCATCCCAAATTGCTGGAAAAGGCGGGACTTTCCGGGCCAGTTACCTAGATACCGAATTACATTTAGGGGGACTTCTAGTTATATCGTAAAAGTTAGATAAAATAAATGCTTTACACTCGGCTAAGCGATTAAAGAGGAATGAACTTGATTATGCAGGATGATGTAGTCAGTCCATGTTAAAAACAAAAATATTTGCACCATTTTTCATATTATTTTCATTCTGGAAGTGCCGCTTCTGGCCATTTAGAGGGTTCGTAAAGTAAAAAAAAAATTATAAGCTACGCGTTAACCAATCAATGGTGGCGCTCCGCTTAGGTAGTCCTGTACCCCCACCCATATATATCCTTTCCGCCACAATTGACTTTGGCCCCGCCCTTCTGGAACATCCTGGACCAGCCACAGAAAAGTGCCGTAGATCCGTAGATTTGATTGATTCATAGTCCATAGTTATAGGCCTATGCTTATAGTTAAGTCCAAAATAGGCTACATATATCCAACAGGGCCTAATAGATCCCCGTCACTTCAAATGATCTGTGAACCAACTACATGGTCAAGTGGTTAGAGCATCCAACTTGCAGTCGGGAGGTTGGGAGTCTGCCATTGTGCTTTTTGCCCAGCATAAGCAATGGAGTAGGCCTAGGGAAAAAAGCCAGTGAGCCACAACTGGAAAAAGGGCCTTGGCCGGCTCGACTTGAACCAATTGGTTGGAAACTGGGCCGTAAAACTCTGCCTAACTAACTAACAAATCAAATGCACTATCTCTTTGAATCATGCTGGAAAACAACTGGGTTTAAATGGAATGAGATTCACACGTGTCACTTCCTGGACTCCGCAGTTCCGTTTAGAAATGTTTTAAGAGAAAAAAATTGTTTTTAGAGAAAAAAAATGTTTTTAGAGAAAATTGGGGGTTTCCACGCGCTTTTTTTTTACCATGGCCGCATTAGTCTTCCGTATTTACCAGATACACTGAACCATTGAAGAGGTCTTTCAGGTTAGAAAAAATCTTTAATTTAGATTTAATTACTACTACAGAAAATTTCTGAATTTTTGTGGGGTAAAAAAAATCACACAGATGCAAGACTAGACCGCCTCTACTACACTGTTACTAATCACGACGTTAGACCGTGTTCACTGATCATTTTGGGGGTTTTTAAGTCAATGTGAAAAATGAGGTGAAAATTTTAAGTTGTAAAAATGTGAAAAAACTCTAACGCCCCTTTAGCAAAGGTTGTTTAGCGTCTGTTGCTTACATAAGATCCGTCGACTTTATTAAGGCCACCAAGGGTAAGAGAATGCTCGGATAAACAATAAGAAACCACTAGAGACATTATATTATATGAAACATAATACTCTATGATGGCTTTGTTAAACACACTGTTACAAGAAGAATCACTTTGGTGCCTGTACGTGAACAACGGCTGTTGCGAGAATGAGGCTTAAAATAAACAAAATGCTTTGCATGAGAAATCTTCGTTTTCGGAGATAGCATCCCTGAAAAGGAGCTCCTTCTCCAAATTTGCAATCTATTTTCACATAAATAAATAAATCAGTTGAATTCCAAACGATGTCAAACTTCATTTTTCAAAGCTGGTTGCAGCACCTGTGATATTGTTTTTGTTTTGTATTGCTCTAAGTGTCCGGATGCCATTTATATGTCGGTGAAAGCGTCGCATTGGTTCAGAAATCGATTAAGCAACCATAAAAAAATACCAGAAATAATCCAACTTTTAAAGGGCCAATCCTCTCATTCCAAACTACAATTCTGGTGCGGGTTAACTGAAATTCTCCATTTGCTCAGCTATTTGATTGACAGGTAATTTCAACAATGCTGAGTAGGCCTACCAAAGCTTATATTTCACAGTATGAACTGTACAGAGAGTGTTTTCATTAAACACATTGAGCTTTCCATACTCACCCTGAAGCAATAAACTGCAGATTGTATCTGGATGAGGATGAATTTCAGAAAATTGTGGGAGGGGCTTAAGTACGAAAGTTAGGAGAATTGGTACTGTTTGAGGTGAAAGGATTGGGCCTTTAATTCCCATGCAACCGATCTTTTTTATTCCATACATTTTTTCTTTCCCTCCGTTTATTCAAATAATGCAAAAATAAATCATTGCAATACATAGGGTTTTTTTAAATTAGATATGCAATAGCGTATCCATCGGTTTTAGTTGAAAAATATAATTAACAAGTGTGTATCTGACCTTTGTCCATTCAACAATGAGAATATGTGATCAGTCCTCAGGAAAGCAATTTCTTACATAGTCTTACGATAATCAACACCAGCATACATATATAGAGTAGAAACCCCCAACTTTATAGGATCAGTTATCGAAGTTGAAAATGCCATTGCACATATTGGGAACCTCTTCAAACTCTTCATAGAACACCACATTTTTCTTTCTAGATTTTTCTGTTGAGTATATTTTTCAATTGAATAGCAAATTTAAATTTTTGAACAAATTTTTGTCAGCTCGCCCTGTATCTTGCACTGAAAAATGTAATGCTTATCATTTTTTAATAAAATAATGAAATGGGTGAATAGTCACTTTCCCAAATCCAAAGGAAATATCTTATCTAAAAAAAAGAATTGCTTCCCCCAAAACCTAAATTCAACACCTAAAATAAATGCAGATGTAATCTACAGTCCCAAAAAGGTGTTCAAAGCTTTAAACTTCGATTTGCAAAACGGACATTGGTCGTAATCCACCTTGCCCATGGTATGGAGCGTATTCGTGGGCAATTATTCTATGAAGGCAGGAAGAAAACGGTGCTGGAAGTGCCGTAGCCTAACTTCAAAAACGGTCCTTCTTGGCATGTTGACGAAAACTCTCCCAACCGTTTGTTCCAATATCTACAAATCGTTCTTTCCATTTTTAACAGCCGTTGGTTCAGTATCGTTACACATTTGTTAATTATAAATAAATTGTTAAACTCTAGGAATATGTAAGATTTTCTCTATCAGATTATCACTTTTTCGTGGGTCCTCGAGTTGAAACCCAGACGATTTCCAGCTTTGAGGTATAATTTCAACAAAGAACACAGGGAAGGCGAATCTTTTTATCTGGAAATGAAGTATAAATCTATAAACACCTAGTGGATTTTCCCTCATGATCGAAAAGGTCTCCTACAAATAATACATTCTTCTTATAGAGCTGGTGATACATTATACGACAGAATTATTAATTCGTTTGAAGCTATTATTCCAGAGAATTTAATTCCCGAAATTTGGCTCTTACTTTTCAAATCTTTGCCTCCATAAAGTAAAAACTTTTCTTGCAAAATTTCAGTTTCGTCCGAGAGCCTTAGTACACGTAGGTCTACAATAAAATGTCTAAGCCTAAACCAATTTCAGTAACCCATATAACATTTTGATTTTGCTAACATGTAGGATAGATTCTTCAATATTTTCAAAGGTGCTTTCAAACTTGAAAAGCCAAATTTTCTCTTAAACAAGTACCGGATATTTTATTATTTAAGTGTTAAGGAACCAAAACTTTTGGCGCCCTGCTCGCTCCTCAAATGCTGCTATACATGTCCCACCTGGAATTCATCGCCTTTGTCAGGGAACCTATCCCCCTGTCGGGCAAATCCTGACGACACCCTTGCCATAAGCATAACATTGAAATAACCATTTTAACATTTTGAGTTGTGTAGGTATATTTATAAAATTACTCCGGGCGCCAATTTCTCACTCCGGGCGCCACAAACCCTAGATACGCAACTGGTAGTATTTCAGGTGGCCCTTGAAAATTATTTTCGGATATGTCTCTGTAAGCTGTATAGAAACAATTTTTTATCAGTGGAACTTATTAGAATGATGCCGCAGATTTAAATAATACTTTTATAAGGGAGGTCGTTGCTGCACCGTGGGGCGTTTCAATTGAAGGCAGTTTATCGGATTATTCGAGAAAGCTTCGTTAATTGCTCCAGTTAGGATGTTATGTGCGAGTTCCTATTATAAATATTTTTGCATTGTTCCAACATGTGAGGTAATATATCGTTTGTAGAACCGGAGTGGCTACGAAATTGTACTATGGTTAACGGAGTGTCTTTCTCTTTGAAAGTCGATGTGTCGGTTCTAATAATCGCGATCTTGGTATTAGGATGGTCTCTGTGGAATTAAAGAAGACTTTTTTAGGCTGGGGTACTGCGGACACGTTGCCCTTACTAAATTCAAGATCTAAAGTTCTATGTATAATTGGCCAGCAAGTTCTATGGTCCGGTTTGGTTAACCGTGCACCATCTATCAAAGTGTCCAGATCGAAAAGGGTGGAACAACACTTAAAAAGCAGTGGGCAAATATACAGGAACACCTTGCCCAAGGGTGCCCTTTGGGCATTTGTGGCAAAGGGTGACCTCATTATTCGAACGTTTCAACAAACTCCACAACCGGATGCGTCTACGTACATTGTATTAGCCGGGCAATATTTAGGTAGTACTCGCAAGCCGGGGGAGCCAGCCTACAATGAGTATGGCCCGAAATTCGAAAATGGTACTGGCCGACAGGGGCCCCCCTATGTAATAATTTTGATCAGGAATTGTGGAAGGGCAATTTTTGTGTTTATTTCAGGAATATCGTCAATTTGTTTATAAAGCGCATCTCGGTTACTTCTGGAGCGTTTTAAGATTATTTTGACCCATCTCAGTTAGGAGATGGAATAGCCATTCTCAAACCATGTACACACCAAGACTTAACTTCTCCGTGTCATTATCATAGATCCCCATTTGATCGAAAAGGGGACTTTCTTAGGGGGAAGGTCAAGTTGTGTCGGAATGGACCATACGAGGGAGGGGGTTGAGACTATCTAAGTGGAGGGTCACCATTGGTTTGCACGAAGCGTACAAGAAGATTTATGGCTTAACAAACTCTCCATGGCCGGAAAAGGCATTTCCCGAAAGAAAAAGATTGTAAAAAAATTGAGGTGCATATATGTTTGTTTTACGTGCAATGACTAAATAAAATATCGAAATTTTGAGACTATCACTTACAATTGTCTAAAATGTCCCTGATTTTTAAATTGGTCTATATATTTATAGGTTTTTACTATAGATATGAAAATTTATATTTAGAATATCTTTTTGAGGGGACAAACAAAGACATAGACGTGCGGATGGGAGCAGTTACAGTTTGGGAAGCGGAATAGAAGATTTTCTGCCCGGAAAAGGCAATTGTACTCAAAAGACTATCACAGTGAAGTGCCATCGTCAGTTCGCGCGGAGCGCAAGAAAATTCAAAAATGAATCAATACAAAGTTCTGAAAAATCGCGACCCTTCCGACAGCTCCAAAATCACATTCCTCGGGTTTTAAGCAGGGCCTAGGCATTATTTGGTGATTCTGAAGGAATTTATACCATGCAAGTGGCGCATACACTGAAATTAAGGAAAACTCGCAACCCCTCAAACATCCAGAAATGGCGTTCCCTGAGAGGCTATCTCAGCATTAAAAATTTTGCTGGGAGTATCGCAACCCCTCAGACAACCAGAAAGGATATTCACCAGGCTTACAAGCAAAATCGTAACAGTCGCTTTTTGGTATCCCCTACCCTGTACGAAAGATCTGTGGCGCGGGCACCTTCGGTTTGCCCGAAACATATAGAAAATTTTTGCAAAGACCGCAACAGCTGGCAGACAGCCGGAGTTGGTATTCGCCAAAACTTGTAATCAGAATTTAAGCAGTTACTATTTTGAGCTTTTCTTTAAATCAATAAAAGACTAAGGGCATGGGAAATATGGGGGAAGAATTATGCTTCTGCCCCGACCCGCTTGCCTGGTCAGAAAACCTCCTTTTTCATTCGTCCACGAATCTCATTGAATCAATACAAACGATAAATCTAAAAAAATTCGTCTCGTTTTTATGTTCTCCCGGTCCCCCTCCCATTCGCGCATGTTTCGATGGTAACTCTGGAATTCTACCTTCGTACTAACTAATTAACCACATCACACAAATATCGGTTTTTCATGAGATAGTAGTCTAGGCGCGTAGCCAGGATTGTGTCATGGGGAGGCTTTTGGTGTCATGAGGGGGGTGTTGGGTCGCGATATGAGGGAAAAGTCTAAGGATAGAGAGAAAAAAACGCTATTTTAGGTATTTTTTGGTTCTAACCCCAAAAACCCTCCCCGTGGCTACGCCACTGTGGTAGCCTACAGACGCTCATTCAGCTGCAGTTTAGTTTTCGTTCTTTCAAAGAGCCGGCGCGCATGGGTTAGACGTCTGTTTTTGTGATCCAGCTTCTAGTTTCAGCTTTCGAATCTTTTTATTGTACGTGCATGAGATATGTGGATGATTTTGTTGCTGCTCGTCACTGCCCGATCTCTTCCGCTGTGTACCTGTTCCCGATTTTCATGATTTTTTTACATTTCCTCTCTTTGGACGATCTACCTTCCTACCGTTTGCTTCGGAAGCTATTATCATCTGCTTTTGATCTTTAGTGAGGATATAATCTTTTGCGATTTCGTATTGCGTTTGGGAAGAAAAACGTCGTGTGCATGTTACACGTTAAACGTGATACTCTTAATAATGACCAATGTTTTGGTCATTTTGTGGAATTGTTTTTGTTTTGATCTGTGGGTTCCACCTCTACCGTCCCTTACACTCCCCTGCAAGTGATCACCGTCATTGTAACTTTATGCCTTTTGGAGTGACTAGCCGTAGCCTATATGTAAATAGTTAAAGCTGATGGTTTTATTGTACTCCTCGTGTTGGCAACTTTGTTCCTTTACAACAATAAGCGAGTTCGGTACTTTGTTTGGGGGCTATGCACACATCCTCCAAATCGTCGGGATAAACAAACAAATCCCGCACATACAACACGTGTTCCAAAATTTGAGTTTACGTGAAAATTTGAGAACATTCTTTTTTAATTCAGCTGTAGCATTAAGAGGAATCTTAAGTGTGGTTTTGTGCAGTTTTTTGCAGTGGACTGTATCTAATTTACCTTTTTCGTGCAAAAAAATCGCATTTTAATTTGCCGTAAAGTAGGGCTGAAACCCCTTTTTCGTTCGAGTCGGCTACCCTAGACTTATAGTTAGTATTGAATGCGCATACTGTGCCCCACAATTCCAAGCGCCGACGAATTACCAAACTTGCTTATTGTGACAGTTCGTTGTAACACTATGAACTTAATTTTAATGAAAGAATACAAACAGTTCTGTAATGCACTGTGGCGGTCCCAAAATGCCAAACAGGGGGGTCGGGGGTAAGGGCAAAGTGTAATGTTTGGGGACAAAAAATTCCTGACGCAGCGCGAAACCGAACCCAACTTGAAAGCCCCCGTTCCTGTTGGTGGGAATCCAGGGGGTTAGCATATCTCTGGATGTAAAATAAAGTCTCTAAAGAGGTAAGATATTTTTTCGTTTAACCCAACTCCCAACTAACCTAACTGGGGAGGCAAGGACAAAACCTGGGGGGGTCCCTTCTTGCCCTGCGGTTGAGACGAACTGGCAATGCCTGTCTCTATGTTGTACTTAACTTTCATTTTCTTTTTCCTCTTTGAAATAAAATTTAACCTCATTTTATATCAAAATTGTTTTCATATGAGTCGGTGCCACAATTAATTGAGGTGACAAGTTACCCTCGCAACCTTTATCCACCACTGAGCATATATAACTCTAGTATTTACATCATACATTTCACCATACATGAATAAAAGATACGCTATTTTAATAGCAGTTTATTTCAATTTCAAGACCAACTTTGCACAAGAGGAAGTTCAATCACAGACAACTAAATGGAGAAACGAATAAAATAAGAGCATTTTGAATAGATCACTTTAAACATGAATTTTCAATATTTCACCCCATCCCCCCCCCCCCCCAAGTAAAGTTTTGTTTAAAAATGCAGCTGTGGTTAATAAAGTAAAAGAATTGTAAAAATTTTCAAAATCTGTTTCTCAATAATCATATGTGTCCAAGCTCAGTAGGAAATTATTATCAAATGATATATAATTACATCGTAGCAAGAAAACACGATTATATTTACACACATATTTTTTTTTTACATTTTTCAACATAAGGAACCCTCCTGATTAAAAATCAGTGTAGACGAATCCGATCAGCGCTTGTTTTTTGTGACTTTAGGCAGCCATTACTGGGGTCCATCAGCCTTAAATCATCTTCATTTATTGTGTATGTAAAATTTAAACCCTCACATTTAGTGATATTGGAGAAATCAAGATAAAATTTAGTGAACAATCATCATGATACAGGGACTCGAGGAAATTGAAATACTAAAAGGTGATAGACCCAGTTATGACCGACTACAATCGGACCATCACTTGCTGTCCGGATTCGTCTATACTCTGACCAGACCTCACAAAGGGGAATTCAGGTGTAATAAAATCCTATTTTTCAACAATATTTCTTTGTTGTAAGAAACCACTATCACTACCAGCATACACTCAATCCCTTGGCCGATGAGGAATTCTCATGAGGAGTTCTATTGGTTATACAACAGATAAACTCCGAGTGCACAGTTAGAAATCTTTTCATTTGTGGTTATTTCAAGTTCAATTGGATCATTTATCTCCGAGGTAGTACTTCCATGATTGGATTAAACAAGAGATAAACATTTTAAATGATGCCAAAATTGGATCTGAATTTTTAACAAAGGTTATTCTAATGATACTTTTAATGCAAACGTTTTGTTTTAAAGATACAATTGATTGCTTTATCATTTTTCCATAAAAAATTTGGAGGAATTATATTACTTAGTATAATTTATGCACACGAAATATGCAAATTTAATTAGGAAAATCAGATTTACTTAATATTTTGTAAAGCAAAATTCTTATATAGGAAAATAATCATTATTTTATTAAAGAGATTGAAGTAAAACTTTTACTGTTAAAATAAGCGGTAACAGGGCAATGAACAAGGAAAGGAACCACACCAGAATACTATAAATAGCCAATTAATGATTTTTTCTTACATTTGATTGGCCAAACCTTTGCTAACGAATACTTTCATTACATACAACATTCTGCAGAATGTCCGCTATATTTTGTGTTAAGAAGTTACAAAGTGGTCTGGGTCATATTCCAGGACGGACATGGTCCCACCAGAGAGCTGTAGGAGTCCCTGGTCCCACTTTGTATCCAAGTACTGGGAGTTTCAAATTTCTATAGATCAACTAACACCAGATAGAAACTGATGACTTTAAATGGAGGGAAGCGCACTGTTTAACAAGAAATTTCCTAACTGATTAACGATATCCCGAATTCCTAACGTAATCACTTACCTTAACAAAACATACAACCCATAAGATACAATGGAAACAGCCAATCAAAAAACACCTTGTTAAACAGCGGGCATCCATCCGTAAGGATTAAGTCCAACACAACGCATTTAAGTACCTTTAATGAAATAAAGTTCTCAAATTTTAACGGAATTTCAATCGCAAACCAAATTCCTTTCTGGTTCCATCTTTTCCTCTTAAAGGGAAATATCAAATTTGTTCTCTGGAAAAATCCATATTATTAAAGGCAAAATATATATACGCAAAATATCAGTTGTACGGTATTCAAGTAAGGCTGTATGGTAGTCTTAATTCTCTTCAAAAAAAAACTCCTAACAGATAGAATAGCAATAATTTTTTCTTCAAGAATAATTTGTTCGCCCAAACTTTCAAAATTTCAAATGATGCTACTAACACAACGCTTGTAAAGCATAAAGGTTTGAAAGTTATAATTGTAATTTGTTTATTAATTTATGAGACTGAATGAACTCGAGCAATAGACGAATTCGAACAGTCGAGTGATGGTTTGATTTTATCTGGCATAACAGGGGGGTCCATCAACTTTAATCTTTCAAATTGTTTGTTTACCTGTATCATAGGTGTTTGTACACTAAAATACTTCTTGATCCCCTTAATTTCAATGAATACGAGGGTCTAGATTTGTACGTAGACAATAAAAATTAAGACAATTTAGGGCCGAAGGACCCTACTAACTGACTAATGGCCAACTCCAGTAACTGCTCGGATTCGTCTATTTGCTTTGAGTCATGTCATCTTGCTGCAAAATTTCCCTTGAAAGACGGGTCACACTACAGGTATTTTCTCAAAGCGAAATCCGATCCGATTGTTTTTAAATCAGATCATTAATTTTTATTTCAGATTTTGTCCTACGGATGGTAACGCTATATCGATAATCAATAACCGATCCTAATTTTCCATACGATAAACTGTCTGCTACCATTTTGAACTTATATCGATCAACAGAACAATAGTTTTTCGAAAATCACTTCAATTTTTATATCCTTGTCCAATAAACGCCGTCTATTGACTTGACGTAATGAAATAATCGGTATACCTTTCATTTTCGGATTATCCTTTGTCATAAATCATATATTTACACAGGGCGGCAAATTTGTGTTTTTTTCCAATCTCTAATGAAGACGAGTTTGAATAAAATTCACAAAAATCAGACTGTCACCCTATCAGTCGATATCGCGACAGTACGACCGTGACCTGTCCTTAAAATCAGATTAAAGATTGGATTACAAATAATATAATACCCCAAGAAAGGTATCATTTTATCACATACTCAGAGCATGATACAGAGATTTTATGACGCAAACAAGACTATACTTATGACTACCAACATGACTGCTATTTGAAGTGGAATTGACCACGAATGGTTACTCTTTTTACCGACAACTCGTGTCCTGGTAGCATTTACGTAAGTATCCCAACAGCTAAACACGGAGTCTCGAGCTCCTTTCCATGGATGGGGCCCAACTAGACGGTAGCTGCTAGGTAAGGCAGGTCCAAAGACCACGCGATATGCCAGACTGGGATCGGAGAACATAAATCGCTTGAATGTTGGTAAAGCACCAATTCTGGATGCCAGGTCGTCCTGATACGGTACTGAAGGCATCTGTAAAGAGAATTTATTTTTTTAGGCATTTAAAAAAATATATATATATATATATATATATATATATATATATATATATATATATATATATATATATATATATATATATATATATATATATATATATATATATATATATATATATATATATATATATATATATATATATATATATATATATATATATATATATATATATATATAGACAGAGCATACTGCATGGTACAGTGTCGCTACGGTACTTGTGACTATAGGCGTAGGGAGATGGTTGTCTGCTATGGTTTTGTCTTTAAGTTTGGACAGATTTTGCAAGAAACTTAAAATATTTTCGAAATAATACAAGGTAAGGTCAAAATCACTAAACAAATTGCAGGAATAATAATATTGTTTTCTATTCAAGTTTAACCATTGTTGAAAAAACTACATCGTCCTTGTCAAATCATACAAATGACAGGTCATCTTGGTGCGTTTTTTGCCCCAGGCAGTGGCGGCAATCTACGGAGAGGACGTCATACACGTTACATGCTCTGTCCAGGGAGTCGCAATGTATAGGAAGTCTGAAGGTAAACCAACCCGTAGTACTAAGCGGCAATAATTTCAGTTTTGTCTTAAATGGGGTAAATTTAGGGGGAGTAACTGCTTGGTTTAACTTGGATATACAGTTCGCAACAATAAGTGACAAACACATTAATTAAGAGAAATAGGAGGAAAAAATGGCAGTTTCGGATGTTGTGTAATAATATGGGCGAATGCCCTTGCCCGAGTATTGACACAGATTCACATTGCGAAGCATTCTTCACAGAGATAACAAATAGACTAGATAGAGTACTGAAACCTCTTGAACGTATTGGCAAGAAGCCTTTCGAGGGTTACCTGACTAATTGCTTTATGACAACTAGTTAACTAAATACCCAAACCATTTTCAAAATTACTTAATTTGTTGCAGGATGCATGCACATCATTTAAATTGCAAAATTTGATTGCAATCACATTTCCTGTTAACATTTATCAAGTCCTAAATTTTTCTCACATGTAAATAAAACTAATGACTTACAAATACGATATGTTTTCCAAATCGTTGGTACTGCATTTTTTTCATAAACTTTATCTCTTTCAGCATCTGTTCTGTTGACGGAAGACTGCAATGACCTTTGAACACCTGAATGGCCCATCTAGCTTGCAACTCGAATGCAGGACCATGTGCACCTATTGTCATCAAATATCCAACACATGCACACGTGTGATGCTGCAGACGTGGCGGGAAAACAAATTTGTACAGCTCCAGGTCTTTGAGAGACTCTGAAAAAAGGAATGACCATACTTTGGTTACAAAGACTACAGTCTAAAATAAAAAGAGTGAAATTTCACTTATGAAAAGGGTAAAAGTTATAAAGTTTACCACAAAAGAGGGGAAATTCACACAAAGGGTGTAATCACTCCAAAAGAGTCCTCGCTGAATCCATTAGGCAATACCTCCTTGAGACTAAAGGGAAGCTTGGAGTTAAAAGAAGAGTTTAAGGTCACAACAGGATTTGGTATGTTAGAGGGGTACTTATTGTGAGCATTTCGTTGAAATTTGCATTAAAATCCGAGGTGTAGTTCCATAGATATGAGCACGTAAAGTTGTCACATTTTCAACAAAAGTGAACTTGAAGCAAGCACCTGTGACATCACATCCCCACATTAATGGGCAGTCTTGGTTTTTTTTTAACTTTACATTGGATTTTTCTCCTCAACGATCCCATATAATTAAAATGTGATTGCATAAGTGGCATGAGAATTTCACAAACATTGCAACCCCATAAGGAGGTCATACTCCTATTAACTTCAAGGTCAATACAACAGTCTGATAAAACAAAGGGAAGCAAAGCATTCCTTGTCAAATGTGAGGAAGTAATATAAGGTCTGCTGCCCTCAAACTCTACTGACTTCATTTACTGATATCTCAAGAAATACATGTCCGATTTGAATGGAACTTTCACCACACTGTGTAGATTTTGTTCGTTTTTCACATATGAAAATTAAATTTTCCCTTAAACTTCCCCTTTAAGTATGATAACATAAGCACGAACGAGAATCCAGAGACCACATACTAACAAATTTCAATGTCAAAAAGGGAAACTTTAGATTAGAACAACCAAATGCGTCTACAATTTATACACACGTTTAGAATCTTTTTCTTGTTTTTATACACTTATTTTCAAAATAATAGGGACTCGCAAAGACAGTGATAGTGTTAGAAAAGTATGAAACCCACTTCCGTTTTATTTTTCTTTTTGTTTTTGTTTTTGTTTTTTTTTTCTTTATTGCAACATGTTACCCTCTTGATGCGCTTAAGGGACTGACGATGTACCTTTATTTTTGTGGGAGTTGCTTACTCTTGTTTTTGTAAGTTTTCCGGGATTTTTTCCAGGGATTCAGTACGTGATGGAGTTGATGTTCCCATTTTACTCTTTAGAAAGTGTTCTAACGCTACATTTACAGGTAAGAATTTTATACAAGGGAGATGCAAACTAAATGCTCCAGTGATTTTACAGCATTACAGACGGTTTTTTTTTCTTTTTTCATTTTGTTTATACTTTTCAATTAAAACCCTTCATGAGAAAAATAAATAAAATAATGCAAAGACAAATTTCCAAATATGTAAATACAGAAAACTGTGGGACTGGGCTTTGGTAAGCACTATTTTTGTCAATGCCACTTTTTTGTGGCAAACTCCAGCACAGCACACTAAACTGTTATCCCACAATTCCTTGTAATTGCTGTTTGGTAAACGGTCTATGGAAACTTCATATCAAGTTGGTGGACTGGGCAGACGACGTTTAAGGGGTTCAGTGGCCCCTAAAACATGAAGCTGGTGTGAATAATGTCTTCGTTTTCCCATTTTCCTTTCAGATGAGAGGAGTCTAAGGAAAACTTTAGGTTTGGTAGTTTCTCACTGTCTCTTGTCCATGGACAAGGATCTTGCTCTTTCCCAGTACAATGCATGAGAAGTCTTGGATTTTAGTTGGGGAAGTCGGAGTTTAAGTGGCACGAGAACAGTTAAAGTAACAGTGTTTAAAAGTTTTGTCGTTTTATCTTATCAGAATTTTAAGATCCACCCAGCAAGCTTGCAACGTACTGTCACCTTTGCTATAAACATCAATATTCAAACACAGCGATGCCTCAAAAACAATTCGTTGAGAAAAAAAGACAATAATTTCGCTCGTCTGAGATTGAGGGAGTGGTATTTCATGTAGTCGATTCCTCCCTTTGTAAAAATATGTTCCTTATGATTAACTTAAGGTAAACATCAACACGAATAAGAGTTCCGGGTTGTTCAATGATTCATCTGCACAATCCTGTGAGAATACTGCAAGCCACGGGAGATGATAAAATGAAAAATAAATCCGGCAGGCTACAGCTACAATTTTTTAAAAGGACGTCTTGCTTTGAAATGGCAGCAATCAAAAGAAACAAATTGCACTTACCTGCAATTATAGATTTGTCCATGTAGGGTGCCCTTAATTTGTATCCCGTGGCATAAATGACAACATCAGCTTTAACTTCCGTCCCGTCTGTGAACACGACGCCCGTTTTCGTAAAATGGTCAATACCTGGCTTGGCCTTCACTTTACCACAGCATATCCTACTTTGAATGAGATCATTTACCATCACCTCAGAGCAAAATAGTTCTCTGTCAGATCGAAGTCCAAGGATATCCAAGTTCATTTTTGAAGACAATTCTTTTTTCATAATGCTTCTTCGATACCACTCTGGGAGTGTGAAGTTAATTCGACGATTCATGTAAAGATCCCGTGGCCACCCATAAGGCCCATTTCTCGTTACGACCCACGTACCGTTTCTGACACTAAGGTATACCTGTAACAATGTCAAATAATCATAGACTTCATGCATATAATGTCACACAGCAAAAAGGACGCCCTCAGCTGATTTGTCAACCAGTCGAATACGCGCATTACCTCAGCTGCTGAACGTGCAAAGCGAATTCTCATACGTGCGAGGCCGTGTGTTCCATAAGGTGCGTTCGATTTAGCGGCTCAAGTCGGCTCTGTTGGCTCATCCAGTGATCGATCTTTCGGAAAAGTGATCTTAACGTCATCAAAACGTCACAACTTAAGTCGGCCAAAACGACCAGCCCTCCGAGGTGGTCTAGTTGAGCCGGTTACGTATTTCACAATTCGTCTAGTCAAGAAACTGGTTGAGCCAGTTGAGGCGGCTCGAGCCGCTAGATCGAACGCACCTATTGTTTTTTTTCAAGGATGACGTCAGTGTGTCGCCAACGCATATGGTCGATTGAATTCAGCTAACATATTTTCGACTTGGTTAAAACGGGCGTTGTGAACCTAATCATTTTACTAAAAGAGGACATAGGCGTATGGGATCCTCTCTGCTTGGGGGAGAGGCAGAATCTTCCACAAAACAATGTTGACCGGAATTTCCACAAATGATGGCATATCTACAAGTTCGAGCAAATCTGCGATGAGATAGGCAGCTGTTAGGATGAACTTAATTTAACAATATATAAGATAAATGCCATTGCCAGCTTAGGGCAGAGGTGAGCTCTTTGTCCGAAATATGGAAGCCTTTAGGAAGCAGATCGCCACTACTGGTTTGCGCGACGTTAAAAATTCAAATTGAAATTCAAAATCTCGACCCATGAGATAACCGGAAATGGCATTTTCCAGGCTTGTAGTTAGTTAGATGGGATTTAAAGGGGCGATTTGCACTGTTTAACAAGAAAGAAATTTCCTAACTGGCTAACGATAGCGCTAATCCCAAACTAATCCCTAACCCTAACAAAGATTACAATCGATGTAAAATACAATAGCAGCAGCCAGTTAAGAAATTTCGTGTTAAACAGTTGTTTGTTTTGCTACCACCAAACCAAATGTGTTACAAAGTGTCACCTCGAAAAAAAATTGCACAATGGCGTGCAAATACTGTAGAATATAATCAGTCCTAATGAAGCTTTCCGCTGTGTGCCTCCCTCCACCGCGGTATATGCGCCAGTTAAAGAAAATGCTAACTTAATGGGATCCATTTTATACATGTTGTACATACATACGACTTAGAAATCTCGGGGGGTCCCAATCTTCTCCCCCTAACTGCAGTCTGCGGTCCTGGAGATTCACCTTTGACTGAGATTTGACTAAACCACCGATTACCATGAACTTACCATGAAGTGGAAGTTGCACCACTTACATTTAAATGTAATCATCTCAGAAAAGTTTCAGCACTAAACAACATGTGGTGTTTAAAGGGTTCATCTTCTCATCCTAAACAGTTCAAATTCTCATAACCTACATACATAAACCCCTTCCTCAACTGTCTAAAACTATCCTCTGCCAGATACAATCTCTGTTTATTGCTTCAAGTATACAAGGCCTCAGTACTGATCAAAACAGTCTCGGTGGACTTCAAGCTGTGTACCGTAATACGAGCTCAGTACAGTGCTCGGCATTTTGTGAGCGTGGTGTCAATCGTACAGCTGTGCCAGTTGAGAATTTCTGTGAACTACTGGTTCTTAAAAATTGTAGTTTGGGTGAGGGACTGAGAGTTGACTGCCCTTAAATATCCACCTATTTCTGGATGATATGAATTGTATAAAACGTACCCGTCACGTAGTGACAGAAATTAAGCCATGTCCATTTAAAGACAATTTCGTGGTTGATCAGGTCGCCTTTAATGGCCTACCAGCTGACCAGTGGCAGTGAAGTAAATTTGGTTCAAGGTGACAGTAGACAAAATTGGGCTGGGTGACTCTGACCAAATGACATAAGCGAATTATGTTTTGAAACATTTTTATAGCCAAAAGCATTGGTAAAAATAATTTCGAATTGTCCTCACTCATAGCGACTGGGGAGGCAAATTACTGAAAGAGTTTCCCATACCGGGGAAGGGGATATAGGGAGGGTATCTGGGTATTTTTATGCAAAAAACTTCATTTCGAAACTTGTGAGTACCGTTTTAAATACGATTCTGGGAGTCAACTTACCTGGTCCGCTGTTTGGCTTGTATCTACTGAAATGTCACCAGCTGAGTGTGAACCACCTGTAGAAATATATAGGATAGCTGTGATATAGACAAATCCGAAAAGTCAAGAGATGGTCAGAAGAAGACATTCGAAAACAGGGCCTATCAGTCTAAATCTGTCGATTTATGTTGTTTATTGGTCTTTTGTTTACTGTATCATGAATTTTCAAGTTCACCAGGGCTGTTTCGAAATACACATGCAGTCGTCATGTGACTTTGTCACTGTGTAATCGGTATCATTATTGATTTCGCAACGGGTCATTAGTCAAGGTAATAGCATTACCAAAACAGAATGAGAGGGAAGTTTGCTTGCAGGATTTATTTCTTTTCCCTAATGACGAATTTTCAAAAAATTCATTTTCTCCAAAGTGGGGAATTAGACTATATATTTCCAATTTTTAGCTCAATCCAGCTTAAAGACCTGTTTGAACTGTTGGAATCCGCCACCGCCACTCTATCTGTTTAGGTCTATCTATGATGTCTGTTCACAATTGCCTTTAATGCTCTCAGGGGCACATTTGTTGATGAATTGTTACGAAACTTGGACACATTGGTCATTAAAAAGAGGACTACATGTTGTTCAAAAATCTGAGCTGAAAGTCGTCTAGAGGTCAATACTACTGTATACTTTTTGGAGGTTATAGCACTCTGTAAAAGCCATATTAAACTATTGCACATATGACGTCACATTAGAGTCACCACATTAAAATAAAACCGTTGGTACTATCATCTGAATTATGGCATAATTTCATGGTAAACTTGGTTTACAATAAACCACAAAGCCTTTTGTCCTTCTGGTTAATTCAACCGGTCTTATGTTTTTGCACACTTTATATATCTCCTAATAATTTGAGACAGTGGGTCTAAAAATTGTACTTTTTTACTCTGCTGGTTTTTAACTGACTGGGTTCCATGTTTGCTCGAAGTTCATGACATATACTGTATCACTTTAGATTTATTACCTTTCTAGAATAAACAATGTGTTGCAGTGAGTAATTCAACAGGTTTGAGCTTCAGCACCGAATGTGCCCTAGTGTTCCTGAATGAAGCGTTGCGGTGGCACTAATGGATATAGAACTTTCAGGAGATATTGACATTGCACCGTCCATTATGAAAACGGTTTTTCGATACCGCTGATATGACATTATCGATCGGTCAGTCGATGGTGTATGAATCGTTTTAAAATCGAAGTTAGGACAAGGGTATTATGCGCCGTCATTTAGGATCCGGTACAGTTTTTATTGCATATTCAAGTTCATATTTGAATAATTCATTCTTGTAGCAGTCCAATTAGCGGAAGGCAATCCACTCTCCTACACACGTGCGTAAAGCATGAACATACGGTACACTTACATCAGGTAGATGTATTCTTCAAGTGTAAAGCTTTAAAAGGGTAATTACATTTATTTAATGCTATAGTATCTGTACCAGTCAATTTATTAATACCATCCGATACCTCAGCAATAATTAGCGTTAACTTCTACGTCAAGATAAGTGTCATTTCCGCCATACGGTTGCGCAGAGTCTTTTGAAAGCCAAACGTGTACTTAATCTACTAGCCTGCGTTTAGTGAGGAGATTTACCTGACGGTACTTATAAGATTGATGTCATTAAATATTTATTTGCATATCAAAGACGAGGATTATCACCATATACATATATATGTATATATATTTTCAATATATTCAGGGCATAATTTATTAGAACCGTATGGATAATTATCTCCTCCCGACAACTGATGATGACGTTCTCTGCCGGTTGACGTGTCAGTTGTCACGAAAAAACCCTTTTAATTCCTTAGCCTGGCCATGCTGTCATGTGTCATGTATGTAAGCAGTGACCCAAAAATTATTTTGTAAAAACGGTTTTTTTTTTCTTCACCATCGGGTACATTTCGTGATATTGCATAAATATTACATATTTAGATGTACCAAAGAGTTGTACCTTGCAAATTTCACAATGCATTGAGGAGAATATTGTCACAAGATCCATAAGAGTCATTCATGAAATAGGATAGACTACGGCTGTAGTAATACAAATTGTGATGACTGCATTTGTAAGTTTGTAAGTACCAGAAACTTTCACGAATTGACAAAAACTCGTTGAAAACTACTATAGGTCGGAAGAAAGGGGATTGGACATGTATTGTAGACCGATAGGATTGGGGAAATGGTTTTCACAGATATTCTTATTGGTAAGCTAATTTTAAGGTAGTTTGGCACCCACATCTTAATGGCCCCGTCCGTGACATTTCCTGTGTAAAGTCCGACCAACAATCCACATAGATCGACTAACAAGCTTCCATTTGAGTTTGCTGTTGAAAATGCCGCACTGGGGTATTCAGTGTAGTAGGAAACCCCCTCCCGTAGTAAAAAAAAAAAAAAAAAAAATTGAAAATGCCTTTTTTTTTTCTTATCAACACGGAAAAGCCTGTTTGTCCATTATATTAAAATCAATCAAAAGTCCTCAACTATATCAAAAGTTTTCATACAAATATGCTACAAAATGCAGAAATTGCGCTGTTAATATTCATCTAGCGACTTTCTTAGATGACGTTTCAAGGTTCAGTTTTCAACCATTTGGTTCAAGTCAAGTCGGCCACGGCCTTTTCAGCTGTGGCTCACTGGCTTATTTTCTCTACGTATATTGCTTATGCTGAGCACCAAGCACAATGGCAGTTGGTTCCATTTTCAAAGTCTTCGGTATGACCGGGCCAGAACCGAATTCCTGACTACAAGTCGGATGCTCTAACCACTTGACCATCCAGTCGGTCTTTAATATTCATCTAAGAATCCATCAAAATTTTACATTCTTCCCAAAGAGGGTAAACCAGATCTTGACTTTGGGTCCTCGACCAGAATGGAGCCCATTCCGCTCCCGTCATCACCAGTTAAGAAGAGTTTCCTACCCCCAAGCGGTATTTACAAAGGCCAAATGTTCTCACCCAGACAGTTCCAATTTTCCTAATCTATCGTACTTGTTCCTCACAAAACTGTTTAAAACCCATGCTCTTCCAGACACAATCCCAGTTTAATGATTCTGTTAATACAGACTCAGTGTGTAATCAGATAACTCTCAGTATAGTACATGCTTTGTAATGTTAGTTATAAAACTGATTTTTTTTAATTTGCTTTAAATCAAGAACCAGCGCCTACTGAGAATTTCTGCACCCCAAAGTTTCTGTTTCTGCGAAAATTGACTAATCTTTTTAAAGCATGGAGCAAGGTTTTGTCCAGTTCTACGATGAGATAAAATTTCCTCTTTGCTTCTCTACACTTTAAAAACGTTCGATTCAAATTGAATTGGAAAACGATCAGATGGGTACTTTGTCGAAAAAAGATCAAATATATGACTGATCCTGGTCCATTTTGAACCAAAAATGGTTCATTCTGAACCAATACTAGTCAAATATTTGAACCTTTAGGGTTCAGTGCCCATTTTATCCTCGTCCGATTCAATTTGAACCGGACGTTTTTAGATTGTAGAGGGTCTTATTAGGGTGTGTGTATTTGGCTACAGTAAAAACCATTTCCAAAGCGATATCAAAAATCTATCCCATGAGGCTTTGTAGGTTGATAGGGTCCACGGAATAAGAAAGATAACAACAGTTTTGTCTACACAGTGCTTACCCAACGCACATGGTTTCTATCGGAATTCACGACTCCGCTTAGTACAATCGAGTATTAACGATGCCGCCCTACCCGCCACAATGTCTAATCATTTAACAATGCCTTTTTAAGGACCATACGGCCACGAGAAAAAATGTTTGCCCAGTTTCTTCCGATCAGATCCAACTGACATGTAACACACATAATAATTAATACATAACCTCTACGGTTTACTATGCGAAATATCTCCATATGTATGTTTTACTGAGCGAATGTAGCAGTCATTGCTCGAGTTTATCAACTGAATAGACGGAAGTATAGTCTGTTTACATGTTATTTTGTAACCTCGATTACGTCAGTTATTCAAGATTGTTGGTTAGATACAGATGTTATATACGTAGGTCAAGCTCTAGTATTAAAATTAACGAATGAGAGAAATGCAAAAAGCCAATCATGAAACAAGATAGTGTACTCCACTACTACAAGTTGGGTGACTCTAGTTTCTCTTTGAAAGAAGGGTTTCAGGTCACAACAGGATTTGGTATGTTCGAGGGTTACTTATTCTGAGCATTTTGGTGAAATTTGCATTGAAATCCGATGAGTGGTTCCCAAGATATGAGCACGTAAAGTTTTCACATTTTCAACAAAAAGGGGATTTGAAGCAAGCACATATGACATCACATCCCCACATTAATGGGCAGTCTTTTGTTTTTCTTTAAACTTTATACTGGTTTTTCTCCTCAACAATCCAATATTATTAAAATGTGGTTGCATAAGTGGCATGGGAATTTTATGAACTTTGGGCCCCCCCTCCCCCCCCCCCCACAACGAGGTCATACCCCTATTAACTTCAAGGTTAACACAACAGTCTGATAAAACAAAGGGAAACAAAGCATTCCTTGTCAATGCGAGGAAGTGATATAAGCTCTGTTGCCCTCAAACTCACTTTTGAACACAAATCTACTGACTTCATTTACTGATATATCAAGTAATAGGTGTCCGATTTGAATGGCACTTTCACCACACTGTGTAGATTTTGTTCGTTTTTCACATATGAAAATTAAATTTTTGCTTAAACTTCCCCTTTTTAATTTCTTTACGTCCTAAGAGCATTCGCCCAAAGTTATTGTCCATTTCTTGTTGAATTTAACATAAAACAGATAAAAACGTAAAA
Organism: Holothuria scabra; assembly: GCA_037179385.1. Classification (NCBI taxonomy): domain Eukaryota; kingdom Metazoa; phylum Echinodermata; class Holothuroidea; order Aspidochirotida; family Holothuriidae; genus Holothuria; species Holothuria scabra. The sequence continues at coordinate 32,017,090 of CM074185.1, read as the reverse complement.
TAACCACTGCTTAGAGTTCATTTCCAAGCCTGGGAGATGCTATTACATTTCAGTTTTTTCTCTACACTCTGAGCGGTGGTGGTTGTTCACTTAGATGGTCGATTGGCGATCACACACCAAACTGCAATGTGGCCCCCACCACACGAGAAAAGTCCGAGCTATGCGTCACTGATTACACCTAGAACTTTTCTTTTATCATAGTCGAGGCCTATCGTGTTATCATTTGACCCAGTACAGGTTACATTTGAGTGGAGGATGTATAAACATTGCGCTCTACTTGCCCACATTGTTTTACTATATTTGCTCAACCCATCTTTCAGGTTTCCCAAAATTTTGACTACCATTTACCAAGGTTGGCCGCCAGGATTTCACCTACAGGGAGTTAAGCTTTCCGACCGGAAGGTAATAACACGAAGCCCGACAAATGACTAGCCAAAAGGTAAAGATGGTGCGCGCGGGGTAATATTTCTGCCTCCTTCAGGAGCGTAGCCAGGATTTTTTTTTTGAGAGGGGCAAAATCGACCTATCGTCCCTATTCTTGATCGCCGTCCTGGGGTGTCCCCTCCCCTTTTGGAAAATGTTTTGCTGCTTCCAAGGCCTTCGATGCAAAATGGTGCTATATTTTGCTTCTTTTTTATACTAGATCAATATGTGCTGAAAATGTCCTGATTCCATGCAATGTTATTTTGGAGATAGTACAAATTTTAGCATTAAAGCACCGAAAGCCCTAAAGACCTAGGCCAAACTGTTGCCTCCTGAAACTCACTTTTCAATGGCCTAGGCAGTCCATTGTACACCATATATGACATTTAAAAGTAACAAATATGGATTAGAATGTGAATCATAACAGCATCGAAAGCAAACATTTCTAATGAATAATAGCAAGGTACATGAAAGTGTGCAAGATGATTTATCAGAACTTAAAAAATATTTCCTGTCTTTCATAATGCTTTTTGAATACAGTGATTTTACTGACCTCTTCAAAAACTTATTCATGTATACTTTAATTTCAATCAAACGCAAAAAGATGACTCTCGCTTTGAGAATGGACTGAATGGTATCGACGTGGAATACAAATTAGTGACGGCAGCCAATTTTTACAATTAGGTTGCAGCAGGTCACTGAGCCTTTTTTCAAAGCCACGTCAGAAGTTATTTTCTGAAGATTTGGCAAGTTTTCACAGGAAATCACGAATGACTTTAAAATTAAATAGGCTCTTGATGTACCTCCTGAATCTGTTACTGTACAATGATCCGTATTTCTACTATTGTATACACCATGGATACAGGTAAATTGAACGGAATTATAAATAGCACAGATTAGCACATAGGGGTCCATTTGGTTTTAAAGTTGGGGAACATCTAGCCTAATTTTTTTCTCCTGTCCTGGTAAGGTATGTACAGCGGCGTGGCTAGACACTTTTTGGGAAGGGGAAAGAGGTGGGCAGGCATCCAGATTTTACGATTTTTTTGAGTGTGAACACCATTGTGCTAGGGCCGCAAATTGCGGCGCGCGAAGCGCGCTGAAATTTTTGCCATTTTTCAAATATTTGAAAATATGGAGCTTGTATTGCAGAAAAGTTTTGATTTGGGGTTTCCTGTAAGAAAATAATTTGTACAGTGGGGGAATTACTGAAGAATTTGCATTTCCTATTGGCAAATCTGAGATTGAACGGCGACCAAAGATCGTTGTTGCTACATAATATTATCCAACCCCTACGAAATGACGCTCTCTGACGAAATTTTTTGAGTCAAGAGCTTATACTGGTGAAAATTTTGAATTTTATGAAAGAAAATTCATGAAAATAGCACTGTAGTTGCTAATGTCACTTGATGATCTGGTGTCACATATAGTAGTATAGCATATTTCCGTTTTTTCACTTACTAAGTCCAGAGCTCGGAAACTTTTACTTAAGGTATGAAAACACTTCTGCTTAGGAATCGCAATTTGTGGCGTGCGAAGCGCGCAGAAAATTTTGCTCCTTGGAGACAAATAACGACGAAAGTGGAGCTTTTAATGGGGGAGCTTGGGGAGTTGTCAAAACCAAACAGTAGACTGGTTTCACAAATAGCAAATTTCCGAATTCTTCATTTTTTAGATCCTAAAGGGTGCCCAGATGCAAAATGGTGCTAAATGTTTCAATATTTTGATTCACTCGAAAACTCCAAAGTTTTCAAAACATGATCTTGAAAAGTTGGTAATTACTTCAATTGACTATTCGGTCAATTTAAATACGAGGTGCACTCTAGAAGTAATTAGAATCACAACGAAAATTGTCATAGTTTGGGAAAGACTTGATCAAAATCGCACTTCAATCTACTACAGAAAATCACAGATCGAGAGGTGGGGGAATGGTATCCACTTGTACGGTGCCACTGAGACACGGTTGCATAGGCCTTCTGGTGCAAGATTGTTGATACAAAAAACATTAAAATATGATTTTCCGAACGACACCTCATCATACATTATCTGCAGACAGAGGATGGAGGTGTGCTTCTAATTCCTGATTAGAGTCTTTTATCTAGCCAACGTCAGTGTGATTTCACTTCTCTGATAATGCTCTAAATATGAAATGGCGATCGCTATAGAAAAGTGAGCGTTTCGAAACTTTGCATTAGATATCATACATTTTTCTAAAAAAGTTGCATGCAGACTGTGCACCTAGACATCTTAAGTGTCCCTAAAATGAGTTTTCCAGTTTCAGCCTGCTAGGCTGGTCAACGACTAACGACCACAGATTTCATTAAAACATAGTAGAGGACGGTTCGTCTTCTTCCTATTCCTAAATATTGTGCTCCTTCATAACCAAACCTGCTGCCCTATGCACACGAACAATCGACATTATCATAGAGACGGAAGAATAATGTATGTTTCATATGCAAGTTAAAATGAACATCAATGAGACTGCAAGCGCGCGGAGCGCGCGAAAATTTAGGGGATTTGCAAATTAAACACGTGGAATTATTGATACAGAAAGCTAGTCAATCGTTTACGGGAGAGGACACCTTTCATAACCTCAGTACATGTATAGTTTTTTGGTAGTATCTAATTTTCAAGTTTCACGTCACAAAAAGTGTGTGTGTGGGGGGGGGGGACTTTTAAGTTAGGGTCCGCCCCACTCAAAAAAGTAGGGGGAACATACCCCTAAATCAACGCCCCTGGATTTGCACATGAAATGAAGAATTGGAAGTTAAACAGAACGGTATCGATATTGGATATTTCTAAAGAATATCAGTATGAGAGTGAAAGTGAACAAACAGTGATGGCCTAGCACAAACCAGAAACTGATTTTCGTTCCTTCCATATAGCTTTTTAAATACAAATAATTCACAAACATCATCAAAGTACCGTTTCCTGTATATTTTTAACCTCGCATGTCCCAATCAGCATATGGCTGGAGATAGGAGCAGAGGTGTAGCGTTTTGAAATGTTTCGGACTTAGAAAATTTTGTGATGAAAACCCATTTGTACAATTAGGTTGCATCAGCACACTAAGTGTTTTGCAAAGCCACTACACAATTGAATTGAACAAGAAAGCGTGGAGTAGATTAGAACATGACAACACTTTAAGTGAAACATCAACGTGAAACGTATTATTTTTCAATATCTTAAAAGGATCACACTAGTAAAGCCATGTTTCCCTGTTACAATCCCCTCCCCCCATCCCCAACTTAGTCAACTTATCATACCTCCCTCCTCCGGTCGTTTTTTTTTTTCTTTTTTTTTTAATCTCCTCTATTTTTTCAACACCATCTTCCACGTCCCCAAAATTCCTGTGGTGGCACTCTGCCCCCCCCCCTCCCCCGCTGGCTACTCCACTGGGCTCATTTCATGATAAGGTTGAAACTGTTTGAATTTCACTAAAGGAATCAGAAAAAGTTGGGTTTTTATGCATTTGATTTGACTTTTTGGAGGTTTATTTAAGCGCGTCTTCCCTTAACTTTCTGTTTTAATCATAAGACCTCCCTAGACCTTATCTGGTTTTTGGGGCTGCATTGTCAAGTTGTTGCATCATTCGCCAAAGGTTCGGTATAGGTTCATTTTAAAATTTTGGCATTAATCCGTCTTGAAACGAACCGTGGACCTCCCGGTGTGAGTCGGATGCTCTGCCGCTACGGTACACCCAGGGACTTCCTATATACATGGACCTGTATGTACATGGACAGAGCACGTAACGTGTACGTCTTCTGTAAATTGCCGCTACAGACTGGGCAAAAAGGCGCACCCAAGGCCTAATATTTTAAACAAAAGTTTAACTTGAATGGAGAATAATATCATATTCCTGCAATACGTGAAGTGATTTTGATCTTTTCTTGCCATATTTCAAAAATATTTCAACTTTCTTGCAAAATCTGGGAAATGACTTGAGCAAGTCCAAACCTTCACACAAAATCATAGCAGACAGCAATATTGGTGCGTTTTTCTTGCGCGTGCGGTAGCGACTTTCTACCGTGCAGTATGCGCTGTCCATGTATGGGAAGTCCGTGGGTATACCATGCTCTTCTTATTTCGCTTACAAGTATCTTTCATAATATTTCGGGACTTGGATGTTACATTTTAAAGGTCAACCAATTACTTCCTCTCCTAAATTTCATAGTTAACTGAGACTGCGCATTGTTGCATGATTCTCAATAGCAAATTATGAAATCCAACAAAATACTTCACGAATCAAAACTTTATCACTCTTTAAAGATCGCCCATTGTGCCTTATTTATGGAACCATCTCACGACAGATATTTGAGATAAAAAAACCGAGAAACCGTATCACAGAAATGCTAAGCTTTGGAACTTTTAAAAATGATGTCGCAGTGCACAAAGAGCGCCTTTCAGTGAAGACTCAACAAGAAACCATGAACAAATACACTCAGCTAAATTGTGCAATGTTATGATGAGCGCGTATTCTACTATGCACGAGGTCGAAATCTACATTGTGCTTGCAGCGTGGTACATTATTTTGCATTGAAAATGAAGTTACGTAACGTCAGTGCATAGGGTGTATATTGTTGGACTTTGTTGTGGGGAGGTAGCCTACCATTTTCATTGTAAAAAGTTTGATTATACTTACCGACCACTACCACTGTTTTGTTCAGAAACATTTTGTTACCCCTGTACTCGTTACTGTGCATTATCAATCCCTCATAGTCCTCTTGCCCCGGATATGTCGGTACATTGCTAGCGCTGAAGTAACCTGTGCAGGGCATGACTGCGTCAAATGTGTGTACTGATTCAACCCCATTCTGAATCACCGTTACCCTCCATCGTCCAGTCGTTGCATAATCATCTGCCTGTTCTACTCTTTTAACTTCACTGTTGAATTGTATATGCGGTCTCAATTTAAAATGTTCCGCGTAATCCTGCAGGTTAATGTAAAACAGAAGATTAGAAGGGAATATATTTTTGTCACAGCATCATTAGGCAGTAGCAAGAGATAATTTTAATTTGGGACTATCCCTTTATCCCTTTTAAGAATAATTAGGCCTCTGAGACATTCTCTATACAACCCTTATCGAAAAATAGCCATCACGGTTCTGGTAATGCCCCACTCACACTACGCCGAAATTACACAGGAAGGGGACACGAATTGACACGAAGTAAAATTCGTCTCGCATTCGTAGCAAAAAGCCACGAATGTACTTGGCGCGAACACAGCTCGAATGGAAGACGAACACGGAGGATTGCGACAGGAATGTCATGCTATTGTCAGAGGAAAGTAAGACGAATTGGAGGGGATAATAACACGAATGGCCCGAACAAAGCAAATATAATACGAAATAGACCCGAAAAATACAGGAATGTGAGAGGAATATGTGGCGAAATGAGGCGAATGACAAGAATGCTGGAGGAATAAAGAAGAAAATACTACGGAATTGACGAAAGTGGTACGACTGTGAAACGACATTGATAAGAATGTACAAAGGAATGGGTACAGGAACTCCCTGGATCCTTCAGCCACTCTACTATACATGCCTCATCCGAATCATTCAAATTTATATCAGGCTTGTTCCTTTTTCTTTAATTCTTCTGTAATGTACCTATATCTGGCCCCCTTTCCTCATTACTGACCACGTGGGGCTGTGACATATTGGTCGTGTCCAGGGTCTGACATGCTCTACCACAGATGCGGTATCATCATGATCAGACTGCTCTACCTCAGAAATATGAGGACTATCATGAACTGGTTCTGGCTCTGACTGCTTGGAAGTATTGTCATTGGAGGTAAGGCCCTTGAAGGTACTGCCCTTCTTCGGCCCACCCCTTCTTGATTTAGGAGGCATCTTGCAGATAGATGTTAACTGTACGACAGGTCTGTGAGAAATGATAATATTGCAGCTGTGCAACACGTGGTTCGTGGAGTTCGGGTATATTCGCGTCACTGTTGTGTCACTTTCGTATTATGTTCGTGCCACTCTTGTGACTTTCTTTGTATTCGTTTTGCATTCCCCTGGCTTTCGCCTGACTTTCGTTTCATTTTCCCAATACATTCCCATTGTTCGTCTTCATTTCGTCTCACATTCCTCTCTTTCGGTTCACAGTCGTGTTTTCTTTGTGTTATTTTCTTCTTGTTCGTTTAACCTTCGTGTGTATTCGAAGTCTCTTTCGCCTGTATTCGCCTATTTCGCCTGTTTTCAAGTCAACTCCCGAACAAGCCACGAGCAAGGAGAATAGAGACTAATACCAGACGAATTCTACACGAACATGAAGAAACCATCACGAAAGTGAAACGAGTATCCATTTTGCCACGAAATTTTTAAACAGTTTAAAAATTTCGGGGCAGGTTCGCGAGCACACAAGAACAAGACTACGGCCAGACGAAAACTCACGAAGACAAGAAGAATGTCAGGAGAACATAAACGAAGACGCCGCGAACCTTAATTCGTGTCCATTCGTGTCCCCTTCGTGTGTAATTTCGGCATAGTGTGAGTGGGGCATAAAGGGACGAGGGAGGTCCCCTTATAAATGTTAGATACCTGAATAAATATGACAGATACTTTGTCTCAATCGGGCCGAAAATCGGACAGTTGAATTGCATTCTATTTGGGCTATGCACCGAGACCAGGATAAACTTGCTCTGCGCTGAGTATGATTAAATCACCGTCCTTCTAAAGAAAACCCGTTGCGGTCACGTTCACGGACCACTCGTTCTTCTGCGTACTCAAAACAGGGATAGGTGACGTTTTGATATGAAGGGCGATTTTGATACTCACATATAATTCACTGCTTGCTATGTGTTTGAAAACGGAAAACAGCGGAAGAATGTTGCAAACGAAGACCGGAAAGGTAAAAAACTAAGACACGTTTTACATTAACTAGTTACACAAGGACGCAGCGAAGACTATTTACACGGACGGACATGGCCATGATGACCCATCTACCCCCAGATAAATGAAGTCCTTAGCAACCACGACAGCGTGTTCAAGGACATTTCTACTCCTTGTTATAGTCCACAAGCGGCCCAAAAACACTGCTGACTGCTAGGGAGCAAGAAGCTTTCCTTTAGGGGACGAATGTCTAGTAAGCCCGGGTGAGATCCCAAAAGAAAGACACACCAAGGGCGCCTTGGAACTCTGAGATTTAATACAAATTTTTAGATATTACAGCCTTTAAGGGTAAAAGCAGTTCCTTCATATTTTGAAGAACAGCCCCTTTTTGCCCTTGCTTCCAAGCATTTCTCGTGATATATCAGGCCTTGAACATTGCATATACAAGATAAGTACATGAGTTGCTCTCCTTAATTTCATAATTAAGAGAGAAAAATAATGCCACATGACTTTCAAGAGCCAATCATGAAACACGACAGACTTCTACACTAAATCTAATTCGGAGTGACTACATTTCTCGTTTGAAAGATCGTGGTTGCCAGTAATAGTGTGTTGGCATTGTTGTTAAAACTGTGCATCTGTTTACAAAATGCCGACATATTACACACATGCAGGGTAAACAATTACGTTTAGGATTTAATGCACTGGCTAATTACATGCCACCACTATTAAATTAAATTAATAAATACCGTTTCCGTATCGTCTTGTTTAGTCAATAGCAATACGCATAATAGTCCATAATAATTACGTAAGTGCGGTACGTGTTTGCTATATATTGATGATGTCAGTAGGTTACTCACATCTACTGTAAACCCTTTCCAAATAGAATCACAACAGACTTTAGAGTTTTGGTGTTCTCCGTGCTTGTTCACGGCAAAGTGACATTGAAAAATGATTTACATGTACCAAAATTCTATCCCACAATTCTTTGTAATTGCTATTTGGAAAACGGTTTTTTGGAAGCAATGGTGTAAAGTTTCCTGCAACCATATTAGACCTTCCCTATCTGAAAATAAGCAATATTTAGAAAAAATCGCCCCCACTGGAAAGAACCATTTCAAAACAAGAAAATATGGACACAATCGTCGGCTTGAACTACGAATGTAAGTGACTTACGGGGGCGACGCTGTTGGGGGGGTTACACATGTCCCCTCAAAATTTTGGCTTTCTGGCTCCGTCACTGGACTGGCTTAATGCTCCGAGACGAGAAAACATGTTCCAGGAGCTATGAGAAGCGTATGTTCCAATATGAGGGCAAAAATTGAAACTAGAAATTGCATACACAGACAGTGGACGCTTATGTGTCGATCATTCTACACCTTACTCGTTCATTATATAAACCTTTGATGAAGCATTAAGCTTTATGCATTTTCTCTAATTGGATTTTAACAGCATGCTGTATATTGGCTAACTCACTTTGCGATCACATTCACAAGCCAGTTGAAAGCCTTGACTTATCTGTAGATTTTTGGATCAAGAGGGAAAGATGACATCCATCAAGCACACTTGAAGATAGACTGCGTAGCGCCTCTGTGGCTGCAGCCCCCTTTAGGTTGCCGCCCCTCACATCGATTTTTTCGTAGCGATAAGCTGGACGAAAAAAATCGTCCGCCCCGGGGGCTAACTTGAAGATAGATTTACGAGTGTTACAACAGCGAACGATACAGGTTGTTTTAAGTGAGTCGTATCCAGTTTCAGTTTTAGCCCGAGGATGAGAAGAGGGCGATCCTTCCCAGAATAATATCGCTATCTATTTTTTAAACATGCCATTCCCTTGATGCATTTTGGTAGTGTCCTACCTCTAACACACGCCTACAGTTTTCTCTCCTCTCGAAGCTTTTTCTCTCCTCCGAATTGTTGTCTTGCTACGGGCTTTCCAGGGATTCCGCCAGAAATACAAAAAGGGGGTAGGGATTAATTACTGATCAACCACAAGTCCGAAGTGACGCCGTCCTAGGTTTAATTTGTGAGTAGGTTTAGGAGGACAAAAGCTTGCTTTAAGACCCCTGTAAGGTGGAATTTGAAGGGTTTTAAATGCCATTTATTTATGTAACTTAATACACTGCTGCAAAGTTGTCTTCTTTTTAAGCAAGAAACCAAGATATGAACAATTTTCCAATTTTTATGGAAATGAAAAGGTGGATTTTACCCACCTTCTTCTGGGAAGATGGGGGCAAATTCCCCTTATCCACCTCTGGCAGAAACATTGCCTTCAGTTGTCAAGACAAGAAGACTGTTGATTTACCGGAAAGGATTTGATACTTTTATTTGCAATCCATCTTAAAGTTTGGCTCATTATCTTCTGAATTGGGTACCATATTACAATGTGCAATGTTATGATGTCTTTAGAGATGGTCAGCTTGGCCCATTAACCCTTGGTCTATTAAGTTTTCGATCCTATCACCTATCACAGAGCAGTATTACTGTTACCACTTTTTCCAGATTTCTTAAATGATAAATCTTCACACCTCAGATCAAATTCTCCAAACCTACGTACCTTCTAAGGCCCCTCCCACAACTGTCTAAAACTCATCTAGACACAACCTCAGTTTATTGCTACAACGTAAGTATACAGGACCCAGCCACAGAACCTTCTTAGTCCAGTAATGCTGTGTAATATGAGCTACAGTAATCTGTATATTTTAATTTGCTGTAAATCTAAGAGCTGTGCAACTGAGAATTTCTGTAGACTGAAGTTTGGGTCAGAATTGACTGCATTTAAGTCACCCAAAAAACGATATATCTGTCTATTAATCTTTTCTTAGTTTTGTTAATTTTTGGCTTTAACGGCTACTTAATTGTTATCTAGAAATTTGCTTGATTAAAAAGGTTCGAAGAAAATTTTACAACTAAAGAAATAAATGTCCACGTGAAATTTTTCATTGTTACCTGGTAATATTTCAGAAGGTCTTTTCCTGGAATGTATGGAGGTGTATCTTTAGGGAATGGAAAGTCGCTATAACACATCATCTCCCGACTCGAGTTTGTGACCAAGCAATCGTAGAAAGAAGAACCCCCTTCTTGATTGGTTTCATCTCGAAATATCCAGACTCCGCCTTTAAAATATAACAATAATTTAGCAAGATTTCAAATTAACTTCATACAAAATATGCAATGTCTTATATTACAGAACCCCCTTCTTGATTGGTTTCATCTCGAAAAGAAAAGAAAGAAATTCACATTAACTTCACAGTACAAAATATCCAATGTCTTATATTACTCCTACCTATTGTCGTAGCCAGGGGTATTGTGATATCACTAAAGGTACCATTTTTAGCCTGATACCAAGACCTTACATATTTGAACACATTTTTTATTTCATCATAAGTGACACCAGATTGCGGCATATAAGGACACCCCATGTTTCGTTTCGAATCGTTTCGTATATATTTCACTTTTCACGACACATAAACCGGGGAGCTGGAAGAGAGCTACCTGTATGAACTAATTCTTAACGTTCAATACCGTAACCAGTGGCGTAGCCACGGGGAGGGTTTGGGGGGTCAGAACACCCCCCCCCCCATACCTGTGTATGTATTATGGGTCTATATGAAGGAGCAAGATAAGATAAGATAAGATAAGATCAACTTTATTAAACCCCACAAGGGTAACTGAATGCTCGCCTAAAACAGAACAAACAATTAAAGACAGTGAAATTACAAAAATATATACATACAAACAACACTTAAACAGTAAAAGAGAAGAACTAAGAGAAAGCATAAGACGTGAAATATGAGAGGTAAAAGTATAAGACAATAGGAACCAAGAAGGCAAGAATTAGCGTTTGAAATTAAGATTATGGAATTTGATACATTGTGGTATAAAAGAGGAGGGGTGTCGAATTGTAATGGAGTAGGGTAATCTCATTCTGCCACTTCTAGGAATAACCGTATTATGTAAAACAACACTAAGTGGGTGATCATTATCTTGCATAATCTTCATCAGTTTCGTCCCCAAACGACGGTATATGTCATAGTCAGCGATGGCTGAACTTCCCCTATGATACGACTTGCCTGCTTAATAATGGTGTCGATTGCATACTTATCTCCAATGCGTATATTCCCACCCCACGATAAAAGGTTATATTGCCAAACCCAACAAATATTTGGTTGGCAGTGGACCCTTCTGCAAGAAAGAAGGGTCCACTGCCAACCAAATATTTTACATCATGATCTTTTATTGGGGTATACTTGAGATCCCAAAGCAATTTTTACCATTTTCCATTTATTCCCGAAGAGTTAAGTCAGTTCCTCTTTCATTGCCGAGATGATAATCGAAAAAGAATTTGGTAGAATTTTTACTTTAAAGGTTGTGTAACATGAAATGACAAAATTGGGTAGGCTATTTGATGTAAAAGCATTAAAGACCAAGAGAATAGCCGCAATTTCCATCAAAATCCTTCAAAGTTGACCATTTTACGTGGAAATTTCCGATTTGCACTTAATCATTAAGAAATATAAGCTCAATATGCAAATCTTGTGATGTCATGAACATGCCATATATGGCTAATGTTATCCTTTGTTTTCACAATCGTCATTTCAAGGACAGTTGTGACATTAGTCTGTCCTGAGGGTTTTATTTTGGAAGTTTAAATTGTGTCCTTGAAAATAATCAGTATCAATCACCAAAGTGTACATTCTCTGATGAGTAATTAAGAGGTAATTAATATAGGGTTAACAAAAAGAAATTTCAACACTATAAGCAAAAGGTTGGTTCAGAAACATTCAAACTATGAAGAAGTATATCTTGAGAACCGTAAAAGATTCTGAAATAATTCCAACGGATTTTTCCTTAGAAAAGTTCACTTCATAACTGCCAAGTAAAGTTAGGTAATTTTGTTGGCATGTCACACTACCTTCAAAAACCATGATGACGAAAAATGGTGTGTGGGATGATCATTTTTAAAGAATTAAAACGACGGCAAATTCTTGTATAATATTTGACAGAGACAAGTTAAAACCCGAGGTGACTTGGTTAAAGAACAAGGTCAAGCTGGTAAGTTAAAGAGCAAAATCAGTTCCCCAACTTATTTTGAAGCAACCGCCAGATCCTACAGATTTCTTTCTATTTTGCTTACGAGTATCTTTTGAGATATTTCAAGAATGAGTCACTGCAAATTCAAGCATATTGAACAGTTTTGTCTCATTTTGAGAGCGCCCTCACTTTTTCGTAGATTTTCTACCACAGTGTATCTATAGGGGTTTCATAGAAATCGTTAATACTTTATGTCACTTCAATTAATTCAGTTTGTTCAGCCATTAATACATTCCTCATTATGCCTTAGCTCATATAAAGTTAACTTGTCCATACAAAACTCACTGTAGAGCCACCGTACCAGGCCAGAAAACAACCAGCTAAGGTTCTGTACTAATTCAATAGCAAATTAAAGACAGCGAACTTTTCAGGTTTCCATAGAAATTATGTCACATTGTATCCACTTTGTTCACTTATAATTTTGTCAATCCATGTCTTAACAACATCTTTCACCGGCCAAAAATATCCGTTGCACACTTTTCCCCACCGTACTTTCTCGGTTAAAAAACCCTTGTAAATTGGTTTCTGTGAAGCAGTGGGTATGTTTATTCATATCATTTGATTCCTCCACTATTAACAAGGGGAATAGATAGTTTCCCACTGAATATGAACACTGTAGAAAATCCGTTGTTTACAAAAAAAATATATCATTGTTTAATTTTATAAACCACATTTTGTTTAAAATGTAGTAACACATTTATTATACATTCAATTCGATTCGATATTAAACATTTTTACCAAGGCTAGATATTAAGATTCCACGCAAAAAATGGACTCGTCTAAAGCACCAAAGTCAGAAAGAGGACATGAAAAGGTTCAAAGTTTCATTTGCAAGCACTTTAGGTTTCCTCCCCTAATACTTTCTTTGGAATCATATTAGTAAAATGATTTTCATTCGATTTCGTTTCATATAAGAGGTAAATTTTCAATTAAGATACAGATTGTCAAGTAAATTCATACAAAAAGTGGGCGTAACTTGACTTGTTCGTTATCACGGTCGTTTTAGAATCTAAGCGGAGTTTTCTCATAAGCGAAAATGAGACAACTGTTCAATATGTTCAACCAATCAGTTACCTCCCAAAAAGTCATAATTTAGTGAGAAAAATATTGTAACATGACTCTCAATAGTAATCATAAAACACGATATACTATACTACACCAATTAAAATTTAGATGACTGTCGTTCGTCTTTAACTAAACCGGTCTGATACAGATGACCCATGAACCGGGGTTACTCTCTCCAAACTCTGAAATCGGTAATTTCAAACACCAAACCTGAACGTCACGCATAAATGAGTACATTTTGGGGATAAGCAGCGGAGGCGCCAGGTGGGCAAGGAGGCGTATATTAGCAAGAAAATGTGAAAAGAGAAGGAAAAGAAGTGGAAAGAAGAACTAAAGGGGCATTTGACCCATGATTTACCCTCCTTATCAAAATACGCTGGCGCTGCCCCATGGGCATAGGAACATTTACCTGAGGGAAACCAGACTTGCTCCATAGACGTTTCTTCCATAGAGCATTTACAAAGAATTGTGGGACAGACTTTTGGTGGACGTCTTTTTGCCCCAGTAAAATGAAATTAACAAAAAAATGAAAAGGTACAAAAAATATATCCCACAGTACTTTGTTATTGGTTTTGTGAAAGACGCGATCGTTCTTACCAATATCTTCGTTTTTGTCAAAACATGTAGGTTCTAAACCTTCTTCCAGACAACTTTTTATTGCGGCCAGTCCGCTCACTCCAGACCCAATAATACACACACTTCGAATAACCATGGCGTCCTGTATGCAGCGACGTCTTCACAGATGTTCTGTGAAAAGTGAAAACATGTAGCTCCTTTTTGAGTAGAACTCGTTCGCTCTTTCGACTTTTTAATGTAGCTGTAAGACTGCGTAAGTACAAGATGGTTTGTTGCTGGTATGTTCGTGTGGTTCTCTTGCCAACAGTCTTATACAATGTGCAAATTTCCTTCCGACTGGAAGGCTGTAAAAATTTGAATTTGAAAAGGAGCGGGTAGAACAGTTTGAAAGTAATTGATCGTAGAAAATGACCTACCATTTCCTTCTTTGAAAAAAATCGACTTCATAAATTCTCTTAGGTAAATTTGTTATTTGCTTAACATATGAAAACACGCTTATGTCAAACCTTTAGCACGTGTTTTGTCGCAGTTATCTAGCAATTGCCGGACATAGTCAAAACGGTGGTGCCGCACAACAATCGACGAAGGTGTAATCTAATTTCACTTGTCATTCCAGCAAAGAACTTTCGGGTCGTCCTTCACACTACCCTCTTGCTGTTTTTCCATAAAATATGACATTTTCCTCAGGAAGATATAACTCGTCCTGTACTTTCAAAACACTGATAGGAAAATGGCAGATTCGGCGGAACTGAAAGATATTGGGGAGTGCCTGCAATACTATCAAAGCGAATCGCTACCATCATTTGGCGAGGAGCGCACAGGGAAATTTCGGGCTTTCATGTACCCTCCCTATATGGCCGGAAACGGCAGGTATATTTAAACTGAAGCACGCATTTCGAAATTTTCCCCGTGGTCCTGACTTATTGGACCACTAGCATATATTAGGTAGGACCACTGACAGATGAAGACGCGTTAAAATGTTCAATGAGATGTTTTTTCTTACTGTTTTACTTAAAGAATATGATCATTTTTTCATTTGGATTTTATAGATGATGATTTCAAATACAGACTGTGCAAAATTTAAGGCAATTTGACCAATTTAAATGTCATTTTTGGTTGTATTACTCCGCTCTGTGAAAGCCGCCTCTGAGTAGCAGCTATTGTGGCTGGAAACACATACCCATCATTCAAGGCCCTCTAGCTCAAAATTTCAATGGTCATGATATAAGAATTTGAAAGTGCCATAAAAGCCCACGTTGTAAGCTTCGACCAGAGGGGTGAAATGTTCCGGTTGAAAACTTTTAAAAGGAGCTAGGGGACAGGGAAGTAGCCTAATCAAGAGTGTCAGTCAAAGGACTTATACCGGTAATTAGTGGTCCACTACCTATTTGGAGATATCCTCTAACAGAGCGAAATTCACCCCCAAAGAGCAAAGTTTCGCTCTTGAAGGAGTGCCTTCAGTGATCACTCTTAAAAAAGAGTGAGCACTGTAGGCACTCGTGTAATAGAGAAGGTAAAAGTAGTTGAAGAACCCATGAAATGACTTAGTAACAATGATTTGGGGTCATTCTCTGACACTATCTATCCACAAAAATAGCATTCATTTTAAAATATACCATCCCACGAAAGAGAAATGCTCAAGTGAAATGGTATCCCTTCCAGCACAACAGCTGAAAAATGTGAAAGTACGTTGAACCAAGAATGACATCATCACAGGAACCCAACTTCACAGTGTGTGTACTTTAGTGCACTTGGAGTATACCCTGCCCTGTTGATGTTACATGATCTTGCATGTATAGATGGCCTAAAATGATTGATATAATCAACAAATTATCATTACAAAACCTAATCCTAAGTTTGCTTCACAAAACTACTGAAAAGGGGGTTTTCAACACCTAGGAATACCCCTTTTCAACAGATGGAGTTTTGTGACTTCTCAATATGCCATGAGCCAACTAGAAGGGAAACTTGTTTGGTATACATCATACAAGTGTTTGGAAGTTCCCTGGTAAGAGGTTATACACACAGAAAAATACCTCAGGCTCCTGGGGGATGTAACTGCATCCATTTGTCCTCCAGTGTTATGTAACTATTATTTTTATTGGGGAGGAAGCAGTTATTCTCTCATTACACAGACCCATATGCAATACTATACCATTCTGAACAGTGGCTTAAATACTACCAACAAGTTCTGTGTTGTTTTGGATGCATGTGCATGCAATTTGACTTGGTTCAAAGAAAAGGAATAGTGATTATAGTGGGAAAAAGACTAGCTGATATTTTGGTTATTTCAGGAAGTATTCCTTTTTTATCAAAAGTTGGCATGAAGTTACTATTTCAACTTCATGCATTTTGAAGTCTATGCTAGTACAAGATCCATTGTATGATTTCCACATTAATGTTTGTGACAAATTTACTTGGAAGGGATGTCTTTCAAAGGATTCCGGGTGAGATATCAACAATCTGATTGAATGTGAGTTAAAAATTTTTCTTTTTCTGGTTGAAAGAATTGTTGTTAAGTCATAGATCGACTAGATTGCTGGAACCAAAATTTCAAACTGATAGGCCTAACATGAATGGGACAGCTTGAGTGAATAATGACAAAATTCCTCTTTTGAGGAATTGGGAGTGATAATTTCAAATTTTGATTGATATTTTTTGGCTTTATACTGGGACATTCTTCAGATATAATTGAGAAATTATTTGGCCAGTGCCAGTCTCATGCTACGCAATCTGTGTGCAAAATGTCACTTAAACATAGCATTATAATACACACACTGTGAAATTGCGTTCCTGTGATGATGTCATTCTTGGTTCAATGCACTTTTAAATCTTTTTCATTTTTCAACTGAAAGGTGTGCCATTTTACTTGAGCATTTCTCTTTTGTGGGGCAGAATTTTTTAAGATTACTGCTTTTTTTGTTGATAGATAGTGTCAGAGAATGACTCCAAATCGTTGTCATTGAGTCACTTCATGGGCTCTTTAATGTCGAGTCCGACTGATGTGCAATAATTTGAATACGCGTCGATCGTCGAAATCCACATGCAGTACTAGCATTTAACATTAAGAGAGGGGTTTAAGGATTTGGTATGTTAGAGGGGTACTTACTGTAAGCATTTTGGGGAAATTGGAATTGAAATCCCAAGTGTGGTTCTCAAGATATGAGCACGTAAACATTTTACATTTTCAAGAAAAAGTAAACTTGAAGCATGCACATATGACGTTATATCCACATACTATTGCACATTTTTGGGGTTTTTTCTCATCAACAATCCCATGTTATTAAAATGTGGTCGCATAAGTGGCATGAGGGAGGTCCTATCCCTATTAACTTCTAGGTCAATACAGCAGTCTGATGAAACAAAGGGAAACAAAGCATTGCTTGTCAGCAATACACACATATCCGATTTGATTGGAACTTTCACCACACTGTGTAGATCTGGTTCCTCTTTCACATATAAAAATTAATTTTTGCTTAAATTTCCTCTTTCAAGACATATACTAAGTGGCAGTACTAATATTCACAACCAATGAAGTTGCCAAGTGACAGGTAAGAGGAGTCTCTTATCCCCAAAGTTAGAGATGTAACTTACGAGTAAGAGCGTTGCTGTTCTCTTCTGGCAAGTGTCAGCTTTCTTGGGCCAAGAATTTATCTTCTCCTTTACCTCGGTGTGGGAGGTTAGCTTTTTACGTGCTTGGAAACGGACACTGTCGTAACAAAGTACCAAACAAATTCCGGAACTAACAACAAACACAAGTACAAAACATTAACAAACAACAACTATATACACACCAACAACTATTTACGCGGGCCGACAGGGTGATAGTGCGTGACAACCCCCAGCGCAAGGATACCTCCGCGACCACGGGCTGGCCTCCGTAAAGCTGTTATTGTAGGTGGGCTGACATAAAATAAACTCATCATCATTTTTGGAAGTAGAATAACAATGATTGCCAAAGAAGTATTTGGCACAATTAAACAAATCCTTAACATGTTGCAGTGCACTCTCACAGTAAGAATTGTCGTTTTTAAAAAAGGTAGCCATGTCAACATTGCGATATTTCAGATAAACATGTAAACAGGTATAAATACCATCAAGCAAACGTGCAAAACACGAAGTTTTCAAGGAAATTATGCTTCGACATTCTATTATTTTACCCCCCCCCCCCCCCCACTGAATAATTTCGGATAAGCAGGGTCACTGTTGCCTGCTGATAAGATCAGATTTGTATTTCCAGATGAAGACTAGTGTCCCTCATGTCAAAAAACCAAAAATATACTTTAGACAGAATGAAAAATGAGTTTTAACAGTCTAAGTCCCATCATCATTGGACATTCTTGACCCCAGATACAAAATATTGATGTTTATTCACTCAAATTAAATGGTGCATTGCGCAAACCTTTGTGATGTCATTGTTGTACTACTAAAACTACAATCTTTGTTCTTTGTTTTTCTGAAAGTTTCTGCACCTTCGTCCAAGGTGTGATAGCACACTTACTCTTATAGGATGATGTAATTAATTAAACCCTCTCTGTGCAACATGCTATGCAAGCAAAGAGGAAGTGTTCAAGGTCATTAAAAAACATTTAAATTTTTTAAAGGGAAACAAAGCAGGTAATGTGAGTTTTACAAAAAGAAAGTCACAAATTATTGCGCAATGGACTTATTTGTTTAAAGTGAATAAATTTCACGATTTTATATCTCAGCTCAAGAATGTGCTATGAAGAAGGGAGTTTGACAAGTAGAATTCATTTTGCATGCTGTTTATTATATAATTTTATTTTTTGTCTTGAGGTACACTTTAAAAAACCGACGGAGAAATAATGGTTTGAATTTAATGATCCTCAGGTAAAGTAAGAGCAAGTAAATAGTAATTAAAATGGGGAAACAATAAGAGAATTTAAAACAATAATTATTCTTAAAACTTGAATGTTTCGTTTTTCTCAAATGGTTGTCAAATTGTTTAGTTTAGTCATCGCTTTATCATAATTCTTTGGGACGGTGTTAGAGAGATCTGTATTGAGTATGATGCCAAGCACTGTAAAATTACCATTTTTCACTCAATATCACCTTTAAAATGTTCAAAATCAATCGTCGTTCTGCCACATAAGGAACCAATACCCACAAGAAATCATGAACCTAAATTAACCCTTAAGGCCTGCATACACGAGCAACATTTGCAAAACATCCCCCAAAACATTTCCAAAACATCCACCTGCAACATATCCAAAACATGATTGTTTTCGGTTTGTTGCACAGTGTAGACAGGGTATACAGCATGTTTTGAAAATGTTTTGGAAATATTGCAAAAGAAATATCCTGTCAATTCTTTTCAAAACATTCTCAAAACATTTTCAAAATGTTTTCAAATTGTTTTTACTCTGTCTACACTGTACAACAAACCGAAAACAAGCATGTTTTGGGTTTGTTGCAGGTGAAGTGTTTTGAGAATGTTTTACAAATGTTGCTCGTGTATACATGCCTTTAGACCAGTACAATTTTCAAAGGACTTTTTCTGATTACGGTGTATAATTTAAGAAAAGATCGTTCATTTGCTTTAATAGAAAAGTGGTGTCATCGGCATACTAAGTCATCTTGTACTGATGCCCTCCGAGAACAATTTCATAAACAGAATTGCTATTTTTTAACCAATACATTTAAAATTTCAGCGATCAAAATGAAAAGATATGGAGACAAGGGATCACCTTGTCGACACCCACGTTCATAAGGAAAACTGCGAGATGGGAAACCATTCATCAAAACTTTTGTAAAACGTATCGAACCACTGCAAAATTGACGGTCCAAAACTGAAAAGATCAAGGACTTTGAGGATGAAAGATTAGGAAACAGGATCCAAGGCCTTTTAAAAATCAATTGAAAACAATAATACAGGAGATCCATCATCCTGAAGGCTGTACATAATATCCATGGACTTCCTATACATGGACAGAGCATACTGCGCGTTACATTGTCGCTACCGTAGTGTGAGAAAAAGCGCACCAAGATGGCCGTCTGCTATGGTTTTGTGTGAAAGCTTGGACTTGCTCAAGTATATCTCCATATTTTGCAAGAAAGTTGAAATATTTTTAAAATATGGCAAGGTATGGTAAAAATCACTTCACGCATTGCAGAAATATGATATTGTTTCCCATTCAAGTTAAACTTTTGCTTAAAATATTATAGAGTCGTCGTCAAATCAGATGATTTATAGGTTCACGGCAGCCATCTTGGTGCGCCTTTTTTGTTCCAGTCGGTGGCGACCATCTACGGACAGGACGTTCACGTTACATGCTCTGTCCATGTATATAAGTCCGTGATAATATCAGAAACAATTATGTTACAGTCTCCTATGTAACGTCCTTCTATAACCCCATTCTGATCAAACGAAATAAGGTATAAACAACGGGGCTTTGATACGATTAGCAATGCAAGAGGAAGCTACTTTATACGAAACATTAAGAAGAGAAATACAGTAGGGGTAGATGTCTACAGTTTCGGAGAAAATTCCTTGGTTTGGCCCTTTGGAATTAAAGAAATAATACCATGGCTTTGTGTTACAGACATGTCTACCTTTTCTTATCCAGCATGGAGGGAGCAAACGAGAAACCAGCCTAATTCATTTCAAAAGAACTTAAGAAACTCAAAACTTTAAAAACATAGGGTCAGATATTCAGTTCTCCTTTATAAGGTGCAAGGTATAGATGCAATATTAAATTTACCCATTTATCTATACTTATACTATCGTTTTCATATTCATAATGGTGCCATTAAGACCGTAAAAGAATTTTTATTGCTCTCGTTGCTGAGAGCAGGTATTTTGATTTGAGTTTGAAAATGGGGAGGGGGGGGGGGGCTGTCCTGAAACTTTTGGGGAAATCTGTCCTGAAACTATCCGTGGAAGGGAATCTATAAGAGGAACGGCCCAAATGCAAAATGGTGTCAAATGTTTCAATAATTTGAGTGCTATGAAAATTGAGGTATACTTCAATGCCCAAAGGATAAAATGAAAGTAAAAATGCATGCAAACTCAGTCAGGGAGTGGTGCTTGGGTTGCCGGAAAGGGGACCAAGTACCCTGACTGCTGGACAGCTACTCTAAACCCCGATAGATGCAATGGTTTGCTGGAATTATGCCGAATTCAAAATATAAAGAGCGCGAAGTTCGCAGAAAAATGGGGTACTGAAACATATTTTAGTACTTTGGTTTCATTTGGAAAATGAAGACTTTCTTTTCCCAAATAATCTAAACTGACTAAGGGCAAACCAAGAAATTCGTGGGGAGCACACTCTTTATCTTACCCATCAAGGCTCCTATTCAAAACGGGTTTTCTTTTCTCTCACGAAATAACCTACGTTTGCCACCTTGGGAAGGGTTGAATAAAAAATCTATGGAAATATAGGGGAAAGAGGTTCAAACTTGGAAGCGGTGAATTTTCATGTTTCCCGAGAATCATAAATTCAATATTTGTGGAACCAATTGATCAATTATGTTTGAAATGACGGGCATCACAACAGGTAGATAGAACTGAAGATGAATGCTCGCAAAGCGTCCAAAATATTTTTAAGTCATAGAGAAAATCAGTACAGATGTTACTATTTCGAAAGAGCCACTGTTTTTTCAAAGAGCACTGATTTTTCCCTCAAATTATGAGGACAGCAGATAGGAACATTACCTTTTGTTCAGCATTAAACTTTCTACATGAGTATTTCGGCACATTATATTGTAAAACTGGAAGACTAGTGAATTTTATTTTTTCAAACAAAGCGCCCGTCCGTGGTCAAATAGCTGTGCTACATTTTAGACACTATACCTTTGCTAATGAACTCTACTAAATTTCAGCCACATCAGACAAGGGAATGCCAAGCTCTTAAACGCAAAGTGAAATTGTGACAGACATTTGCGGTACATGACAGTAATAGCTCAGCTGAAAGCTTTAGCTTAGCTAAAATCCAACCCCATCGCCTCTCTGGTGGGGGGTGATGGCACCTCTCGTTACGAATAAAATTATAGTGAGGGGTCGGTAACGTTTAAATTTTTGTTTTCATCCAAACACTAGTACTACGACCGTTTAGAATAGCGATCGATATGTCGTACTATATATAGCCTACTTGTCTTGACAGAAAACCTACACAGTGAGTTTGTAGGATGAGATTATGAGAGATTTGCGTTTATGCAACTCCCTGCTATTATAATTAGGCCTATGTTACACAGGCGGCACCAGAATGTCAAAGTAGGGGGAGGGGAGAAAACTAAGGGCCATGAATAATGTTTGGAGAGAAAAATTTTCGGACGCAGCCCGAAACCGAGATCTAAGTGCCCGTTCCTGGGGGTGGGACTCTAGGAGGCGAAGCCCCCGGAAGCTCGGAGCTCCGGAAGCCCGCGGGAAGCATGTATCTGGAAGAAAAAATAAGTCTCTGGAGAGGTATATTAATTTTGGGGGTTAATCCAACCGACTCTTAACTGACCTAAGAGGGACAAGTGGGGAGCAAGGCCAAAATCTGGGGGGGGGGGGAGCAAAATAATGACCCCTCTTGCAACTCAAGAGTTCAATAACATGTGAATAGTTGATTTTTCATGCCCATACTTAATATTTATTTCAAACGTTAAGCAAATGGGTGATCCACCTAATTTTACACACGGTATAGTTCAGTATCCTATATTAAGACCGCATGGTTAAGCGGTTAGAACATTCGACTTGCAGTCGGGACTCGGAGGTTGGGAGTTCGAGTCCTGGTCGGAACCTACTGCAATTGCGCTTGGTGCTCAGCATTACCAGTGGAGTAGGGAAAACAAGCCATTGGCCATTGAGCCACAACTGGAAAAATGGCCGTGGTTAGCTCGACTTGAACCAGTAGGTTGAAAAGTGGGCCATAAAACTCTATCAAACTATATAAAAAATAAATTTTCATTAAAATAAAAATTTGCTACACATATCGGCAGCTTATGAAAGACACTTTATTTCTCAGCCTCTTTCCAGTTTTTCCCAAAACTGTCCGAAATGGTCGAATATACCAATTCTTACGGAAAATCCCTTAAAATGATATTGGAGTAACAAAGTCAAACTAAAAGTTTTATGAAAAATCAAAAAGAATATAAAAAATTGCAACACATCCCTTCAGCTGATGTAGAAAACACCTTTTCCTCAACCCACTTCTCTCTCATTGCCTCTTGAACAAAACCCTGCCCGAACTTGAAAAATATACGGGCTAAAGTTTTGGGATTTTTAATTACGGACATCTGACTTGAGGGTGCACAAGTATATCCACTGCCCCGATTTTGGCCGAAAATTATCAAAAGCCATAAGTTTCAGGTTATTACTCTCCCCTCTTGACCAGGGGTGGCGCCAGCGATGGGGGGGGGGACTTGGGGAACCATGGCTCCCTGTTGGGGAAGGTCGGCGGTTTTGGTTTAGTGAAAAGAAATAATAAAAAAACCTCGAAGGACTGAAGGTATTGCGTGATCTTGAACAAATTTTGTGTTTGAAATGCTATATTAAGACATATCGGAATCGATTTTCAATCATTTCCTGTCAGCTCTGCTATACGTCATTCCATGTACCTTGTCCTATCTCCTCCCCCGTCCGGGAAGGATAGCAATGTTCTTCGGGAAGCCTGAAAATGAAAAAACGTAAAGTTACTGAAGTTACTGGGTCGATGGCCCATGAACTTTTTTTTTTCTTTATGAACTATATTTTTTTCTTTTGTAACGCAGTAATGCATGTCTGAACCGGTTCAGTTTAATATCTGCTATCCCTCATATCCCATCTTCAATCCGCAACTAAGGTCATGCCCCCGCCAACTCATGGTGGCACGGATCTTTCTCCCTTGAAAGAATTTGTCCCCTCCCCGAATTTTCTTCTGCGGAGGCCCGTGGATAGAAAAATTAAACATGTTTTAATAGAAAAATTTTTTGGGCAGGGTAGTCTTCTACCAGGTGCGGAAAATCAAATGGAAAGTCTAAAAAGCCGTGGCTTCGATCGTGCTGAAACTCAGGGTATTTGCTCCTTCGAAGCGCCCCTGCAGACCATTTTCGCCCCCTCTGACCGAAATCCCATGTTCTTGTCTCTTTTCCGATGAAAGTATGCAGGTTAATTCAATTGAAAATATATGTAACGTTACGTGGCCTTAAATGAATTTTCAGTCAGACTTATTGGAAGACATTCTCACACTACTGTTTATCATTATCTGTAGCTGAAAACGGCCTGACCGATTTTCATTGCCGTTGCTAGAATTTGACTGTCGGGGCAGGCCCGATGGCAGACCATTTGGCACTGCATGCAGTGGAGGAGCTGCCATATGGTCAGGGCGGTCGCCCCCCTGCATGCCCTGACGGACTAAAATCGTCTGTCGGCGCCCTTTTTAGGTTTTTAACATACTTTACTCCTGCACAGTTTTGGCAAAAGATAATTAAATAGAGTTGTTCTAAGGCCCAGATAACAAAATGCTCAAACAGTCACCAATAACTGTGCTGTATGTTTTGCACTTTGTTCTGATGGAAAGGGTCATATTCTGTAATACAGGGATAGGTTTTGCCGAAACGTACCTTCATTCTTTATACACAATAATGAATGTTGTCGCTGTGCTAAGTTCATTGCTTCCACACCAAGCGTGATTATAAGCTTACAAAATACACAGACTGATATTAAATTCACCCTCCCGGCCAATAAAAGATGTTGCATGGGGTGCAACCATAATTGTAGGGCAAATAGTCCTCTTGTTGTCGGGGATAATTGTCAACGTAGACAATAAAAAGAGTTTACAAAGATACCAAAATAGCTTGCACAACATTTCAAAATCATTTATAGAGAACATTCATGTTAAAATAAGATAAAACTGTTATCCTATGTGGTAATGGCTTAAGAGTTTTAGTGAGTATTTTCCATTTTGTTTTTCTTCAAGTGACCATTTTCATGATAAATGGCTATTTCTGACACTGCACGATTATCCCATGAGAATGCTTATTTCTGTACTTTCGTGGTCTCAAAAGCCAGAAAAAAACATCAAATAAGCTAAAGTTTAGACTACTTTTCATTATTATGAATTCGGTATCTAGAGAGCCAAGCAGACCTCTTGTCTTGGCTATTTCTTTGAATGTACTTAATTAATGGTTATTTCAGAGTGGTCACATGATGTAAATTACGTCAATTAATGTTTCTTAATGTTCTTACCTTGATTTCCAGATGCCAAAAATGTACACCTACCTAACGGTGATTGATTTCCATAACTTTTTCCCTCTGTAAGATTGCTTGCTATTTCCTAGAATGTGAAAGAGTTGGATAGAAACATGCATGGGCGTCCGCAGGTAGGGGTAAGGGGGGGGGGACTTGCCCTACACTGGAAAATAAAAAAACCTGAAAAAAACGAAGAAAACCTAAAGAAAAGTGACAATTCTCATGATAAATGGCTATTTCTGACACTGCACGATAATCTCATGAAAATGGTTATTTCTGTACTTTCGTTGTCTCAAAAGCCAGAGAATTACATCAAATAAGCTAAACTTTAGGCGCTTACTTTTATTAATTATGAATTCGGTATCTAGAGAGCCAAGCAGACCTCTTGTCTTGGCTATTTCTTTAAATGTACTTAGTTAATGGCTATTTCAGAGTGGTCACATGATGTAAGTTACGTCAATTAATGTTTCTTCGTGTACTTTTCTTGATTTCCAGATGCCAAAAATGTACACCTTACGGTGATTAACTTTCATAACTTTTTCCCTATGTAAGATTGCTTGCTATTTGACTCTAGCAGGTTTAATCTTTATCTTCACTAAGTAGCTCATTAGTACATCAAAATCTTAAATCGAGACTTGACAATAACACAAAATATATATAATGCTGCCTTCATACTAGAATGTGAAGGAGAGGGACAGACACATGGGCGTCCGCAGTAAGGGGCAATGGGGGAACTTGCCCTCCCCTGAAAAATAAAAAAAAAACGAAGAAACGAGGAAAACATAAAGAAAAATACGAAGACAAATTAACATTAACATTACCTAACAGTTCACTCCTGTGTTTTCCCTATTTATATGCGATAAATAGACTTTTTATATGCCATTTCCAGCGATCTGAGAGGCACTTTGGGCCAAAATTTTCTTGCGCTCCGCGCCAACGTACTCATGGTGGCACGGATCTTCCCCCGAAAAGAATTTTGACTCCTCCCCGACTTTTCTTCTGCGGCGGCCCATGGATAGAAAATTTAAACATTTTTTAATAGAAAAATTTACTGAGGAGAAATGGCAGAGAAGTCCTCTTGCAGTTGCGGAAAATCAAATGGAAAATCTGAAAAGCCGTGGCTTCGATCCTGCGGAAACTCAGGTTATTTACTCTTTCGAAGCGCCCTGCAGAACATTTTCGCCCCCTCTGACCGAAATCCCTATAACGCCGCCACTGACTGCATGCATATAAACTGCTAAACAACATTTCGCCCGTTTCTGTAAGGAACTTAAATTCGGAACTTTGAGTTTCTTTGAAAATTATGGTCTTCTATGGCAAAGTCAAGAGGATCGTCCGGGTGACTCTAGTTTATCAGGCCCAAATCTTTTATCGTGGGCCGGTAGATGAAGGTTCCCCGATGAAGTTGAATTTTCTTAACAACATCGGGACAGCCTCCCTCGAAGAAAAATTAACATCAACATTTCTTAACAGTTCAATCAGTGCTTTCCCTAGTTATATGCGATAAATAGGATTTAGAAATGCCATTCCAGTGATCTGAGGCATTTTGGACCAAAATTTTCTTGCGCTCCGCGCCAACTCATGGTGGTCCGGAGCTTTCCCCCGCCCTAAAAAGATGTTGTCACCCCACCCCCGACCGAATTTTCTTCTGCGGACTAGGCCCATGGATAAAAAATTTACCAAACATGTTTTACTAGAAAAACTTGCTGAGGAGGAATGGTAAATGAGTCTTCTATCAGGTGAGGAAAATCAAATCAAATGGAAAGTCTGATAAAGCCGTGGCTTCGATCGTGATGAGGCTCAGGGTATTTACTCCTTCGAAGCACCCCTGCAGACCATTTTTGCCATTTCCTGCTCTGGCTCTCAATTTTTCAAAAATTTCTGTGCCCTCCGTCCACTTTGACACTCTTTTGGGCAGGATTGCATTTTTCAGACAAAAAAAAGACATCTGCCCCCTCCGAAACTGAAACGCTCCTACAGGTAAGTCTATGTCAATATTTAAAATAAAAACTTCAAATATTCACCTGTTATTCACCTGTGTGCCACCTGACTAAGCAGGTGGCTGACGGGGAAGGGAAACCAAACTTTTTCCGCAGGAAAATTTTCCAATATGGTTCTTGGGGTCAGCATAATGATACACAAGACCTCAACGAATTAATGTGAGGCTGAATGCAAAGAAAAACTTCTCGCTATCTTCAGAACATCATTCAGGTGCAGAGGGTGGCAAATTTGGTTGGAAGACGTAACTTGTAAGCAAGCATTTTTTGTTAGCAAATTGTGCATGTCAGAAGTTACAAACCTAACCTTCATTTTGCAGACGAGCAGTCAAAACGAACAACGATACCGACTTGTATCTTTTCAAACTTTGTTTTCAGTACGCACGAGCTTTTCACTTCAGTTATAAATGACATTATGCTCACCTGTGACCCTAACGTCACTTTACTCTAACGTTAGTACGTTAGGCCCAGTGTATTTATATTATTAGCCTAGCCTAATGTTATTACGATAAGCTGGCAGTTAATGTATAAATAATACTGTATTAGTACATGCTAACTAACTAACTAACTAACTAATCTTGACTCAGTCTTTTTCATAAGTTGATGGCTGCCTACTTTATGCAAAGGTTTCGGTACCACCACTGTGAGTTTGTCTCACGAGACTGGCATTGCCAGCTTGGCGTTAATACCCCTTCATTGGGGCGTTGCCGAGTTCCCGCAAGGGAGGATCAAATGAAAACAAACAAACAAACCACAAATTAGTGTTTGCACGGGTACCAAAAAATAGGAACCGGGTACCATTGCCATACCCGTCAGGTACCCCGAAGGTGTTAAGGTGACTAAAAGATAGCAACATTTTGTTAGGCATACATCATAAAACATTCATAATAATATTTACAGTTGTACTGGAGAGGTAGCGATCACATTCACAAGTTCAAAAACACTTGATTTGTTATAAGGTTTTATGGTCTCGTTCTGTTTCAAATAAAAAATAACAAGTAACGTTAAATGAAATGCAACAGAAAACTGTCAAATAAGAAAATTTGTACATCCCAAGGAGTATATCAATTTGATATTGAATTTTGAAACGTTTCCCTACTCGAAAAGCGAGTATTTTGAAGGATCTCCTTTTAAAACCGATTTAAAAATATCAACCAATCAGAGCCTTGTATTAGGGTATTCTCTTGCACGTTTAAAATTACCGAATGTAAACAAAAGATGTCATGCAGTGTGAAATTTGCCCATGTTTATGTACAATATGCCGTGGCATTATCACGAAAGGGATATGTACGTTGTGACGTACTAGCCTCGTGTTGACATTCGTGCATGCTTACATACATAAACTTTGCAGTGTGCGCAAGTGCCATTTTGGGGCAAACTAACCTAATATGTAATGGCCTGTCTCCAAAACCTTTTCGTGAATATTTACTGTGTCATTGCAGTAATATCTTCCTATCTTAGTACATTAAGTAAAGCGGCAAAATGTGGATTTGCTTAAAAGTGACACGTTTAACCATTATGAAATATTTGAGGATTATACTCAAGGTACCGTGGCATACTGTAATAAGATCGTACACACACAAGGCTCAGTTTACGCAGTGTGCCAAACATTGCGGGCACAGTTCTTTGCCAGCTGGGGGGATTAATATGCCTGCTAGTTTCTGTGTAAAACAGAACGGTGTGATTTTGCATCGCCGTCAGGTAGCTTGCGTGCAAGATTATAAGTGATGTATGTGTGATAAAGGATTACTGCCTTAAGATAGTGCGATCAGGCCGCATGCCGATGAATATTGCAACTTTGCGAAACAAGGTACAAACACCTTCCAATCTAAAACTTAATTTCTAGGGGCTCTCTTCATTCTCAGTCTCGGAGACGAAATATTTTTGTCCATTGCCGTGGGAAGTGGCCTTAATGGGGTGATTCTTTTTTGCATGTGATACTTTTCAGGTTCGGGTAGTAGATTTGGAACCGGGTAATATGATGGTGGGCGGGTACCCGGGTAACCCGTGCAAACACTACCACAAATGGTACGTTAAAGGGGAAGTCAGCCAACGGATTTTGCACCTTAGGCCTAACAGCTAGTAGAGACTAAAATTCTGACACATTTTCTCAAAAAAGCTAATCGGACCAGCATAGTTCCAAATTTTTATGGATTTTGCAATTATTTTCTTGCCTAATGAATCCCCATGATGTTCCCTACTCCATTTCCTGGTTTTCAAAAAATTAGGGCGCTTTAATATGATGTAAACGAGCCACATCCAAGTTATACAATTTCCCAGTCATTACACATGACCTGTACACAATTCCACAATCTAAAGGGATGTATAGAAAAAGGTGTGAGCCTTCCCAGGGACAATAAAGTCTGTGTTTACCCACCCTAGCCCTGAAATTATGTCTACGAGGACTATATGGCATTGCTGACAGCTTTGGCAATCACAAAA
Organism: Holothuria scabra; assembly: GCA_037179385.1. Taxonomy (NCBI): domain Eukaryota; kingdom Metazoa; phylum Echinodermata; class Holothuroidea; order Aspidochirotida; family Holothuriidae; genus Holothuria; species Holothuria scabra. The sequence continues at coordinate 31,987,484 of CM074185.1, read as the reverse complement.
GATTGTTAGGACTTCACATACCGTAGGCCCAATGACACTGGTGCTTGCCATTCCGCTACAGTAAGAATTGCAAACTGCCTACCTTGTTGTTATGTTCACTCAACTCTTTTCATCTTTGCCTCAACTAAACAAATATCGGCAGTTTAAAAAATTCAGCAAGGCCTATTCTGGTATCTTTCTCAAAAGCACTTCCCCAAGATACTGTTAGCTCACTCACAGACAAGATCATACACTGAAACAGTTTCCGATCAGTTTCAAAACTGGTACAAGTGCTTAGAGTAGCCATAGGCTACCTTCACATGAGCTGCGCCACTTTGTCTTGTTGTCCTTCTTACTTTTATTCTCTGAATACTCAGGCTACTGTACCAGATGCAGTAAAGAGGTTTTTTCCATTTTATTACCTCTTTCTATACAAACTTTCAAGTCTTACATTCCAAGTTTAGCGGGAGAATGTACGACTAGGAGTTTGAGTACATCCTGCTCGTAAGTTGTAACGTTAGATACCGTGCACAGTGTTTTCATGCTGAATACTGCACAACAGTTTACTGTACACATATAGTAGTGAATTTCACCCTGCCGTGAAAGAACGAGTTTACAGTTGGCTACATGTGGTCATTTTCTTTCGTCAGGGTTACCTGAACTGTAAGTGGGCATACGCTAAAGTGTATCGTGACAGACAGTGGTGCGATAATGCAAAAACTATGAAAAAAACTATTTTGTCATGCTCTTGTTAAAAACCTGTTTTTCACTTCACTTCATTAATGTTTAATGGAAATAAATTTATTCACATATTTCAAATTTTGTCTCCTTTTTAAGGGGAATTCAGAAGGTGTGTTATGTAGTGTATGTGTAATTACTGATAATTCATGTGGGTTGGTAAATTATTTGTTGAAATATGATATTTGGCTCACTTTGGTCATTGTACTGTACATCCAGGAACTGGTAAATTTCAAACAACAATGACACGAACCAGTGGCTACTTAAAAATCAGTTTTTAAGTTTAAAATGAATATTTCTATTGCTACTGTACTTTTGGAAAGAGCATACATTAAAGGCCCAGTTCTCTCACTCCAAACAGTACCAATTCTTCTAACCTTCTTACTTAAGCCCCTCCCACAATTGTCTGAAATTCATGTTCATCCAGAGACAATCTCAGTTTATTGCTTCAAGGTGAGTAAAGAAAAGCTCAATTTATATAATCAAAACACTCTCAGCACCGTTCATGCTGTGTAATAAGCTTTGGTACTCTGCATTGTTTGAATTAGCTCCACTAACATAGCAACTTACTGTACATAGGATATAAATGCTAGGCTCATCAAGTTTCCTCCAAAAATGGGGTTACCTTTTTATTTTTGAAAGATTTTGGCATTTTCTTCTCGAGTTTCTGGTTTTGAATTTGTTTTTTTAAAAAAAGGCACAAAAGTCCCAAATTGCAATGAGCTTAAACTCCCTTCACTAACAGCTCTCTGTGAAGTTTACTCCAATTTGATGCAATGGCAAAAATCAGTTGAGTCTAGTCACCTTTCATATGGATGTCACCAACATCTACTGTACTTGCCTCACACTGAATACCACCCCAAGATCAATGGCTTCATAAAATCAAAATGGCAAGAACTCTTGGCTTTCTTTACTGAAAACTAATTGTACTGAGTAAAACCTACAGTAGAAACTGGGGGAAATGGAGACCCTAGTAAACTGGGGGATGATTTAGTCCTGACAAGGGCTCGCATTGGTCACACTTATAGTACCCATGCCTATTTACTTCATGGAAATGAAAGACCATATTGTATACCTTGTGACTGTCCTGTCACCATCATTCACATTCTCATTGACTGTTATGAATACTCCCATATTCACCAGAAATACTACACCTTGCCAGACCTGAAAACCGTGTTTGAACAAACAGATTTTTCCCTTATTCTTTTCTTTCTCAAGGAAAGTAAGTTTTATAGAGATTTCTTACATGACTACCTCCTTTGATATCTTTTACTCTTTTTAGGTAGTTTCACTACAATGTAAATTTTTTATCTTGGTGACACTGTTAAACACATTCATGAGAGATTGCAAGTGACAGGCACACAATAAATTTTGATTTTTGACAAAAACTCCTGTAATTGTATGGTATACTGTACATTAGATCATGTGATACATATAGTCAGTTTTTCTGCCAGAGTGATGAAAGGGGGGATTTGTCCCTTCTTTCTAGAAGAAGGTGGGTAAAATCCAACCTTTTTTCATATCCATAAAAATTAGAAAATTATCAACTTCTTGGTGTCTTACCTGTAAAGAGGACACTTTCTTGCAAAATCCCTGACAATATATTTGTATAAAATTATCATGTTCATAATTGTTTATAATTTCAGTTTGTTAAAGGAAGATGGCACAACAATTTCTGGAAGATTTATTGCCAAAGCAAGCTTCAGTTATGAATGAAGTTAGTCTCATGCAAGGAAAGATTAGTCCTGATGTGCATTTCTTGATAACATCCTGTGTGGAGGATTATTTCAATGAGAAACACTCATTGAGTCTGAGTAAAGCGGAAGAGCTTTTGGACTATTGCTGGGAAAAGTTGAACAAAGGTCATTGGAAAAATGTTGACATTGTCTGGAGGAAAGCATACAGTGTTTGCTCCCTGTTGAAAGCATCAAGCATTTGTAAGAGAAATTCCTCAACTTCCCAACTGGGATCAGAATCACTGTTACAGAAGGTAAAATATGATAAGTGCAAAACTGATAATTTTTGTTGGAAATTCAGTAAATAGGTACTGAATTATTCAAATTGAAGTAAGGGAAAAGTAAAGTAAGGATAAAGTAAGTAAGGGGAAAGTAACCCAATAGTGTCAGTAGGGATAGAAATCTTGTTTGAAAACATTTATATGAGTCAGCATAATTCATTCTTTGCATTTACTGTGCATCTACAGCCTTTTTATTGCAAATGTGATCCCTAATGAATATACTGTACTGTAGTTTTCATTTGCACAACAACCATTGATAAAATTGTAGTAAGTGCTAGTATACAGTTAGTTTGACTTTTTTTCATCTGTAAATATAGTATTTTGATACTTCTTATTGAGACACTTACAGTACAGTATACACCAAGCACGTTGCCAGTAAGGTCCCTTATTAAAGTCAGGTATCACGTGGAGTCAAACCATGGACTTCCTGGATGCAAGGTGTATGCTCAGATGCTGTATTCCACTTGACCATGCAGTCGTCCAAACAAATACCATGGACCTATTTCCAAATAGCAATTACAAAGGATTGTGGAATAGAGTTTTGGTGTTTGCCAATTTTGTCAATAGCATTTTACTGTGGTGAAAATTGACGTACACCCAAAACGTATCCCACAATTCATTGTAATTGCTATTTGGAAATAGGTCTATTTGTTCTACCGATGGAGTCCATGATCGAGTTGTTAGAACCTCTGACTTGCAGCAGAGAGGTCTGTGGAGATGAACTCCTCACAGGGTCAAACCCAAGACTTTAAAAATGGAACTTACTGCCATTGTGTTTGGTGCTCAACATTTGCAATGGAGTAGGGGAAACAAACCAGTGAACCACAACTGGAAAAAAGACTGTGCCTTGCCTCACTTAAACCAATTGGTTAGAATGTGGCAGTAAAATTCTGTCTATTTAATTACTGGTTGTTTATCAGAATATAAAAGCAGTGAAGAGGTCTTCAGGTTAAAAGAAATGTTACTGTAATTTTGTGTTAACTTCTTTTGATTGAAAGTGAACAAAAAAAAACACACAGATGAAAGACTGTAGAGAATGACAATGTTAGACTGTGGTAACTTTTTTTGTTAGTTCTAAGTCAATGTACAAATGGCAGTATGTCTGTCTGGGGGGGAGGGGGACAGATAAGGGGAAATTTGTTCCCCCTTTCCAAGAGAAGATTGGTAAAAACACCCCCCCACTCTTCATTTTCCAAAAAATTGAAAACACTGAATCCTGGTTCCCTACTTAAAGAGAAGACACCTTTACAACGATGTTTTAACTTGCATAACTAAGTACTGTAGCCTTTAAAATCAATTTCAAACTGGACATGGACCTTGAGGCAAGCTTTTGTCACCCCTTAACCCACTCATAACTTCAGCCTTGGACAACATCACTTTGGACTTTGGCTTTATCAGTCATAAACCCCCCCCCCCCCCCCCCCCCCCCTCTGTGTTTCTGGCAGAATCCCCAAATGTTATGCAGAATTAAAGTTGGGGAAAAATTGTAAAAATTCTGCTTTAAATCATTAGCCCATATTTGTGTTAATTCCTATTATTTTCTATTGAATTTTTTACTTTTTACTTGATTAGAAGAAAGCATTGGAGGTTTGCGACATGGGAATTTTAATGGGAGCACCAATACTAGATGGACTTCTTCCTCAATTAGCTTTGCAGTTACAGCAGTTGATAACAGCAGGCGAAGGGGCCAAAGATGAAGGTCACCCCACTGATTGTACGGCAGAAAAAGAACAAATGTGTGTAAGTTTACTGGTGACAGTATTTTGTACTGAAACACACTGTATTTAAAAATGTATATTATGCAGTTTATAATAAGGGATTCCAGGATTTTTGCTAAACCCAGATCATGGGTCTTAGACACACATTATTTCCCCCTGGACGCTTTGGAAGAAATCCTGTGTGCTGGTTAGACCCATGAGCTACTGTTACTTATGCACTGATATGCCACCCTAAATCTTGTACAATCTCTCCATGAGTGGTGTAGCCAAGGGGGTGGTTTGGGGGGTTGAAACCCCCCCTCCTCCCAAATGACCCAATCCTGGCTATGCTACTGCTGTCCGTAAAAGTTCACAAAAGCACTGCTGGCCAAGGGTGAAATTAATATAGGCCCAATACTCGTGAGGTTCTTGAAGAAATTGTGAAACCCTTCAACTTTTCCTTAGACTCTTGAAATGGAATGTCAGGGGTCCCAGGACCCTCAGGTTTTGAGCCTTAACAAAAACACTTGATTCCCCTGGAGTTTTGTTCTTGAGGCAGCCACCTCACTGATTTTGGCCAACACCTCACCAAAAATTTCTATAGCTGCGACCTGCACTGTACAGTACTACAGTAACTATACAGTAGAAGTGTTGATTAGGAGCACCCTTAATCTGGCACCAAATTACCCCCATCCTTCCTTTCCAGTGGACCACATTATACCTCCTCACACATTCTAATCCCCAGGGAAACCCTGTTATTATTAAATCCTTATGATAACCAACATTTTGAATGCTTCTATATTTTCTTCACATTTATTTTTTGTTTTTCATGTACTCTTGGTCTGTTACTACCAGTTAAGACTACTATGGTTTCTTTGCACACTTCGATTCACAGTTTTGTTTGTTTTGTTAATAGACTTCCCATGTAAATATCAAATACTGTAACCTACAAAATAGATGATTCATTGTGGATAAACATATATCAATTTTATGAAATTTAATTTAGATCCATCACTCTAATGTGACAATTTGAAGTAATAGCAATCAAATTAATAAATCAAACCCAGGTTGGTTTGTACTTTAAATCTTGATGCACTTTGTCCATGAAAACCCTGAAGTATGTACAGTTTATTCCCTAATAAAAGCACCCCCTCTATTCAATGCCCCTGCAAATTTTTGAGTGGCAAAACAGCTGTGCTGTGGTCAAACCAGTATGCCAGGAGAGAGAGTGGTGTAGGGTACATTGGTGAGATGGGGCAAGAGAGACAGGAGGGATATATTGGTGAGTCATTGTGTATGTGGTGTTATGGGAACAAAAGAGTCGGGAGAGGTATATTGGTGAGTCATTGTGTATGTGGTGTTATGGGAACAAAAGAGTCAGGAGGGGTATATTGGTGAGTCATTGTGTGTGTGGTGTTATGGGAACAAAAGAGTCTAGAGGGGTATATTGGTGAGTCATTGTATATGTGGTGTAAAGGGGACAAGAGAGTCAGGAGGGGTATATCGGTGAGTCATTGTATATGTGGTGTAAAGGGGACAAGAGAAACAGGAGGGTTATATTGGTGAGTCATTGTGTATGTGGTGTTATGGGAACATAAGAGTCAGGAGGGGTATATTGGTGAGTCATTGTATATGTGGTGTAAAGGGGACAAGAGAGTCAGGAGGGGTATATTGGTGAGTCATTGTGTATGTGGTGTTATGGGAACAAAAGAGTCAAGAGGGGTATATTGGTGAGTCATTGTATATGTGGTGTAAAGGGGACAAAAAGTCAGGAGGGGTATATTGGTGAGTCATTGTGTATGTGGTGTTATGGGAACAAAAGAGTCAAGAGGGGTATATTGGTGAGTCATTGTGTATGTGGTGTTATGGGAACATAAGGGTCAAGAGGGGTATATTGGTGAGTCATTGTATATGTGGTGTAAAGGGGACAAGAGAGTTGGGAGGGGTATATTGGTGAGTCATTGTATATGTGGTGTAAAAGGGACAAGAGAGTCGGGAGAGGTATATTGGTGAGTCATTGTGTATGTGGTGTAATGGGGACGAGAGTCAGTGAAGGGAGTCAGTGGTGTCAATAGGGTATGATGGTGAGTGTGAATTGGGGTATGAGACCTTAAGTTGCCTAAATCTATTAGACAGGGGATATGTGTCTTGACTCTCAGTGTACTCTAAAAGAAGGTTGACTTTATATGATGACTGTAATGGAGAAAATGGATTGGGGAATAAAGAGTATGTTTGCCAAGGCTTTTTGTGCTGGTGGGGGCTTAACTGGCATTGGCTCTTACCGGCCAGCACCATGCCAAAATTTGCTGGTTCTAGCGGGTGCAAAAACTTTATTTCAGTGTTCTTCATTTGTTACTTAATAAACACATACATAATTTAGAAAAAGGATGTGATGTAACACAGCTATACATCACATGACACATTTTTAAAGCTTTTTGTGTTTGGGGGAACTACAGTGAGGCACATTTGCCAGTTCAGACAATTAGCTGGCACATGAATTAGGCTGTCAACCACCCTGATGGGAAACAAATTCCCCACAATGTAAGTGTTTTCATGACCAAACAAGCCAACATTACATTAACTTTTATTGTAAAGATTCCTTCAATGTACCAAAATTTACTGGCAAAGTGATTTCCACATCTTTTTTGTCCATTGATATTTTTTCAAATGGTATTTATAACGGATTATGGTATGAAGTCTTGTTCTGTTTCATTTTTGGTAATCACATGTTAATGTGGAGAAAAAAAATTGCAAGTCAAAGCATGCATGAACTCATTTTTTAAAATTGTGGGGTTGGAACAGCCTCATTGGCAGTTGTTTGATGAGTATGCTAAAACATGTTTTTCCTACTGTAGAAATTTAGATGGTATTAAACTGCACATAAACACCATCATATTACAAATTGTCAGCTACAGTAGATTCGAAGATAAAGTTCAAATGCTGTTTCATATACAGTATGGTTCATCAAGTTCAAGTTTGGTTTAAAATATGGTGCAAGCAGGTTCAAGTCATCCTTCCCTAGTTGACAGGCTGCACATACTGTAGATGTCATATTCTACAACCCCAAAACCCACAAGGAGTACAGGGAGTTGTCAAGAGAGCAATGACACTTTTGTTTTTTTTTTTCTTCTTAGGGAGTGCACATTCTCAAGCCCCCCAGGGTTTTTGTGTACTTCCTTTGGCTTTTATATGTCCTTATGTTCTCTTGTTGAATTTATACTCTATATATGTGTATATTTTTCCAGCTTTACCAATTTGATTTATATATATATATATATATATATGTTAAGCTATGAAACAATAAACGAAACAAAAACGAAAAGGAAAGCTAACACTTCTTTCCCTACTGTAGCAGAGATGTGCCAAGAGAGAAAAGACACTAACCTTTTTTTTCCTACTGTAGCAGAGGGTTGCCAAGAGAGCAAAGACAAGGCATGTGATCTATCCAGACCTTTCACCAAACCACATCATTCCTAAACTTCATTGTCCATCCTTGCATCAGTTTCAAATGAACCATATGGAAGTTGCAAGACCAGTCATCCTTACGGGAATTGTAGACAAATGGCCAGCTATGACATCACGAAAATGGAGGTAACCTTTTCATGAGTGTTCTTTATGATACCCATTGTTTTAACAATAGTTAGATGGAGTTGTACAGCCAGTTTCCATGCTATTGGCTCAAGCTGGCCACGGCCTTTTATCCAGTTCGTTTTCCCTACTCCATTGCTTATGCGGAGCATCACACACAACCGCAGAAGGTTCCATTTTTAGAGTCTTTGGTATGACTCAACCTGGGAATAGAACCCGGGCCTTCTGCATGAGAGGCAGATGCTCTTACCGTTAGAATAAGCAGTTGGTTTTGTTTTAACAGTAATGCCCATACTGGAATATCATTGCATTTTTCAAATGAGCATCTAACTTAAGTATTGTTGATTGAAGGGTGTATGTTTATTTATGTGTATTTTTAAGAATTTTTGAACTTTTTACAGGATTACTGAGCAATCTAGGAACACACTGACATTTTAATATCATGGCCAAAGTGATTCTCCAATGCAACATTTTGATTGGATGGCAGAGGAGGGATCTGACGGAGGGGTAATCCATGATAAAAAAAACAAGTTGGAATGTTAAGTGAAGATGCCCAATGGTGCAACTTTTCATACAAATTTAACATCCAAGTAAATTGCTCTTTGAGTTGAAAAGCTTTCACAATGTGTAGTGAGGGACTGATTCTTTTAAAATTGGATCAAAGTAATTTTGTAGATATGTGAAGAAAGCAGCATTCAGATTGCTTTTTTGAACAACATTTGGTTGCATTTGTTGGACATTTAGTTGTTAAATTGGTACTTTGACACAGTTTAGAGGTACTAGACAAACAGTGCCTATTTCAGCTTTTGATCCACTAGCTCATAATTAGTTATGTGGAATGATGATTAGTCATGGGCTCAGTCATGTTAAGAGTTTAAAAGCAGACTATACCATAATTATGCTGAAAAATTCCAAACATTTTGGTAGCATAGCTCCTTTTGGTTGCTCTCTCACATTGTTGTTTGTTGATGGACATAGCTAGTCTTCTGGTCGTATTTTGAAAAAAGCTTTATTATTGCCTTGTTTGGGAGGTGATTTTTGCAAACGTATAGGTGTAGTTTTCACCCAAGTCTAACTGTAATGAAGGAGTTTTAGTTTTCTGGGAAACACCTTCTCATCTTCCATCAAAATAGTAAGTTGACCTCATTTCCTTTTTGAGATAAAATGCATCTCAAGTTTAGATGTGGAGCAATTGTTGTAGCAGTCTTTATGCCTGTTAAACATGATACAAGAGGTGAAATACTGTAGGTAAAAACAAAAAAAAAAAAAAAAGTAAATATTATCTCAACTTGAGGCCATTTTCTTATCACTCTGCATCTCGTGCAGTTATTCTAGAAGAGAATAAAAATCATTCAAATATACAATACAATAAAGAATTCTACATGAAATGAACAATGAGGTACAACCCTTTAGTTAATCAGATGGAGTTTTATGGCCCAGTTTCCAGCCAGTTGATGTAAGTTGAGCCAGCCAAGGAAGGCCTTTTGTCCAATTGTTTCTCACTGGCTTGTTTTTCCACTCCACTGCTTACATGTACAGTATGCTTAGCACCAAGCAACATATACAGTAAGTAGGTTCCATTTTTAAAGTCTGTGGTATGAACTGGCCAGGACTGGAATTCCTCACTGCAAGCCAGATCCTCTGACCATTTGTCCATGCCCTCTAAAGGTCTAACAAGTCTCAGGTGACTCTTAGCTGTGGTACTGAAAGGAATATTATTTTCTGCAAAGATATCACAATTGGTTTTATAGACACATATATACCACAGCAGCAACTAGGCTTGGGGGGTATACTGGTATTGATGTGAATACCGGTACTAGTGGTACAGGTTATTTAAAATACCGAAGATATTTTGTGTGTTACTAACACTGGTTTTTTTAAAAAAATGCTGGTTCAGGTCTTCAGGAAAAAATTACCCATATTCATTTTAAAACATTAATTTTAAAGAAAATGTGTTAGGATGTGTGGATAAGTTATATATTTTACAAAAACATCAATACCCTGGTAGAAACTGTAAGGAAATTCCTATATTCATACACCCAGTTGCATTAATGTACAAGACACAGGTGCTGTTTGCAGTTTAGGCTCCTTCCTGCTCGACTTTCCTACCCAGGAGTTGAGAACGGGTACTGACCACAGTACATGTTCTCTCTGCTTTGTTGTACCGGTGCCAATATTTAACGGTACCGCCCAACCCCTGTAGCAACTATTAGTTTACCAGGAAGTCTTTGCTTCCAACTTTACAACAATGGTGGTGCTGAACTCCAGGTATCGTGGAACTGTCCTTGTCACCTGCAAAGAAAACTTGTGATCACAAAAAGACCCAATTCACATTTGAGTACTGCCTTGGAACCTGCCATAATTTTGATGCCAAGATATGACGTGCGTACATACATTGAGAGTACTAAAATTTCCCGAGGTGTTGTGATTCTTTAACGGAGATGGTTGTGCTAAATACTCCCTTCTCAACATCTTGTTTTTGGTCTAAAGATAGAGCATCCACCTCTCACATGGAAGGCCCGGGTGCAATTCCCAGGTCTAGTCATACCAAAGACTCTAAAATGGAACCTCTCTCTTTTGTGGGTGATGAAGTAGGGAAAACAAGCCATTGAGCCACAACTGGAAAAAAGGCTGTGGCCGGTTCAACTGGAACCAATTGGTTGGAAACTGCATGTTACTACCTAACCCTTCTTAGACTAGGTACAACTCTGGAGCAGCATTAATGTAAACCCAAGTACTGCTGGTCTCAGATGCACGTAAAGACCCCTTGGATGCTGGAATAAAATCTGTGAGATACCCATTGTCTACTGTAACTATTCACATACTGATGAGTTGCTCTGGATCTTGTGAAACCAGGAGACATTCTTGCCCTTTATGAATCTTCATGTTCTTTGAATTAAAAGAATAGCCCAGAGCCACATTTATTTTTGATATCTTAAAGAGGAACATATATTCTTAGCATTCCAGTGAAAATTTCATTCTTTACCGATGTTAGGTTTACAAGATATTGGCAAATAAAGTTGGCACATTATCTTTGAAAGTGAACTTGAAGCAAGTAGGTGTGATTTCATGGATTCAAATTGTTGGCCATTGTTTTGTTTTTCCTCATTTTTCCCCTGTCAGTTTGACATTGAATTGATGAGGGATGCTGTTTTGCCCCCAGGGTGACCTTTGGTATAAATATATCAAAGGTTTGTTGCATAAAATTGATGGTAGATTATAAATTAACACAAAACATTGGCCAATAATGTGAATCCATGACATCACGCCTGCTTGCTTCAAGATCTTTCTATGTAGAAAGTAATTTGCCACATTCATTATTTGGAGAACCGAACATGGGAAATGAAAAAAAAAAAAATCCACCAGAATGCTGTGCTTCTTTTCCATATTAAAAATAAATTTGGCTCTGGACTATTCTTTTATTTAATGTTAGTATCATTCATCAAAGCATAAAGTAGGTATGGAATTTAGAGAGACAATATTTTAAGGTAAGAAAAAAGGAGTTATACCGTACAACATTAAAGGGCAGCTATTGTTCACCGGAACTACAATTTTACTAGAAGTCTACCAAAATTCTCAATTCTCACAACTTTTGGATGAACATCAATTTTAAAAAATCCAAAATAGTGTATATGCACTAAGAATGTTGCAGTAACACATTTAAGGCCTTGTACTGTACAATATGCTCACTGGGGTATGCATGACAGCAGTAAACTAGGATTGTATGTAAAAAATACTTTTAGACAATTGTGGGAGGGGCTAAAATTAAATACATTGGGAGAATTGGGAAACTGTCTCCCAGTGTGTATATAGGTCAGTAAAATGGAGTAGTCTGCAGTAAGTGGGCTTACTTTTTACTGTGAGTTTATTGTAGGATAATTCTTGTTTACCTGACTTCATGGGCCAATAGAAAAGTTCTGAGATAATTAAAGCTAAGTATAAATGAACTAATTTTAGACTTTTTCCCCTAGTAGGGATCTTGATCAGTAAGTCTCAGTTTATAACCTGACCCCTGCCTTGCAGTCAACATGTGTAAATTTCAATATTGTTCAATTTAAAAGGTTTATAGGTTATTTTGAGGGGAGCAATGCCAAAGCACAGTATGAAACATCATTTGTCCGTTATACTATGAACAAATGATAAAGTACAGTAAGTCAATTCCAATATTAACCATTACTATATCAACATTAATGAAAATTACATATTTGTACCTTTCATTGCACATTTGTGCGTGTTTGGTCTAACAGTAGAGCATCCGCCTTCAACAAAAGGTCCAGGTCTGCTGCCCAGGTCGAGTCATACCAGACTTAGACTTTAAAAAAGGAACCTACTGCTGTTGTGCATCATGCTCCCCCTAAGCAGTGGAGTAGGGAAAGCAAGCCAGTGAGCCACAACTGGAAAAAAGGCCATGACTGGCTTGACTTGAACCAGTAGGTTGGAAACTGGACCATAAACTCTGTCTAACTTAACTAACTTCATTGCACATTTACTTTCATTGCATTCCCCTTCTGGAATAAAATGAAAGAAATACAAAACAGACGTAACACCACTCCACTTGAAAATGAAATACCTGTGAATTTTTTTGTACAGTAAGAAGATGTGAATACAAATGTGGGCACAGATCCAGGTGAAGTTAGTTAGTTAGAGTTTTACGACCAAGTTTCCAACCTACGGTATTGGTTCAAGTTGAGCTGGTCACAGCCTTTTTTCCAGTTGCGGCACACTGGCTTCTTTTGCCTATTCCATTGTTTATGCAGAGCATCACTCACAGTGGCAGTAGGTTCCATTTTTTAGAGTCTTTGGTATGACTCAACCTGGGAAGCGAACCTTGGCCTTCCACCTGAGGCAGATGCTCTTACCATTAGACCAAACACATGGATCCAGGTGGAGGCGCACCTGGCACCAATTCCCCTTTTTTCTGGATGAGCAACTATGAGCAACAATATTTTTGCTTGTATCTGATATGGAAAATATGCTTCCCAGATGCTCGGAAGTGTCATCTAAGCACATATAGAAGTCAAATTTCCTTCCCTCAATGTGACTTCATGCCTCTTGTGCTTGCTTAGCGCCCATCGGTGTGTGTGCCTCTCCCCCTTTTCAAAATCAGGATCTATGCCTGAAATACATACAGTTTAATATAAATCATGAGGCAGACAAGTCCTTTGAAGTTTACAAATGATTTATATATATATATATATATATTTTTCCTACATAAACCACAATCCAAACAATTGATAGACCTCTGTAATCACCTGCTTTCTGCCATTAGTGAGCTGGAAGATTGTTTTACAGTAGCAAACAAATCAATTAGTTCTTGAAAATCTTTATCTTGGTTTGGCATCCATCTTCATTTGGTAAATGATTAGTCCCTGCAAATTGTGGTTTCCAAGATTTCAAGGAACTGTCATCCTCATGCTTTGACTAAGAAAGTGTATATCATTTTTCCATACTGCATTCATTTAGAGTTTGTGCTAACGTTTTCATTTGTGAACCCCTGCTGTTACTGCCACAAAGTCTTTCTTTACAAATCAATGCGCAACCAATCAATAAATAACCATTCTTCACCAGTATTAACAATTCAAGATGACAACTAAATAGAGGGTGCTTTAGCGATACAGGTAGGTCTACAAAGATATTATAAACATAGATTCCAAACTCCTATTCCCACACTGCTAGACAGGCTGCCCTCTACCGAGAGGCTCAAACAGAGGGACAAAAGTGTTGATTTTACACAAACACACAGTTCTGTCAGTGATCTGTTCTCATGACTTTGGATGCATAACAGCAAACTCCATTGTGATGAGATGTCAATGTCCATTAGGCTAAACGAGCTCTACACATGCACAACCTCTATGTGTATAGTCCAGGTAATTGATGCATACTTCTGCATGCCTTGGAAAAGGAACACACTGGTTGATTTATTGTTGTAAGCATAAGAAAGTTAGCCAGTGCATAAATGTACACTTATGAAGATACTGTACCAATGAAACTGGCCATCCAGTGAGTCCATGAACTTCAAACCAGTCGTAGAGTTCTCAAGTGGAAAGTCTGGAAGGAGCTAAAAACTGTTTGCTGCAAGTGAAATTTATTGAAGAATGATGTTTGCAGGATTTGCAATGTTTTGAAATCAAGTATATTTATGGTACTGGAAGATATCGATTCACCTGGTAGCCCCCAAAAGACCAAAGAGTGATAAGCACTTTTGCCCCTCTGTTTCCGCCTCCATGAGGAGTTACTGCCCCATTTTAAGTTTGGTATCTATGGTTCTAATATCTTTGTATAGGTACATGAAGTATACTGTATGGTGCAAAATAGAGTAATGTTCGTCTCCATAGCATAAAAGAAAAAATGCAGTGAATCTAACTTTAACTAGTATCGCTATATATCCCATTTCATGAATGACTCTTAAGAATTGTGAAGATATTTTTTTTCCTTTCTCTAAATTGTGAAACAGATACAGTATAACAGGAATAACTGCTTGGTATATGAATATATCGAAGTACTTTAATGTCTATGGCAAACCAAGGCAAATAAGAAAATTTTGAGATGTAACTTGTTCTTTCAAAATTGATCTGAGGTGACTGCTCTTGCCCTGTAGGTGTTTAATAAATGCAGGAACTGTTATCATTCTTGTATCAGGAATATCAGTCTTGATGTTGAAATAGTACAAACCCAACAGTACCCATAATACAAAGAGCCGCTCCTGTAATTGATAGAATTGTTGGACTCTCCTGGAAGTAAAGATATTGTATGATGTAGGCCAGAACAATGGAAACAGAATAAATAAAAGTTGTCACATAGATGGCTTTTTCTTCTCGTAATGCCCCTATCAAAAATATTTGTTTCAGTAAACTGAGTATACCAACGGAACTTAACACTAGCCACTGGGTTCCAGTAGGAAATTCACTTGAATAATTCATTGGCAAGGTCACTGCAAGTGCAGCGATATTAATAATAGTTGACAAAGAGCTGTAGTAAAATATTTGCACTAGTGGGCTTATGTAAGTATCACATTTACTTAATTTTCGATTGAGGACTAATGCCAGACTGGAAAAGATGGCACCAAGAATGGCTAGTCCTACTCCGTAGATCACTGTGATTTTGTTCGAGTTCCAAAAACGGATGGAAAATAGATCCGGTGGTCTAGCTATAAAACAGATTCCTATCATAGAAAGGCCAGCAAAAATTATTTCCTGCAGTGTTATTCCTTCTCCCAGAATGAGCCATGACCACAGAGCTGTCAAGATGGGTGTACTAGCTGTAATTGCAGTGATGTCCCCTAGAGGGGCAAAGTTGAGTGCTGCCACTCTTGCTAAGGAGCTGACAGCTGATGTGACACCTCGTAGTGTGAGCAGTTTCCATTTATCAGCAGAATCTTTTAATGATATGGAGTAGTAGATCATAGTAGGTATGACAATCACAAACATGACAAAGCCCCGCATCATGGCTATGAGAAATACGGAGACTTGGTCCACCAGCAGTTTAGAGATGGTATCTGCTGTCAAATTTGTGACTGTAACAAGTACTAGGTACACTATCCCACGAACAGCATGCTTTGCTCTAGGTAACAGGCCTTCCCGTTCAGATTCTTCATCCATTCCAGACATTTTGGTTGCTGTTCTGTGATGGATGAACAAAGAGAAAGGCTTAAGTTAGTTGTATAGCTCAGTTTTCTAATTGATTAGAGTAAGTCTTGCTGGTCATGACATTTTGAAGTTGTGGCTCACTGACTGTTTCTCCTACTCTATTCCTAATGCTTAGCACCAAGGGCTATGGAACAGTGGAATGGCATTAGGGTCCATTTTTTATGTCATTGGTATGACTGGGCCAGGGGCCCGTTCCACAAAGAGTTACGCACGATCTTAAGTATGATTTGCTGTTGGCTTAAATATGGTGAATCAAACTTCAGATTGTGCGTAACTCTTTGTGGAACGGCCCCCAGGAGTGGATCTGTAGACCCCCCTAGCTGCAAGTCAGGTGCTCTCACCACTTGATAATGAAATTGGTAAAAAAAAAAAATTGGTAAAAATGTAACAGTTTAAAAAATAACAGAATTTGCAGGCCTTGAATTTTGAGGCACACACCTCAAATCACTGCCAGGAGTGTGATTTTCTGCACAACTACAGCTCATATAAATTACTTTAAGTTTAATAAAACAGCTCACCTACCCACACTCCTTAATTTTCTGAGGAGTTTGATAATTTTGTAGGACATTTGGAGAATGCAAAACTCAAGGCCTGAATTTGAATGGTCTCAGTTTAATTTCATGTTGTCCCTGTGAAAGAGATAATCCTATTATCTTGGGTCTCAATTACACTTGAAAAACTGTCCTATCTATCCCTTTGCTCTACAATTTCAATGTAACACAAAATTATCATGATGTTGTGAGACAATTAGAAACTAGTTATTCTGTTTCACAAGGTGATTTTGTTTTATAAAAAAAAAAAAAAAAAAATTCTGGAGTTCTTAAGTGAAGTTCTTGCCTGAACCGCTAGATGTCTGCCTGAAGGCTTCTCATGTAGACTTACACATGCAGAAGGACATGACCTGAAAAACTGAATTACAGTGTCTCATCTGTTTAAGCTTGCTGGATGATGTAAAATAATAATATTTTGGCAGTACAGTAGTTTGTGTAGGCATTACTATTGTGGCACATGTACTGTACTTGAAAGGAACTGTTCGCTTTCCACTCTGGTACTTCTCATGGGTATTTGTTAGATGAGCCTGCAGTTACACTACAAGGGCTAGGTAAGGTTACATGGAGTTTAACTGCCCAGTTTCTAACCAGTGAACAATAACAAGAAAAAAGCCATGGCTGGCTTGACTAAAATCAGTCAGTTAAAATCTTGATCCATTAAACTCCATCAAAGTACCATGTTATGCAAGAAAGAATGTTGTAAAATGCTCTTTAATAAGGGGTGGTTTTGAGACTATGGTTTGAACTACCATTCGTCAGTGAAACAGAAAGAAATGGAAAAGCACACAATAAAAAATATTCGTTTTCTATGTCAGAAACCTCCAAGTTCCAACAAAATTGTTGAGTTCTGGTGACTGAAATCACTGATTTGAATCACACTTCTTTTTTAAAAATTAAACATTACAAAAATGCTGTATAGCTTGCACAACACCTCACATTTTTAGACCTTTACAGTATTATTCTGGTTACAAAAGTAATCTCACACTTTATACTGGTTCTTAATCAATTAAACTTTGGAACAAAAGGTGAGTTTTCTGAGATTGTCCCACAGTAGCAAAAGACCTGGAGTATTAAAATTATGATGTGTAGGCCTACTGTTTAGCCAGCTAGAAGAATAAAGCAATGGGGGAATTCAGTTATTGTGAGATTTAGTGAAGAACTTCTCTATGTTTGGTCTGAAATTTGCCAACCTGTGTAAGTACAGGATTTGTATCAGAAGACTACAAAAATTAAATGCAAGCTAATCATTTTTTAATTTCACATCAACAGACAATATTTAATCAGTCCTGCACTTAAAAATCCACTTAGTTTTTGAACATGTTATCTCTCATAAGTAGAGCAATATGTTCACAATATGATAATACTGTAGCAGAACTTCCTTACTTATCATGAGGCATATTAAGATCAGTTATCAACATAGCATTTCCATCATTTAGAGCAGAGTTTGAATTATAAAATTATTGATGGGATGTAGAAAAATTTCCATTGGATTTCAAAGTCATATTGCTGTCATGTGACTGGCCCATTAGAATACAAAAACTGGATTACTTGGGATTCCTTTTTTTTACCTTAAATCATGTACTTACGAAATTTATGAGGTTTTACAATTGCATTCCTCATGGGCCTTGTTAAACACAAAAAATAATTCCAATACATGGTCTCCAAACCCTGTAGCAATTCTCCGTTCTTATTAAACTTACAGTATTTGAAAAAGTACAGTACAGTACCTCCAGTTCTCATCCAGATCATAGAATGGTATGCAATGCATGTGTCCACGACATTAATTACCTCAGATTGCTTGAAATTTCATACTGTTGAATGTTTAAATATCTTTCTATTTAAATCTAGCATAGAAGTATACCACATGTAGTGTTAAGCAAACAAATACCTGCCAGCTGTGACAATATCAAAATATTAACGAAAACCTTTGTCAAATAAATGTGCCTGAATGACAATCCATATTTCCCATGTTGCAATTTCCTTTTAGAAAAAAAAAAACAGGATTTTCTTTGAAAATTAGCATCTTCCAAACATGCTATTGAGATGAGGAGATGAGGTTCCAACTCCTTAAACAGAAAAATTTTGTAAATTTGTTGAAGATTCCAAAAATTTGGTCTCTGGCAAATTCTTTTCTAAGTCTGAGAAAGAACAAACCTGGGAAATAAAATTAAAATTAAACAATACCAATACTACTTCTGCTTCTTTAACATACCAACAGTTAAACATCATTGGGCTTTCCCAATTGCATTTATTTTATTTGCTATACAATTAAATGTACGGCTTGTAAAAGAAAGTGAAAACTGAATTCCTAGTACCTAAAAGACACACTTAGATGGCATGCATATAATATTAACAAAGTATAAAATTTTTAGCCCTGAGTTTCTTACCTTCATGAAAACTTCCAAAGAAACATAAAACTTCAATATCACACTGAAGATTTTTTGATTTAGCAAAAAGGAGTATCTTCAGGATTGTACTGTAGCAATCAGTCCAATCACTTGTAGATGGAATGATTCACTTATTGGTCTTACATAAAATCAGTTTCATGATGACATCAAAAAAGCAGTGAATTATTGCCTGTGTCATAAGTTATGCTGGTTTTACAAGTATGGTTCATTCAGTCAATTCAGTGACTTGTAAATTTTAAAGCTGGCTGTCTAATGTTGAAATGTAAGATGGGCGAGTCTGTTTTAGGGGTAACTGTGTAAAATCATACTACCAGGTCAGTTTTATCTCCCACATTGCAAGGTTGCTACATTTACACATGGTGCTATATTTATTGGTCTATTCTGTAGGTCATGATAAAGGCCTGTACTTCAGTCTTGTATCTGCTGTTGCCAATTTTTAAAAGCTTATGCTCAGGACAACAAAATTGTAGAAGTGGTTATCTGGAACTTGACATTTAGCTAGTATTTTTGACCAGCAGTTAATAGCAACACTGCCACAAGAATATTGAATGAGGTTCTTTTCATTGTAATCAATTTTTTCAGAAGGAGAGCACAGTGGGTGGAAGATGGTGTTGGCACTAGTGGAGGGGGATGGGTAGGGAGGGAAATTGGGAAAGGTGGTCAACATGCCACAAAGTGCACGTGCTTTGTAATGTTTTGTAGTTCCTGACTGAAGCAACTTCCTTTATCAAAGTTCTGTTTTGAAGGGGGAATTCTCATTAAATCAGCAATTTTTCAGATCGAAGATAATTGAAGGTTCGCTAGATCTACAGTAACTGATTGGAGAGAAATGGTGAATCATAAATAACATCTAGTGAACCTTCAGTCAAGGGAACTTCCTTCCAGTGAGTGATCCTTATAAAGTCTAGCAAACCTTTGATTCAGTAGTGATCCTTTTGATCTGATGAACCTTCAATATAATGAACCTTCAATTTAGTGAACCTGTTAAGGGAACCTTTGGGTGAGCGAACTTCAGTCTAGCAAACCTTTGATTTGGTGAACCTTTGATCTAGTAAACCTTTGATGTAATGAACCTTCAATAAAGTAAGCCTTCTGTCAAGGAAACCTTCCAGTGAATGATCTTAAATCTAGCAAACCTTTCATTCAGTGTCCCTTTGATTTAATGAACCTTCAATCTAGTGAACCTTCTGTCAAGGGAACCTTCCCATGAGTGAACTTCAATCTAGAGAACCTTTGATCTAATTAACCTTCAATCTAGTGAACCTTCTGTCAAGGAAACCTTCCCATGAGTGAACTTCAATCTAGAGAACCTTTGATCCACTGTTAATGAACCTCAGATCTACTATTAATGAAATTCCTATCTACTATACAGTAAATGAATCTGATCTACTATAAATACACCTTCAGTGTGATGAACCTTTGATCTAGTGAAACACATTGTGGCCATTACATTAACCAGATGGATGCATGTACAATAATCTGTAATGACCAAGTAGTATGATTGTTAAATAGTTATTACCCTGTGTTCACTTTACCTATCAGCTTGGCATACTTAAATACAGTGGCAGGTGATAGGACGATTCCTGTTGAAATTGGAACCAAGTATACAGAAGATGATTGGAGTCAGAAGTTGATGCATCTCAGAGACTTTATTTCCTCATTTGTGGAACCATCAGAGGTTTGTTTTTTTTTTTTTAGCTCAGAAATTGAGAAGAACGGTCATAATGTACAGTATAAGCTTAAAACGAAGTTAGAAAAAAGAGTAGTTTTGTGTCCTTGCCCACAGTTCCTTTTACCCAAGTGCAGAAACTCTTTCATCAAGAATTCTTTCATCTACAGAGAAAGATTAAAGAGCCTAGAGCAGAGCCTAAAAACTTATTTCAAAGCAACATAACAGCTAAATATCGCAACTTTCTTGTTATTTCGCTCCATAGCATCTTCCATCACTTTTTAAGGCTTCATTATTACACCAAGCAGTTACTTCTTGCAAAAATCGCATTAAACGAGAAAATATGTCACATGACTCACAACAGCCAATCATGAAAGTGGACAGTCTACTACACTACTTCGGGGAGGGGGGACTGCTCTTGCCCTTTAATCAATCTAAAATTTTAGATGTTTTTTTTTGTGTGTGTGTGTAGAATTTAAGTCTTTTAAAGCAAACTAACTTTCTGTTCATAAATTGCCTTTTCATACTGGAACCAATAAATTCAAATTTAATTCACATGGGCCTTTTTTGACTGACCAGCCCTTCTTTGCCTCTAAAATACACTGTCCTATGCTAAATAAATGCCATGACGAGGTACAGAAGCATTTCTGAAGTCTGGGTATGTGGGCCTTAGATTGAGGTTTTGTAGACTGTTGAAACTGGAGTTAGCCTCTCCAGCACGTAGTGCAGAGGCATTGATCAGGCTTTGGTTAACAAGCTATGCAGACACGCACTGCCTCACGATTTACATACTGTAGAACTTTTCTACAGAAAGATATCACCTCAGGAGGGATTTGAATTTACAGCAGGAAATGGGAGTAATTGGAGAAAGGCCTTGTCAAAGTTTGACATGATATGAGCTATATCTACATGACTCCATTTTTGGGGGCAGTATTAATCAGTATCATGTACATGTTTCAAGGGATCATCACCTGGAGCCCTTGCTTACTACTACCATGAGATTTCGAATAAAATTAAAGCAATTATCTAGACAAGAATTGAATAGTATGATCTCTTGCAAGTTCAATATCTTTTTACAACCACATAGCAGTCAAGCTCTTTTACTTCAAAGGTCATCCCCAAAGTTAATGTCATAAAAGATGCAGCTTGCTGTAATTTCAAGCATTTTCTTCGGGTAGTGTCATACAATAAGAGGAAGGGGTTTGTGCAAATAAGGGGGCATGCTAAAATGAGCACACAATGGGACACATTACATTCTCAGACAGTGTTACATTCTTGGTCTAAAGTAAACAAATTGACTGAAAGATGGCTTGCAAGCCGTTTGATTTCAAAAATCACGGCAATCCATTTGTGGGTTCCTTCATTTTTCACCATGGTAGCCCATGGGGAGCCCATTTTGGGTTCTGTTACAAAATATATGAGTGGTAACAGATTGGCGGTAACCAGTTTTGGGGTTCCGTGATTTAATCATCATGGAACCATGGCGCGATGGGGAACAATCGTTCCTGTGAAATCTGATGGCCTGGGCTTGGTACTACCACTGTCACACAGAGAGTGGCCAGTTTGCCTGCAAGCTTCTTTGATGAATCAGCAGTTGTGCTGTTGTGAGGTGATGATTCACCTTGTGCAAGCTTGTGTTTCCACTTCTAATGAGCCCTGAGGTTGATAGGGACCATGGAGGCCTAATCCAGACTGCAACTGCCTGTGTTAGAGGTCATGCACTGACATCATAACCACAAAAACACCTTGCTAGACCTCGAAATATTGTGACAGGGGAATGATAAAGCCAAACCTACCTGTCATTCACTCGCCTTAATATCCCATCAATGTTTATCATCAATAAAGGGAACTTCTCTACGTGACAGATAATAACAGCAACATTTACTGAAATTAAACTTTCTTAATGAGAACTGAGGTACAAAACATATTCCTACAGAAGGACATTAGACCCTCTTGAGTCCTTCAGTCTGTAGTTGTCTCCTCCCTCTGTTAACTTATTTAACCTCTGGAAACACTGGCAGTTACTCCTGTAGTGTTTTAACTCCCCTCGCCCACCAAAGTACTGTGCTTGAAAGCCAGTGTTACTGTGGATCTACAGTTGCTGTAACTCCATTCACTCATTGATGTAGATGTGTGTGTAGCCTACCATGGGTTTAACTGTGAGAATGGAAGGTGTAGGCTACTTTTAATTAAAAGTAATTTATATGGAAGAGGGAAAACAAATGGCAGGAATGACATAATAGATGCTACTATCATAGGACATGGCTAGGCTTTATCAGTGTAGTATGCAAAAACCAATGTGAGTCCCTCACCAGCTTGCACTGTACCTTCAACTTCAGTGAAAGTGCATTCCAGCATGGTCAAGGGCTGCTTGCAATATAAAGAAACTTGGAATCCAGCTTCAGTGTCTAGTGTCAAGAAATGTGCACAACCTGTACTTATAGTATATAAACCCTAGTAACCTGTAACTGAGGATATTCATCAAGACAAACAGATCAATGACTAAATGAAATTAATCCATAATATGAACAATTTTTCATTCTGCAAAAAAATTTCCTCAGAGAGAAACATTGCCCCTCAGACAGTCCTTTTATTAAAAGCTCATGTTTTAAGTGATGACTTTCCCATTAAATTTTCCTAACTAATGTAGTTCTGTTAGCAACATTAATTTGATTGTTCATTGTAGTTTGTGGTACCCTTCTCCCAAATTATCCTCAATCAATATAAATCAAAAATTTGAGTTTCTGTGCTTCAAGATACTGCAGGCAGTGTTATGTACAAGTTGTGAAAAAATGATCTTAATTTACTTTGCTCCAATGAAACCTGATAACAAGATACAAAGTAAAAGTTAGGAGTCATATGTAATAAATTTTACCACTCAGAAATGATTTAATTCTCAACCCTCTTTTGTCATTGTGGTTTGGGTGAATGTCAGTATTCTAATCCATTTCAGATAAAGTAGCAGGTAGCTGCTGTACTTGTCAAATTTTGACATCAAACTACAGCCACATATCACATATATGAATACTTTACAAACCTGCACTGACTTCTTGTAAAACAAAGAATTCTTCATTTTTGCTTCTTTTTACCATCATGCCCCATCCAAGGCCTTGAATTTTGAGGCATGTGAGTGCAATGGCTGGAAAAAGTCTGTGGCCAACTCAGCTTGAACCAATTAGTTGGAAACTGGGCCATATGTTTTTCTAGCGCCAGCCCTGTTGGAACACTCTTCCATTCATGCACAGCTCAGGCACAGCTTTTCAGGTTGTCATGCATAAAGTAATGTTCAACAACCCAATTTAAGCACTCAAAATTAGGTTTGTGGCCGCCACACATTTGAGTTGTACAGTGATTAATTTGGGAAGAGGCTAAATTGTGGTTGGAGGTTTTTTTTTCTTTTTTTCTTTTCTTCATTCTAGCTAAAGGTCATTTCCTCTTATAAATTGCTTTCACAAGTTAATTGTGGTAACAGTGATGATAATAATAGGAATCAGAAATTTGTGTGGGAAATGGCCCCCGTTCCAGTCTTAAAACACAGTTATTAAACATTCTCTTAAGAGGTGTTTACATTCGTGTACATGTTTTAAAACTTGTGGGATGGTTGAGAAAAGTGCTGGTTTGCCAAATCCCAATGCCTGTGGAGTTGCAAATACTGCTGTTTAATTCAATACCACTCTCTGCTGGTGCAGGAATCACTAGATGTAAGGTTCACTCTACCAATATTGTTCATATCTAAGTTAAGAAAGAAATGTAAATTATTGTTCACAAAGGAATACAAGGGGGGAGGGAGATGCTAAGAGAATTGTACCTTTTAAGTCAGTGTAAACTGAAATTTGAATTTCCAGGCCTGGAAAGTCAGGTTAAATAAGCAATTTTTTCAAAAGGTCCTACAAAAGTCAGGGAATTTTAGTAAGTGGACTTTTTGCTCTGATTTTGCATTGTATAGGTACAATAATTTGTGGAAAAAAGAATGGAAATATGGAGGTTATACCATTTTTAAAGGATCCTAGAAATACAAGTTAAGGTACTTGAAAGTCATGGAATTTTGTCATATTGATTGTTACAAATCCTGTTCTGTCTGTTCCATTCACATGAATGTCATTACTGTTTGTTGTTTTGCTATAACCTAACCAAAGTTTTTCAGAGTTTACAGAAGTGGTGTAATGGAAAGGTAACTGATTCTTTTATTTGTCCTTTTTCTTTAATATTAAACAGACAACAGAGGGAACTGAACGGCCCATAGGCTATCTTGCTCAACATCAATTATTTAATCAGGTAAACAAATCAAATGCTTCCAAAAAGGTGTTGATTTAGCTCAATAACCAAGTTTGGTAATTTGATTTGGGGACTATGTCTATAGTTGTGTTCCCACTTGATCCAGGGAGGTGGATCTTGATCTACCCAGGCAGATCAAACTCTGATGGGTAGGCACATCAACAACACTCTCTCAAGATTAAGATCCACCTATTTTGATCGACGCACCAGGGTAGATCAGATCGACCTCGCTGAATCAAAGTTTGTAATGGGAATGCAATCAGATCAAGGACCTTGGATCACCAGTTTTTTATTTATTTATTTTTTATTATTATTATGTAATGCAAGGTAATGCAAATTTTAAACATTGGTGACCTTTTCACACTTCCGCATTGTGTTCATGTTGCAAATTGATCTACCTCACTCACTCAAATGGGAACGCATCTGGATCAAGGTAATTAATGCTTGTAAATCAAGATTCAGCTCACTGGATCAAGTGTGGAACATGGTTCATGTTCATGCCCTCCAAATCCATGGGATGCCCAAAATGCCTCTGCACCTGCAGACAGGTGTTCGAAAGTTTTAGTTTTCTTGCAAGTTTCTCTGGGGTCATTCGTTCTTGTTGCATCTATAATAAATAGAGGAACCAAGTGTGGTGTTGTGCAGTAGACTGTATCTAAATAGCCATCTATTTGTTGTAAAAGTTAACCTTTTAATCTGCAAGTGCCACTGAGGCCTAATCTTGTTCACTTGGACTAGGACAGCTAGAGTATAATGTTGCGTGCTTATAATACATTAAAAGAAGGGAACGCAATACACTATGTCCAGACCTACAATCCTCAACAAAAATGATGGGACAAAACAAGCAAAACAAGCAATGAACGGATTATCATCCCCTCATTGCCCCCATTCAATGAATTTGTTTGACCAGAATACCGGCTTGTTAGATTAGAATTGGATGCTTGAATAAAGATTTGTCTTCCTCAAGTAGCTCATTAGAGGGAGGTGGAGGGGGAAATAGTACTCTGGGTGGTTAGAGATTTAATTTACTTCAAAAATTTCATGTACTGTTATGGAGAAAAAACAAAGAATTTTTTTCCATCTTATTTTTCGTGTAAGGGGGTGGGGGTAACATATTCACAATGTACCCAGCGGTTATTTTACAAAATTCTCTCTTTTTTCGCATAAATAAACATTGAATGATGATTCAAACTGCAATCTGGTTAAAGACGAAATTATATAAAAGCATTAGGGTTAGTGAACATGACAATTTACGAAAAGATTTCTCAAAATTGAAATGGTTAACCATTTTTGCACAATTAAAAGTTTCCTATAAATAGAGAGATCTTCTATTTACAAAATTAACCCTCGACATACATTGATATAATGTGGAGATCAATGGTTAATCATGGTGAGGTCAATGGTAAACCGTGGCGCTGATTAAATATTCTAAGTGAAAGGGATTAGTGACAAGTTTTACATTGGGATAATTAATAAATTAAATGTTACAAAGCCCACTTTTGGGGCTTCCTGTAGCAATTCGGTTTCAAAAGCTGCATTTGACCTGTGATTTATCTAGTATATCTCTTCTCCCCCTCCCCTGAAAGTTGTTTTGGTCTGCCCCCCTGCCCAAGAAATATTTCTCACTTGAAAGCTACCCCTCCTCCCTTCGGTACCCTGCGGCAATGGGTCTTCTGAATAGATTAATGACAAAATTGACAACACCACCCATGGGTACCTTATTTTGATCACTTTCCTGTCCTAATTAGAAAGACCAAATATGGACAGAAGTCTTCAATGCCTGTAAGTTAATTTTCTTCCCTGTGAAATATTTAAAAGCTGCTTTTATTGTCTTGTCATGTAGCAATTGTTCTTCATAATGCTTACACAGTGACATTTGTTATTAAATCACTTCCATCAAAATACTCAACTTTCAATCGCCAACTGTCATTATGTTGCCAAAGACTGAAAACTTCATAAATT
Source organism: Holothuria scabra (assembly GCA_037179385.1). Classification (NCBI taxonomy): domain Eukaryota; kingdom Metazoa; phylum Echinodermata; class Holothuroidea; order Aspidochirotida; family Holothuriidae; genus Holothuria; species Holothuria scabra. Next base: position 31,960,954 of record CM074185.1, on the reverse strand, counting down.
ACTGAAAGGAAGTGCTAAAAACTTCCAGAAGCTGGTACATCATACTCAGTTGAGTCCAAGAGAGATGTCATTTGGAAGTACTTCACAGAGGATGGTGTGAAAACAGTGTGCAATTTTCTGTCTTGTATCCACTCTAGGGGGTTTACATGTGGCTATATCATTGCTTTGTATGTAATATTTACTAGGCAAAAGAAGAGGTTATATGGATAGTGGATAGTTTATATTACAGTGCACCCACAAAAATTTGTTTCATAACATGTATACAGTTCCCATTGTACAATATACAAAACAACACAATGCTAATCAAAGTAAACACATATAAACAAGTACAATAAATAGATGTAAACACCTCTGTTGAATTAAGCAATGGAGTAGGGAAAACAAGCCAGTGCACTACAACTGGAAAAAAGGCAGTGGCCGGTTCGACTTGAACCAGTAGGTTGGAAACTGGGCAGTAAAACTCTAACTAACTAACTAACTGCTGTAACTGCTTACAGGTTAAGTACAGTAGTTGCATTTATTTTTGACTGGATTGATAACAAAACTAATGTTATCTGGAGTAGGTGTTTCCAGCTCTTTCATGGGCATGACAGCTAAAAAATAACAGCACAAATCTTGACACCCTCTTGTAATATGAATAACATGCACATATGACCATCATTTTTTTAGCCCATACCAGCATGCTGGTCAGTCTGCCCGTCCTGTCTGTCTGTCCACAATTTGTTCCGAATGCATTAATTCCTGCATGCTTTCATTGGTTTGAAACTTGGACATAATGTTTTGTGGGTAGTTGACTATCTAGGGTGTTCAGGAATTTTGGTCCCAAGGTCCCATGTGGGCCTTACGGTCCATTTTATGAAATTCTACAAAAACTCTCCTACAGATAATCTCCTACACCGTCGATGGTTTGTCATAATGGTGCTCTGGTAGTGGTCCTTTTAGGGGTGTACGTGATTTTTGGATCTAAGGCCCAAGATGACCTCTAGGGTCCAATTTGAGAAATATTACAAAATGCTAAAGCCTGCCTTTGAATTATTGTGAAAAGAGTTGACAGTGTGTAATAAAGATGCTTGGTTAGTATTCTCTGGATGGTATGCTGGAATTTTAGGTCCAAGGCCCCATTTGGGCCTTTTGGCCCTTTTCATAATATTCTGCAAAATGCCCCACCTCCTACAAGTTGTCTCATACAATTTTAGCTCTAGCTATTTTTTTTTTGGCGAGGGGGGGGGGGGAGATGGGAATTATGACAATCAGAAGACAAACCATTATACCAAAGCATAGTCCAAACTGCAATATCCCCTAGCAAACCAGTTAGATTGAAACCTTTGTGAGCCGTACCATCACTCAATGTAAATTCTGTCAGTCAAGTTTTATCATCCTGAAGAACATGGTATAGTGCATGGCCATATGGTTGAATTTGTCAAACCAGCAACTATGTGTGAAAGATAGATGTTCAAGTATTAAAAGAAGGGTTTTAGGTCACATCAACTTTTGATATGTTAGAGGGTACTTGTTCTAAGCATTTTGGTGAAATTTGCATTGAAATCCCATGTAATGTGCTCCTCATGATATGAACAGGTAAAGATGTCTCATTTTCAACAAAATGTGAACTTGAAGCAAGCACATATGACATCAACTCCCCACATTAATGGACAGTCGTTTGTCTCTTTTTAAAATTTAAAGCCAATTTTCTCCTCAGCAATCCCATATTATCAGAATATGATTGCAGAGAATTTTACGAACTTTGCATTTTGCACAGGCAGGTCTTGTATACCTATTTACTTTAAGGTCAACGCAACAGTCTGAAAAATCAAACGGAAACAAAACATTCCTTGTCATTGTGAGGAAGTGATATAATCTCTGCTACCCTCAAGTTCACTTTGGAACACAAAACTAGTAACTACATTCACTGATATCTCAAGAAATATTCATCCAATTTAGATGGGAATTTCACGACACAATGTAGATTTGGTTCTCTTTTACCTATGAAAATTAAATTTTAGCTTAAACTTCTCCTTTAATTGTTATCCCAGACCTTAATAAGAAGTTATCACCATATGTTGTTGCCTAGTTTTAGGAATTTTTTCTTATATTTGCACAAATTTTTAATTCAGACATTATCAGAGCATTGCCTGTATGTTGTAAAGCCCCCTATGGGCTGGGCATTGCAGAATTTGCCCAAAGTATTTTCTGCCTGTTGAAAGAGGTGGAAAGTCTCAGTTCTTTCACTCCAAATCATTCCAACTCTCCTAACCTTCTTACTTAAGCCCCTCCCACACATTTATGAAATTCATCCTTATTCAGACACAATCTCAGTTAATTGCTTCAGGGTTAGTATGAAAAGGGTCACTGTGTATAATCAAAACACTCTCAGTACATTTCATGCTGTGCAACATAAGCTTTATTACTCTGCATTGTTTGAATTAACTGTCAATCAAAGAGCTGAACCAATTGAGAATTTCAGTAACCCTATAAAAATTGCAGTTTGGGGTGAGAGGATTGGTCCTTTTAAGGAAAGGCCTTGAACCATATTTGAAACTATTTGAACTTAGTACAACTGCAGAATGCAACGCCCCACTCCAACTTTGGGTGTTCTCAAAAGAATGTCTCGCTTGAACGCACTTTGACAAATGAGTAACTCTATTGTTGTCACTCAATTTCAGAAGGGGCATTGCGTTCTGCAATTGCTCCTTGAACTTTACCTATTTATCTAGTTGACACCAGCTGACACCATGTTGGTGTGTTGTTAAACCCCAACTATGTGTAAAGCTAGCTGCACACTCACACGACTTTGCTCACTGTAACTCAATTGGATTGTTGGATCTTCAACATTCGTGTAATGTGCGCGAGTTTACGACTGCAATTGGCAGTTGCAAGACCAGTTTCAAGTCGCCCAGACTGAAGTCAGGAAGAAAAGAACCCGACTAAAGTCGGAGGGACGAAAACTGGTCTTAACATTGCCAATTACAGTTGTGGCAATGATGGAGTTGAGTTGTTGTTTGAAAGGTGATGTAGTGTGCAGCTAGCTTAAACGACGACAACTCTGTAATATTTTAAACAAAAGTTTAATATAAATGAGAAACAATATCATATTCCTGCAATACATGTTGTGATTTGGACCTTACCTTGCATTATTTTGAAATCTGTTTCTTTTAACTACTTGAGCAAGTCCAAACTTTCACATAGAAAACCATACATAGCAGACAGTCATTTTGCTATGCCTACACTCACAGGTGTGGTAGCGAAAATGTAACGTGCAGTTTATGCTCTGTCTATGTATAGGAAGTCCCTGGTACCTACACACTTGCTGGGAAATGAAGAGTAGAGTTGCAGCAAGTCACCCAATTTTACTGAGAAATGATTTACTGGTGCTTTTAAGTTTTAATGTGACTGGAGTGAAGACAGTGACTTGAGTCACGTACTATTTTCTCTGAGGAAAATCGTGACACAATTTTTGCTGTTGGAAATTGGCGACTGAAGTCATGACTCCAACTCCTTACGACTCTGATAGATAGACTAAATAGCATAGTGTTAAATGTGTCTGTTTAAAATTGACCTTGTGGAGACACAATCCTGCTTAATGGCTTCAGGGTATATTGCGCTTGTGAGCATACAAGGCCCTAACATGTAATCGAAACACCTGGTGCATGCTGTATGTTATGAGCTACTCAAAACACCTGGTGCATGCTGTATGATATGAGCTACTCAGCTTATATTCTGAATTTAATGTCAATCAAAGAACAGAACCAATTGAAAATTTTTGTCTACTGTACCAAAAATTAAGTTTTCAGTGGTTTTTTAAGGTAAACCATACATGAAGTGTATGCCACTCAATATTTTATGTTGTCTGTTTTGTACTTGGTTTTATTTTGTTAGGCAGGAAGGACAAAAAAACCAATTGGCTATGAAAAAAGTATTGCCATTTTTGAGAAAAACTACAGTAGGTCATTGTCAAAAGGACTACCCAAAGCCGTCGTTAATTTTCAGTGTCACAGTTACATGTATAAAAGGGTAGAACGATGTAATGACAGTGCCAAAAGTTGGTTATGTTAGGAAAAGACCCAAGACACAAGTGTATACAAAAAATTGGCCTATCAGTCATAGCAGTTAAAGCATTGGTATTTGCATTAGCTGATATTTGTACAACCAGATTGTAATTCCAGCACCCAATAGCAATTACAAAGGATTGTGGGATAGAGTTTTGGTGTTTGTCATTTTTGACAATGGCATTTTACTGTGGTGAAAATTGATGCACACCCAAAACTCTATCCCACAATTCATTGTAATTGCTATTTGGAAATAGGTCTATGGTTTTTAAGAGGGGAGCAGAGGATAGATAGGTAGACAGATGGATCAGACACATTTGGTGAATTTGGATTGCTTTGAAGAGTGATGTTGGTTGGAAGTATCCTAAAGCCCTAGTTTACAGGAAGTTCCTCTCTTTGTGAATACGTAGAAGAAAACTCCACCCTTAGTTATAGCTCTAAAATGTAAGAGCAATTTAAAGGCACTCGCCCCAGTTTATTGTTAAACACCCAGCAGATCCCACAGACTTCAGCAATGCAATATGTATATTATTGATTCCTTGCCGAAGGCAGGCAAGGAATCTATGCGATGGTGATGTCGTGTGTATGTGTGCTTGTGTGTATGTATGTGTGTGTGTGTGTGTATGTGATGCTTTGGCTTGTAAACACGATATCTCAAGAAGGGTAAGTGTGACTAACCACATATTTGGTGTGTAGGTTGGTCATATAGAGTGGATGATCCCTATCGATTTTCGTGGAGATCAAAGGTCATTTGGGGTCACGAGAGGTCAAAAGGTCAAAACTTGGTAAACACAATAACTCGAGAACGGTACATGTGACTATGCTCGTATTTGGTGTGTGGGTTGGTCATATTGAGTAGATGATCCCTATCGATTTTCGTGGAGGTCAAAGGTCATTTGGGGTCACGAGAGGTCAATAGGTAAATTCCTTAGAAATTGCTTGTAAACACGGTATCTTAAGAAGAGTAAGTGTGACTAATCTCATATTTGGTGTGTGCATTGGCCATATTCAGTAGATGATCCCTATTGTTTTTGGTGGAGGTCAAAGGTGATTTGGGGTCACGAGAGGTCAAAAGGTCAAAACTCTGTAAACACGGTATCTCAAGAAAGGTACATGTGACTGTGCTCATATTTCGTGTGTGGATTGGTCATATTTAGTAGATGATCCCTATTGATTTTCCCAAACGTCAAAGTTCATTTGGAGTCAGCATGTTCAAAGCCTGACAAGCTTGCCTGCACAGTCTTTCAAGAAAGGTCACTTGTAGGGTCATGTAACTTGTCATGTAGATGGCACATAGTGAATACATGGTCCCAGAAGTTTTTGGTGGAGGTCAAATGTCATTTGGGTTCACGACGGGCAAGGGCGATCTCAATGTAGGAAGATTGGATGCCTTGCATGTGTACTCTGTGGGCACATTGTGGAGCCCTGTTAATTGAAAAACATTGCAAAGCAATGTCAATGTGAAAAAGGGCCTTACATTTCAGCAGCAAGGAATCACTAAGCCTTTTGGCTTTCTGGTTCTAGAACCCAAAAAGGGTGGATCATAGAGAAAGTGGGCACTGCTATGTTTAACCAAAAGGTTTTGTAAAGTTGAGTTGTAAAACCCTTATCAGACCTAAATCACAGATTTCTTGTTTTCAGAGCTTGACCATTTGCATATTCAGGTGAACCAATGAGATACTCTCCTTAATTTCATAATTTTGTGAGAAAAATACTGTCACATGACTCTCAAGAGCCAATAATGACATAGGACGGACTTATTCAAATTAGGATGACTAAATTTTCCCTTTTATGCATGTCAAAGAAATTATTATAACTTTGTTCTTTTTTTTCACTTTCTTGCTTTTCATCTTTCACTACCCCATTATTTTCATCATTGTTGATGGGGAGGGGGCACAAATCAAAACCCCTTTTCTATAAATCTACACCTGTTCCATTAACTCCAACGTATAAACCTACACCTGTTCGCAAAGACAGACATTTATATATTTGAGGCGTAGCATAACAAAGATGTGCAAATTGGCTTAAAAGTTGGACTCTCGAGTCACCCCAAAGTCTGTTTTTCATAGAGTAGCAAATATCACATTGGTGACTGCTCTTTGATTATAGTCAAATTTAAAAGATGCAGATTAGCTCATAGTTTATAAACAGCATGCGTAGAGAACGTTCTGATTACATATGTTTCCTCTAAAAAAATATACACTGGGTCAATTTTACTGGTTGGAAATTTCAGTTCTGTGGAACTGTACGGACATCAAATGTGGGAAAAATTGAAACCCTTTTTTTTATTTTCATCCCACAAACATCAGTCCATCATATTGACAAGCCGTTGCCTCAAAATGGCATCATAGCATCTTAGCGTAAACACTGATGCACACATCAGTGCTTTGTATGCTCAAGAGCATGTGGCTTTGTAAAGAAACTAGGATTGTGTAAGGTACTCAGAAGTGAAAAGATATTAAAAGTATGGAATTAAATATTTGTTCCAAAAAGTCTGGCGTACAACTACATGTGCAATTAAGCCGATTACATAAATAATGCATTATCTGTGTACTGAGTTCTGCTGCAAAAAATTCCTACTTGTTGGAGAAAAAACTTGTTTCCTCCTCGATGAGGTTTCCATCAATTTCTGTTATACAGATTCCTGAACTGCTAGATGATATTACCATACCTGACTACTGTTGTATCAAGCTATGCTCTTACCAAAATGAGGAGAACACACATGGACGAGAAGAGAAGACAGAGGTCTCAGATGAAGATGAAGAAGTAGATATTAATGCTTGGTTCGGTCCAGCAGGAACCGTCTCTCCTCTGCATCATGACCCAAAACACAATTGCCTCGCTCAGGTTGTTGGAGAAAAGTTTGTTAGACTTTACAGCCAAGACCAAACGCCCAAGTTGTACCCTCATCAGGGATTTCTACTGCACAATACCAGCCAGGTTGGTACCGTATGGTCCAGAAATTCACAACATTTTTACAAGGCAAAATGCTGGTTATTGCTCTATTTAAGTTGTTTTGGGAAGCAAAATATTGTTCCTAACATTTTAGAACACAACATGGGTTTTATTGCTCAAATTATGGTATGCTGTGATTAGTCATTCAGATTATAAAAATTGTCCTAAAACTATGCATCAGTATAAATAGTCACATGGAGTAAAAGGTCAAGGTGACTTGGATGTGAAAAAAGGTTGGTTAGGTGAATAGTTAGCATGACACGTTCCCCCCCCCCCCCCCCCCAAGGGCACTGAGTTTGCACTTGTCGCTTGTCTTCACAAAACTGTCTAATCAAGCATATGATATGAGTTAGATAATCCTATTTAATTAGCCCACAGTTCACTTGGCAATGAGTAAGCATCTATGCTGCATCCAGTTTGCCACAGAACAGCCCTTTGTCTTGGTTAGAACAGCATCTGATAAGAGATGAACTGGTGTAACCAGGCAGACGGGTTCAAAGCACCATTACCTAGTACTGTGCTGTTCAACTCAGTATTGTTTACATCAAAAGACCATCGCTTGGCAGTTTTTACTAGAGAATTCGGTATCTGGCATAATGCGGCATGGACAACTTTATCATCTTTTGGCTTAATCTACAGTACTGGTGCTCACATTGATTTTTTTGCCCTGCTCCATTATTACGTGGAGCATAAAAAGGTGGATGTTGAAGGAAAAATGCATCAAAAGTCCAGATAATATTGGATCTTTGGTGATGTAGCCTGCTTTAGTTAAAATTGTTCAAACAGGTTTCATTTTCAGAAGTGATTTTTGAAACTATGGCTACATGTTATTTTGAGAATGGCACTCCTAGCAAAGGAATGTAATGTAAAGTTTATCAATGAGGTCCAGCCTTGAATGAGCTGGAATTTTCCAGAAAAGAAAAAATCATGACAGTCACTGACCAGTTACCTCCAAGTGGTAACACCCCCACACCCTGATTTCCACAATTGTCCTAGTAGGAGGCCAGAGGGACAGACATAAACACATTTGCACATTTGTTTGAAACCTGCAAACTTGAACCATATCTGAACTTCACCTTTTGACCTAGCTATTACAGTATATAACACATTTGTGTTGACGTGCCATTACATAGAATCTATTAAACATTACACCCCACCTACTATAAAAAAGTATATATTCCTATATTTCAGAAGAAAACTTCCTACAAATTTCATTACAAAATTCCTTTATTTTTTGCATTTTCTTCTTTGTTGGGAGTCCTGTGTACAGTATGACAGGAACTGAGTTTTTTTCTTGCATGTTGGACCAGTTATGAAATGCCACTTTAATATGCCCTGAAGAATATTTTTAAAATAAAAATGTGTGAAAATAGCTCTTTGCAAGGTTAGTATTCTTTTCAGCATAATAGCATTCTGAACTTGAGCAATTGCATGACTTAACAGCAAATATATCTGAAAAATTGATAGAGGAAAGTGGAAATAAATTCAATAAATGCAGCGTGGTGCTCAGCATGAGTAATTGGAGTAGGGAAAACAAGCCAGTGAGCCACAACTGGAAAAAAGGCTGTGGTGGCCTGGCCGGCTCGACTTCAACCAATCGGTTGGAAACTGGGCTCTAGCTAACTAACTCTGAACTCTAGCTAACTAAATAACTAACACATTAATGTGTATAACACCTCCATGTGGGGTCAAAAACCAGTTTTAATGCTTAAGGTCTTGGCCTTATGAGCATACAGGGTTGAAATCCAAGCACCCTCTCTGCATTTTATGGAATGAAAGCTACTCTATCTGCTTCTTTTGAATTTTTAAATTTTGATGTCGAACAAAGAGCACTAACCAACTGAGAATTGCCATAACCATGTACTAAAAATATGTTTTGGAATGATGTTAAAATGCCTTTCTATCTTACATTTCTGGTCTCTCTGGTTCTCTGTTGTTTCAGGTTGATGTAGAGGATCCAAATCATACCAAATTTCCAGAGTTTTCTTCAGCTTCTTTTCAGGAATGCATTCTACAGACAGGGGAACTTCTCTACATACCACCAAAGTGTTGGCATTATGTGAGATCACTTACAACCAGTTTCTCTGTCAGCTTTTGGTGGAATTGATTGCAGATATTACTCAGGTATGGTCCTAAATAGTTCAATGTTGACTTTGTTGGAACTTTCTAATTACAGGGCAGGCATAATGAAACCAGTCCCATACAGTAGATAACACAGATAAACACAGTTGAAATATTTTGTGAGGGTTGCTGAACAAGTATTGTCAGTAGCAGAGTTGTGTTTGTTTAAAATACTGTAAAAATCTTCATTAATTGGCAACACCTGATGAAGGGGTACTGTTGACACAGTTTTGTAATTAAAATGGAAAGCATCATGGATTGGCACATTGTTCTCCTGTTAAAGAGAGAGTCAACCTTCTAGTTAAACATTTCAAGACAGGGTTTGGGCAGAACTTATATTTTAGGAATCTCAATTGTAACTGATAAGAAACTATGTATATCACAATGCAAGCATAAAGCCCCACAGTGCTATCTAATCCGATCACACGCATGAGTTTAGTGACTGCAGGCAGCCATTAGTAGGGTCCATCAGCCTTAAATCATCTTCATTTATTGAGTACATGAATTTCAAACCCTCGTATTTATTGAAATTGAAGGAATCAAGATACAATTTAGTGTACAACCGTCCATGATACAGTTAAGCCAGAAAATTGAAAGATTAAAAGATGATACACCCCACTTATGGCAAACTGAAATCAGACCATCACTTGCTATCCAGATTCTTCTGTATAGGGTGCTGCTACTGACGTCACAAACTCGGCTCTTTTTGAAAGGCAAACAATTTTGTAGTATGCTAGCTATAATGTAGCTAGCTGAGAAGCAGCTGACTATCTACCTGTGACTGTTGTTGATTCCTTGCCGTAGGCAGGCAAGGAATCTATGTGATGGTGATGTCGTGTGTGTGTATATGTGTGAGTTTGTGACACTTGCTTGTAAACACGATATCTTAAGATAGGTATGTCTGTCTATGTAGATATGTCATGTTGAGAGGAAGAACCCTATTGTTTTTGGTAGAGGTCAAAGGTCATTTGAGGTCACCAGCAGTAAAATTGCGAAAGCGCAGAAAATGGCCTATAAACACAATATCTTCAGATAAGAGTGACCGACACTTTTCATACTTACTATATAGGTCTGTCATGTTGAGAGGAAGAACCCTATTGTTTTTGGTAGAGGTCAAAGGTCATTTGAGGTCACCAGCGGTAAAATTGTGAAAATGCAGAAAATGGCTTGTAAACACGATATCTTCAGGTAAGAGTGACCGACACTTTTCATACTTAGTAAATAGATTTGTCATGTTGAGAGGAAGGGCCCTATTGTTTTTGGTAGAGGTCAAAGGTCATGTGAGGTCACCCGAGGTAAAATTGTGAAAATGCAGAAAATGGCTTGTATACACGATATCTTCAGATAGGAGTGACCGACACTTCTCATACTTGGTATATAGATTTGTCATGTTGAGAGGAAGAACCGTATTGTTTTTGGTAGAGGTCAAAGGTCATTTGAGGTCACCAGCGGTAAAATTGCGAAAATGCAGAAAATGGCTTGTAAACATCATATCTTCAGATAGGGGTGACCGACACTTCTCATACTTGGTGTATAGGTTTGACATGTTGAGAGGAAGAACCCTATTGTTTTGGTAGAGGTCAAAGGTCATTTGAGGTCACCAGCGGTAAAAATGCGAAAACACCAAAATGGCTTTCAGACATGATATCTTCAGATAGGACTGACCGATACTCTTTATATTTGGTATATAAATTTGTCATGTTGAGAGAAAGATGCATATTGTTTTGGTAGAGATCAAAGCTCATTTGAGGTTACCAGTGTAAAATTGTGAAAACTTCGAAAATGGCTTGTAAACACGATATCTTCAGATAGGAGTTACTGATACTCTTCATATTTGGTATATAGATTTGTCATGTTGAGAGAAAGAAGCATATTGTTTTCTGTAGAGATCAAAGGTCATTTGAGGTCACCAGCGGTAAAATTGCAAAAAATTCTGTGCCTAAAATGTAAAGAAAAATCTATCAAACTCTGTCAGATTGAAAGAAGGTAACGTATTTGATGGCAAGGAATCACCAAGCCGTTTGACTTTATGGTTTACAACACTGTTCTCTCCCAGCAGTGGGGCATGGCTAATGAATTCTGTCATTATGTAATAGCACTCTATAAGCATACTATATAAAAAAACAAACCTTGAGGTTATGTTTTGTGGCACTTTTGAAGCCTATACATGTGTGAGTGGTGCCCATCCATATGGCTCAAAATAATTGACAATTACACCTGTGGCATGTTGGGCCTTCACTGATGGCCTTGATGAACCATGCAAGTGCAAAGCACCACAGCCCTATATAGAGTGCTTTTACTGTTGTCACAGGCCTGCCTCTTTTCAAGGGCAAACAATTGTGTTATTACGCTAGCTAGTGCAGCTAAGCTGAGAAGCAGCTGACTTTCGAAGTGTGACTGTTGCACTAGAACACTGTTGATTCTTACCCAGCAGTGGGAATGGCTAATCATTTGTGACATCATGTAAAAGCACTCTATAGCATACCGTCTATGCAACAAACAAGCCTACATGTTGTTTTTTGTAGCACTTTGTGTACCCTGTACCTGCATACATGTGACTTTTGCCCACAGGGCTCAAAATAATCGACAAACCCCACAACCATGGCATGATGGGCCTTCACCAATGGCCTTGATGAACCTCAGAAATGTTGTAGAATATAACATAGCCTGTAGTACAACATAGAACTGCAGCCAACTTGAAATAGTTCATTTTGACTGTACCTTTTTCAAACTTATTGGGACCCTATGTGTCTTTAGTCATCTCTTAAAATTTGTGGATATTTCAAAGACAGTGGAAAGATATTACTGGCTAAAGGCCTGTTTCAGATTCAGATACTTTGTGATACCCAAACTTAAGACCAGTCTTTTCATATCAATGTGGTACTGAAAATGGCAGTGTGATTTCAGTCTTTGTTTACTAAAACAAATCATCCTTGTCCAAGAATTTGGTGTTCGTAAGTTTTGTTTAACATTCAAAAATCCTTCATTTGATACACAAAATATGGATTATTTGCCTTTCCTGTACTCCAGGGAAAAGCACAAACCTCAGCAGAAATTCCTTGTAACATATACTTGGTTTTCACAAAATAGAGAAAATGAGAAAAGTCTGGAATTTTATTATGATATTGAAAATTCTTGAATTTGAGGTGTTTGGTCTGGAAATGTTACCATATGGACAGGAAATCTGAAAAATTTTACTCATTTGATTGTTCGGATTATGTTTTGTACCTGTCCTTGCTGAGGAAAAAGTTATTAAGAGGGGAAGTTAAAACAAAAATTTATTTTTCATGTGTGAAAGAGGAACCAAATCTACACAGTGTGGTGAAACTTCCATTCAAATTGGACATGTGTATCTTGGGATATCAGGTAATGAAGTCAAAGGATTTGTGTTCCAAATTGATTTGAGGGCAACATAGGTTATATCACTTCCTCACATTGACAAGGAATGCTTTGTTTTTTTAGACTGATGTGTTGACCTTGAAGTTAATAGGGATAAGACTTTCCTTTGGGGAATCCAAAGTTTTTGATATTTTGGTGCCACTAAAGAAATTACATTCTGATTATGTGGGAATTTAGGGGGAGAAATATGGTCATAAAGTTAAAAGAAAACAAGACTGTCAATTAATGTGACAATATGATATTATTTGTGCTTGCTTCAAGTTCACTTCTTGTTGGAAATAAGACAGCTTGTCCTGCTCATATCTTGAGACCACATACCAGATTTAAAAGCATTTTTTACTGCCAGAATAAGTACTCCTCTAAAGTATGTAAACTTGATTTGACCTTAAACCCTTCTTTTAAAAACCAAGACCAAGCTGTGCAAAATTCTTTTTTTGCAGTACTAAATGTTACCATTTTAGTGAGACTCTTACCTTTTTTTTGTAGTTGTTGTCTTGCAAAGTTTCAGATGGAAGACAAACCATATTTGTACTCATCATTTGAAAGGTCTACTTGTGCTCTATGGGATTACTGCAATCTCCAAAGTGGTGGCACTATGTACAAATTCATTTTCTCTCTGGAGAAGCACTTCTTATGTGGTCATTGCCAAGAATCAACCATGTTATGGCAGTGTCATTTTTTTGCAACGTCCCGAGTATGCACACCACCTTTCGGTGGCAATCCCACATAATATAACCCTCAAAGACCTACCTCCAATCAGGAAATATTTTGATTCTTGGAGGATCCTCAGAACTGCATAAATACCAACCCAAAATCAGCATCCTTGGTCCCTTAAAGACATGACAGTGAACATTTGCTCCTCTCGTTGTTGTGGTTTTGTTTTCAGGTAGTACTCAAATTATGTGCACACCTAGATAAAGAATAGGAACTCAGATAAAGGAAGATAAAACAACATACCTACCAAACTTTTGAAATTTCCTGAGGAGTGTGATCTGTAGCACCCCTGAAAAATTAAAAATTCAAAGCCTAGGGTAGGTGATTCACTTCACCGTGTCTGTTTCTGATCTGAGCCCACTTGCCTTTTACCTTCACTTGTTTGTACCTTCAAACAATAAACGAAACGAAATGAAACTTATGTTCCTGTCAAATGTTTTTCATTTTGTTTGCCACCCACAAGTGCAGGCTTCGACAAATCCCCCGCCTGGCAGCCCGGGACAAGTAAAAAATCACTCGGGCAACTACTGTGCACAATATTACAGCCCCTCAGGCAAGTATCCCCAGCCTTAAACCTTTGAGTTGTGCAAAATATCATTTGTACTTTTAGACTTTAAAAAATTACATTTGCTCAACAGAGTTGAATTGAACAAGTAGATATTTATGCGGGCAAGTACATTGAGAAAACAGCTAGCCTGTTGGACAGGTACAAAAAAAAAATTTGTTGAAGCCTGCACAAGTGGCTAATGGGAAAGGGAATCACAGGCTCATGTAATCCCGTATCAGATGTCTCAAGCAGGGCTGTCAATTGGCAGTTAATGAGTTAATCATTAAGTCATTTGTCAATTAATTGATGATTTATAGCACCTCCTTACAGGGATCCCCCCAAATCGTATAATCATTCTGTTAGTTAGTTAGATGAGATGTAACGACACACCAACACAAATGTGTTGTAAAGTGTCACAATGTTCAAATACTGTTCAAGTCCTCCTGTTTAGTCGCCTCTTACGACACGCATGGAATATCATGGGCATATTCTACAACCCCCAGCCCACAGCGGGACAACCATTGATGGACTTGCTTGGTTTTGTGCCGCTGACAACCCGCCAGTCATGAGATGAGTAATCACGGTCTTATGTGTGCATTTTATTTGTGATAGTTGGGGACAAACTTCTTGCCACACACAACCTCCTCAGCCCACCTGGGTGCAGTTTTACGTCATACCCAGGACCCGTAACATGGAATTAGCAACCTAATGCAAATCTCTACAGATTCAATCACTGAATGCAAATTTTGAAATATGTAGTAGGTATTAAAAATTCATTCTGACAGTGTTTCAAAAAATCTTGTTTTGGAATGGTTGTTCAGAATATTAACAACATCAAACAAGTAACAAATAGCTATGGTTTACTTTAAAACTGAAAGTAAGCAAGTCTTTGCTCTCTAGCTCCTTTGCCCCATGCTGCATGTGTAGTTTGCCTGTACAAACTGTAATGCAATGGGCTTTGGCCTATTTGTCAATTGCAACAATTGTCTATGTGACTCTCTCTCAGGCCCAAACAGTTTTTGGACCAATTGTAACAACAACCTTGTGCAAAAATACTGTACCATAGTCCATGTGTTTCAATCTCCCTCTATTTCTTTCAACTCTTGTGAAAAACATCCATAATATGCACAGAATGTTTGTCTGAGTCTTATGTGTAAGGTATATGATCCCAAGCCTAGTTGACTTGTTTTCTCCAACAGAGCTCACCCTGCACATATGTGTCCATGTTGGAAACGGTACACAGTTGTGAAAATCATACTTGACAGGCCTCGATTTTCAGGAAAATTCATGGTTGTCCTTCGGGCAACCATTTCACTAGTTTTGGTTGTCCACTGTGAAATTTTGTTGTCCGAAACACTTTGCACACAATTTCAAAACAGTAATTGTGTTCATGTATTATTGGTCTTGAAGAAAAAGCTAGGATGTTAGAGAGACAGATACACTTCAAGTCTGAAACATGGTAGACGAAAAAAGTTGAAAGAGTTTATCAGTCAGCTTAATAATTCTTCAATCTGAGAGAAAAATGGTTGTCCGTCGGACAACCAACCTTAAACTTTTGGTTTGTCCAAATGAAATTTTAGTTGTCCGGGACGATCGGACAACCATGATCGAGCCCTGCAGCGCAGAAACATGACAAAACAAGTTGTAGGGCACCGATTTTACATATGCCAGTATGAACTTACATTTAGATTACCGTATATTCTGTAATAAACGCTCCCCCTCTAATAAACGCCCCCCCCTCCTCAAAATTTTTAACAACTGCATAGGCCAAGGCCTCCCGCACTACAGGCCCAAACCACGGATTAAGCTAGTGTTTGATCGTTTATGCATAATCAGTATTTAATTTAACAATCGGCCCGATGCCGATTACCAATTATTAGAAAGAGGGAAGACGTGTTTGTCCCTAAAATACGCGCCCCTTGCTTTGTGCATATCGTTCAAGTTGAAAAATATTGGGAATAGTTCCGTTTGTTTCGCGAATGGAATATCATTTTGTAGGCCTAATATTTTCTTTTCAAATGTGGAGATATAAACCAATCGTTAATAGAGTAGGATTTGTTTTCAGTCGATGTCACGTACCCTTTGATAATTTAATTCTTAGACAAACATCATGCTCTGTTTAGTTTTCATCCCCCAATCATGTCGGAACATTTGCAGTATTTTACTGTATTGGGTTGTAGTTGCGTTAATGTACTGTAGAATCCCGCCTTAATGAGGCCATGTAGAAATACGCAATCATAATAATCTTAGCGGTTCTGGGGCAGCAAAAAAATTGCACCCAATTAACGTATCCTATGGTTCCTTTCGGATATAAATATCCCCGTAAATTTTTAGCAGTTCTTGACCAAAACTTACGTCTTGTTTGAAAATAATCTGCAATTGAAATGCACGCAAGTGAGATCCCCGAAATATCTACGTACGCAGAGATTTGCGATGTCGTTTCTTGTTGAATTTAGCACGGGGCTCGCCCGGCTGCGCTAGCCGGTGTATCAGCATAGGAAATGTGATCGTCATAACACATAAACACTCAATAGAAAAATTCGTCTTTAGGCCTAGTATTTTCACACACTAAATCACATAGGCGATGGCGCGAGTTGTGATTGGCTGGCTAGAATCATCGCATTTGAACCAATCACGATGCAGGGGCAATTTAAATTTTGCAATGGATCGTATGCATATGATGTCATCGAGCAAAACATGATGCCTTGTTTGGCGGTAAAAACGGAAACGCACGTAAGTCTACTGCATGCGTGGGCGAAGAAATCGGCTGCATGAGACCACGTGCATCACTGTTTTCGTTTGCAATGACGTTCACATTTCAAAGTCCTACTGTAAATAACATTAGGGAAGGAATGCGAGGAATGGCTTAATTTATGCAGGATAATAACCACCGAACTTCGAAAGATTCTAGGTGTACAAAACGTGCACAGATATACATGGTAAGCTGGGGACTTGAAAATACAGCCAAACACTGCAGCTCGATAGTCTGTACTTGTGTTTTTGTATGGAACAAATTGTACAGCAACTTACACGGCACTTTTTTCCAGACTGCTCCCTTAAGGGAGCAGAACTCCTCCGGGAGTAATCATTTGGTTTTCGCCCCTTGGCTCTTCGCCAGAGAGTCGTGGGGACTTTTAGAAAAAACTTTTTTCCAGACTGCAAGGAATACAATTCCAGGTTATACTACAATGTTATGGGGAAAATAACGAACGATCGCGCCCATGGCAGGGGTATAATTTATACGTTTGTGCTTATCAATGCATTCTGTGTTGGCGGGAGGGATTGAGTACGGTATTTACAGGAATTTGAACGAAATTAAGAGCAAGTTTCAAGTATATTTGTGCCCTTTTTTCAGTTTACAAATAATCGGTGGTAATGATGGGTCGAATGGCAGAATTTTACCGATGCCGATTAGTTAATTTTTTATTTAAATATACCCTCAAATAAACGCCCCCCTTTTCAAAAATGTAACCCCCCGGGGGCGTTTATTACAGAATATACGGTAGTTATTTAGTTAGATGGAGTTTTACAGCCCACTTTTCAACCTATTGGTTCCAGTCAAGCAGGCCAGGGCCTTTTTTCCAGTTGTGGCTCACTGGCTTGTTTTGCGGAGCATCATGCACAATGGCAGTAGGTTCCACTTTTAGAGTCTTTGGTATGACTCGACTTGGGAATACAACCTGGGCCTTCCGAGTGAGAGGCGCATGCTTTTACCATTAGACCAAACACACAGTCTTAGGTACATGTAGAACATTGGATATAGATATTGCGCATTAACATTACATACAGTATCCAAACATAAGTTTTGTGTGTACTATACAGCCTGTGCTGGACATCAGTCTCTTGAAATTTTAATAACATGAATGACACATGACAGACACTCTGTATGCTCAAGATTTGAATGTAGATCTGTAAGAGAAGCTCTTCTGTGCATAAGGTACAGTATTAAAAGAGTGGATTTCTGTCTTTTTAATCTTTTTCTTTTGCATCTCCAAGAAGGTTTGTAACTTGGAAGAGATACCTACCCACTTGAATATTAAAAGAAAATTTATGGCAAGATTGCATCAATTTTTGTTCCTGTTTATGTTCTTTCTGAGTGTGTATCTTGTGGTTGTAAGTTTCAGTGACTGTTTATTCCTCTGTAGTTCACAAGTTTATTCAGACCTAACATGTGCTTACTGTGAACAAAAACTATTGATGAATCATGAATTGTGAATAGTGAATGGCACAGCAGAACATGCCCGACTGAGCACCTCAAGGCATTATGCATACAGATCATCACTGTGCTGGAAGTTTCCCATTAACTATTGTAATAACACTACTACTCAATGTACTGTACCTCTCAATGCTTTCTACAGTGATTGTTACTGTAAGGCCATGGGCCAACTTTATCTTTTAATATTTTCTTGTTGGGCAAACAAAAACTACTAATTTAAAAAAATATGTTGCACATTAGGGCAAAAACATTGAAAATTTTTTCAATTTCTTCCTGTCTACTGCACAAATTGGTTCTTAAGCAACTGCAAATTGATTTTTAGGAATAATAAGGTACCAGTGGATTACAACAAAAATTAAAATGTGCTTAAGATAGGCACAACCAGTTAATCAGTTAACCCTTTACCATTGTGCTCCGATCGGGGCATATTTGCGCGCTTTGGGAGTGGGCGGAAAAGCGGACGTAGCCCACCCCGCATCGGCTTCCGTAGGCCGTTGACCCTATGACCTTAAACTATTGTCTCTCTCTTTGTTGTGGCCGAATTTTCGGGTAGCTACTCGCAGTTTCGAGCTCCGCGTGAAACCGTAAAGATGGGTGACAGCCGAGCTCTCCGCATGGGTCCAAAAGGACCCAAACAACGGTAAAGGGTTGATAGAGTAGGTGAGTTCAACCATACAGTGGCTGGGTCAATTTATTTTGTGCACTTAGGGAAGCAAATCCTACTACTGGAAGAACTTTTGGTAGTTAGTTTGCTATCAAGTGTCAAATTATTACACCTACAATGAATTTCAAAGGGCCTGAACTGGTCAACACGACTGTACTAGGATAGATACATGCATTAATAATGTATTCCTTTTTAGATGTGGACAGATAAACAAACAGATAAACAGAGAGACAAACAGACAGACACTTAAAGTACCTATGAAACAAGGGTATAAATAATGGAAAGTTCAAGGGTATCATGTACCTGACTGTCTGAATAATTTGCTGGTTAGATTCATCAGACTTGAGTCATTTTGTGATTCCAACTCATAGCAAATTGCAAGGGTGAGTATACTTTTTGAAACACTTGTTGCTAATCAGTTTTGCTAGCTAGCTTGGTTGTAATCAGTTTTGCAATTTATCAAGGTATCAGGGGCCCGTTCCACAAAGAGTTACGCACGATCTTAAGTATGATTTACTGTAGGCTTAAGTGTGGTGAATCTAACTTAAGATTGTGCGTAACTCTTTGTGGAACGGCCCCCTGGTGTTTGTGTTAGCCCTTATGTCAGTGAGATGATCGTCTTTTTCAAATGAGTAATGTAAGGGGACCTAATAGATTAAAATTTACTCTTTACACTTGAAAATAGCATATTAACCTCACTGCCTCTAAAGCTAGCCGCACACTATATGACTTTGCGCATTGCAACTCAACTCGATCGTCAGATCTCCAACAGTCGTGTAGTGTATGTGAGTTTACGACTGCGACTGACAGTTTTAGGACCAGTTTTAAGTCGCATCGCCTTCAGTCGGGAAGAACGAACATGTTGGTTCTTCCCGACTCTGTAAGGTAACATTCGCAATTAGTGACTCAAAAATCTGACCAATCAAAATTACTTATTTATATGCACATGATACAAATACAGTGAAAGATGTATGATGCTTGTTTCGGTGACAACTTTTGACGTAACTTAGTTAAAATATTCAGTTGAAAAGATGGATATATGGACCGAGTATGGCGAGTAGAGATAAGACAAACTCGTAGAAATGTGAGAGCAACGTCCTGTACTTTATAGCTGTGGAAGCAAAAGCTGTTCCTGTAGGAATGCTGGTAAAAAACCATGAGGAGATAGCCGAGGCAGTCGACATCACTGGTGAGCTGTAAAATTGCATAGGCCTACAATCCTGGACAAAAATACATGGGACAGTCCCCCGCTCCCCCGTTCAATGTTGCAATTTTTGAATTTTGAGAATATTTTGTCGAGAACAACATTGAACTAGGGGGGAGGGGATTTTGGAAAACCAGCGAGTCTGTGCATACGTGTTGCTACATTTGGGTAAAAATGTCCCATCATTTTTGTCCAGGATTGTCTGAACTGCTGTACACATATATAGGAGAGCGCACATATACTGTAGATCGTGTTGAAGCGGTCGCATTTTTGGGACAAGTTTGAAAGCCGTGATAGGAAATTCGCGTTAGGAAAGGGTACAGTAAAATTCTCTATTTTGTAATCTAGGAAACCAAAAGTTTATTTAAGTAGTGAATAATCTTACAGCTATTTCTCATGAAATAATTAAAAACATTATTTAATCAATGCCAAAGCGGAACGATTCTTTCATTCAGCC
Source organism: Holothuria scabra (assembly GCA_037179385.1). Lineage (NCBI taxonomy): Eukaryota > Metazoa > Echinodermata > Holothuroidea > Aspidochirotida > Holothuriidae > Holothuria > Holothuria scabra. The sequence continues at coordinate 31,940,631 of CM074185.1, read as the reverse complement.
GAAAGTAGGAACATTAAAATAATCAGTTTGGACTTTGGAAATAAGCCACAGACAAAAGAAGAGGGCGCCTTGCTCTGACTGCGATCTCTAAACTAGGGTAAACCAGACGATCTACCGTTTGTTTTTATTATTTTTTTCACCAAGGATGACGTCATAAACATTCAAAATTGGGGCATGTAAAGATGAGTGGGTTTCACAGTACTCCAGTAATAAATAGTTTCCTCCAATGTAGTTTATTCCTCGTTTGCCACGGTCAACCGTAAAATTGCTGAAATTATCATTTTGAAATAGGTCCCTTCATAAAAATGTGCGGTCGACCGTCAGTTCCATTTAAATACTGTGTAGGTCAATGGTAGATCGTTGCCAGGTCAATGGTAGATCGTTAAATGTGGGGTCGCTATATCAAATTAACTGCAATTTCACCAGAAGCCTGTTCTCAGGGACGAATTTTGTGTTCAAAGTGTAATTTTTTCACATTGTTTCTCATACAAAATGTTATTTTTAACTTCACGTGGTATCAAGAATTTATTCCTCTTCTTTAACTTCACATTTGAATGCCGTCTAAAAATTTAAATGGGCACTTACACCTGTTTGAAAATCGCTCATCCCAAGCCCTGGTTTACCCAAATATTGAAATGACTGGTTAGATTGGTTTATTTCCTGTCAGCTTAGTATCATGCATGATCATCTTGAAAGTGTTGAAATCAATGATTAATCATGCCACTGTCCCTTTACATTTATTAACTTAAACCCAAGATTTACATTTAACTGCCAAAATTAAAAAAAAAATGTTTTATGCTCCTTCACTCTACGGCAGCTGTACTGCGGAAAATCCATATGCTCCCATACATGTGTACAGTCGTTCAGACAGTCCTGGACAAAAATACATGGGACAGTCCCCCGCTCCCCCGTTCAATGTTGCAATTTTTGAATTTTGAGAATATTTTGTCGAGAACAACATTGAACTAGGGGGGAGGGGATTTTGGAAAACCAGCGAGTCTGTGCATACGTGTTGCTACATTTGGGTAAAAATGTCCCATCATTTTTGTCCAGGATTGTAGTACGCTAGCTACACACTGAAAGTATAGTACTGTTGCAAACTGTATGCTGCTCTGTGCTGTTGTACTGTAATATGTATAGCAGCTGTGTGCAAGTGCAATCATTCGACAGTCAACGCGTGATAGCCAGTCGTATAGTGTGCATGGCCGTCGTGCGACTAAAAATCATGACGATGATTCAAAACTAGGTCACGATGATTTAGTTGAGTTGCGATGTGCAAAGTCGTATAGTGTGCGCCAGGCTTAACCCGAACCTACTGTAACCTTAGCAGGTATAAGGTATGCTGTAAATGACACAAAACAAGAAAAGAGATTTGGTGCATCTGTTGCTATGCAATGAGCAGGGAACATATATTGAACATGCTCTGACCAATTATTAGTTCCTTGTGTAACGAAGGAACCTACGCAGTTACCCTCGTGGCATATGTATGTGTGTGACTATGTGATGGATTGGTATGTGGTGGGATAACTTAATAACCTGAGATGATAAATTTTTTTCAAACTTTACCCTTTTGTTTTTGGTTAAGGTCAAAGGTCACTGGTGATCACTGTTAGTAGCTCTAACTTGGTGTCGGTTGCTCAAACTGTAACGTAATTTTAGAATAGGGTACATTTGTATGATGTAGAGATATTAAAGTAGCATAGAGCAGAATGCTCTGCAAGGGTCAAAAGGTAAGAAAGTAATGTTTTGTTGATATCTCTCCACTGAAACATTTTAGGGCGGTAATGCAATGGAAATTTGCTGTTCATTTAAGTGAAGTGCATGTGATGACCCACCTTGACCTCACTTGACCTCATTTGACCTTTGGACTTTTGTGACTTTTTTGTGATGCCTGAATTCCTCTTGTGCAGACAAACAAAAAGGCAACCATACTACCCTCCTACAATTTTTATGAGTTACTAACATTCAGGAGACAGGTCAGTAGTGTGTAGGTTGTATGCATTGGAATGAGAGTGCAGTGCAATAGCTCATTAAACACCTAAAATAGGGGGATGCCATAATGAAAGTTGTGTTCGTCTAAGTAAGTGTAATTGTTGACCTACTTTGATCTCACTTGAGCACATTTGACCTTTGTGAATTTTTGTGACACCTGAATTTGTCTTGTTGATAGGAACAAAAAAAGCAATTTTACTATCCTCCTACAATGTTTTCAATTTAAGTAAAAGGTTTCAGTAGTAAAGTGTGGTTTGTGTGAAAGTGTAATATGGATTGCGATGCCAGGTATATGGTGTGATAACTCAAAACCAAATGATGTAGGGAGGTCACATATAATGGGCTGTTGTGTTCATGTGAAATGCATGTTCTTTGACCTCATTCATGATCTTTTTCTTCATGACCTTTTGACCTTTGTGCCTTCTTAGTAAGGTCTGGATTTGAGTTCTTGAGATGCACCAAAAAGGGCAATTAACCCTTTTCTGTACACCTAGATAACCTAACCACTATCCTAACAAGACCCTATGACAGAATAAACCAATTACATCCAATTACTTTCAATTCAACGCCCCGCACCAGCACGATTTTTTTGCTCTCATGACCTTCCAAAGCCCTACCAATGATAAAAAACTCACCTGCATCACTCTTTAATCCTTATTTGTTATCCGTGAGTGGTTTTTGGTTTCGATGATAAGAGAAACCTATGCAATCATGATGGCGTGTGTATGTATGTGTGTATGTGTAGGTGTGGGTGTGTGTGCGTGCGTTTCTGGGGTCAATCGGGGATACACGCATGAAAATTACAGTAGAACTGGGGATACCCCGCGAAACGGGGATATCCCCGGTTTTAGAAAGTCCAAAATAATGCAAAGTGGGGTGTCAGATAAGTGCCTGTAGCTTTACAGTTTGATCTGAGGTATATCCACGTTTCCATGTTTTTTGTTTGAATTTGTGTGAAAATGTGTGTGTAGATTTTTCAGGATCCCCAGTCACCTTGATTATGACCTGTGATTATCCCCAGTTGACTAGGAAAAACAGAATATCCCCACTTGACTGGTATAATGAGCATGTCCCCGATAGGCGCCAGAAACGCGTATGGGTGTGTGTATGTGTGTGTGTGTGTGTGTGTATGTGTGTGTGTGCGTATGTTTTTGGTGTAAAACGGGGACATGAGCCTTTTTTTCTCCGGGCAAGTGTGGATACACCTGCAAGTGGGGATATCCCCACTTGCCAAATGCAAAATTAACCATGAAATTGAATTTCTCACGTTTCAAGGATGTCCCTCAGTAAGTTTGAAGCATTTTGGAGTTTTCCCCAATTTCCATGTGATGGGCCTAACATTGGGTGTCAAATCATGGGCTGATGCATGGGTGTGTGTGTATCTGTCTTGTACCAGTAAATCGAGGACATGAGCGTTTTCTCCCCTAGTGAAGTGTCGATACACCCAAAGTGGGGATATCCCCATTTTCATGGTTAAAAAAATGTGTCCCCGATTGACGGTCAAAACATGTATGTGTGTGTTTGTGACACTTTGCTTGTTAGCACGATATCTCAAGATAGAAATGCCTGACAATTTTCAAACTTGATACATGGATGCCCCATATTGAGAGGAAGAATCCTATTGTTTTTGGTGGAGGTCAAAGGTCATCTGGGGTCAGCAGGGGTCAATTTCTGAAAACTTTGTTAGCACCATATCTCAAGATAGGAAACGTGTATAGATTTCATATTTGGTATGTGGATACGTTATGGTCAGAAGATGGTCCCTATTGTTTTTGACGGAGGTCAAAGGTCATCTGGGGTCACCGGGGGTCAAAGTCTAAAAATCTCGTTAGCACAATATCTCAAGATAGGAAACTTGGATAGATTTCATATTTGGTGTGTGGATGCCTTATGGTCAGAAGATGGTCCCTAATGTTTTTGGTGGAGGTCAAAGGTCATCTGGTGTCACCGGGGGTCAAAGTCTGAAAATCTCGTTAGCACAATATCTCAAGATAGGAAACTTGGATAGATTTCATATTTGGTATGTGGATGCGTTATGGTCAGAAGATGGTCCCTATTGTTTTTGGTGGAGATCAAAGGTCATCTGGGGTCACCAGGGGTCAAAGTCTGAAAATCTTATTAGCACGATATTTCAAGATAGGGAACTTGGATAGATTTCATATTTGGTATGTGGATGTGCTATGGTCAGAAGATGGTTCATATTGTTTTCGATGGAGGTCAAAGGTCATCTGGGGTCACTGGGGGTCAAAGTCTGAAAATCTTGTCAACACAATATCTCAAGGGAGGAAACTTGGATAGATTTCATATTTGGTTTGTGGATGCGTTTTGGTCAGAAGATGGTTCATATTGTTTTTGGTGGAGGTCAAAGGTCATCTGGGGTCAGCAGGGATCAATTTCTGAAAACTTTGTTAGCACGATGTCTCAAGATAGGAAACTTGTATAGATTTCATATTTGGTATGTGGATGCGTTATGGTCAGAAGATGGTCCCTATTGTTTTTCATGGAGGTCAAAGGTCATCTGGGGTCACCGGGGGTCAAAGTCTGAAAATCTTGTTAGCACAATATCTCAAGATAGGAAACTTGGATAGATTTCATATTTGGTATGTGGATGCGTTATGGTCAGAAGATGGTCCCTAATGTTTTTGGTGGAGGTCAAAGGGCATCTGGGGTCACCAGGGGTCAAAGTCTGAAAATCTTATTAGCACGATATTTCAAGATAGGGAACTTGGATAGATTTCATATTTGGTATGTGGATGTGTTATGGTCATATTGTTTTTGGTGGAGGTCAAAGGTCATCTGGGGTCACTGGGGGTCAAAGTCTGAAAATCTTGTCAACACAATATCTCAAGGGAGGAAACTTGGATAGATTTCATATTTGGTTTGTGGATGCGTTTTGGTCAGAAGATGGTTCATATTGTTTTTGGTGGAGGTCAAAGGTCATCTGGGGTCACCGGGGGGACAACAATATCACAAGGTAGGGAACTTGGATAGATTTCATATTTGGAATGTGAATGGGTTAAAGTTAGGAGATGGTCCCTACAGAGATGCCAAGTATCTTGATTTAGGTGGAGTAATTACCATTTTCACCCTGGATTCCGCAATTACGAATATCCTCCAAAAATTGCTCTTTTCACATGTTAAGGATCTTTGTTGAAATCTCAAAGTGTCTAGCTCCCTAAACTGAAAAGTTTAGGCCAAAATTGTGTGGTTCGAATGAGCAAGTGGGCTAGTACTTTCTGCCTAGGCTTAACATAGGCCTAAGTTAGGCCTAGCCGATGCTACATCTTTCACAAAGCAGAATCGAGTACTGAAGAGGATCAACAAAAAGCCACTTGGCCAAGAACATCAAAAATATTTAAAAGGCATTGGTAAAAAACCCTTATACAACAATCTTCAGTACTTTTGTGAGCTTTAGGTGTAAAGTTTTTCCCTGCGATGTAATTTTCTTCATCATGTCTAATGTCTTGGCACTTTTGCCATTGCCTAATGTATAGCATATATGTACATTTTGAACCTATTCTACACATGTATGTTTCTGTGTAATATCCTTAGGCTAGCCTAGTGGGAAATTTAGCTTTCCTACCAATATTTTATTTGTTCTAGAACATGATATAAAGCATGCAGCAGCATATTTTGGTAGCAGGGTGATATCTGCAGCGGGGGAAAACTTACGAAATTCTCCCATATATATTAGTGTTATGAGAAGCTGTTCAAAAGTCCACCCATATATATTAGTGTTACGAAGTGTCATTGCAAAATAATGTCTCGACTCTGCAGTACTTATGGGGTTGGTTCAAACCTCTGCACTGAAATCTAAACCTCATCAAAGTCTTAAAAGTATTATTAAACCTTTCAGCTGGAAAGGATGGGGAGAGGGTCCTTAGTTTACAGTGTTGTGAACTCTCAAGACTTTTTGCAGGTAATTATACAAAACCATCATTATGTCATTTCTTAATTGTACCATGGTTTTTTTAGGGTTGCCCTAGCATGAGGCAGGTCCACTTTTAAAGAAGGTTTGCATCATTCCTATTTTTCATTTCTTGAAGTCAGCTCGAAGCCTTTTGAAATTGCAATGTGTAGAGGTTAAAGGTTTTGTAGGGTCACTGGTGGTCAAAATGTGAATGACAACCTTGTTTAATAGGTGTTAACACATCTTAAAGTGGGAGACTTAAATAGATTTCACGTGTGGTTTTTGATGCCTGTGGCGACTTCAGAAAAGTGTGATGAGATGGTTATGACTTTTACCGGAAATATGATTTTTTTTAATTCATAACGGCAAAATCCTTGAATTTCGGTTATTTTTCGAAAGTAAACAAAATTCATCTAAAATTTGCAGAAAAACTGTCAATACGACCCACCCTCAAAATTTATATAAATGAACAGAACTTTTTGTTTGCTTCAAATTGATGGTTGAATGAAGGCTGGGGATTGTAAAATGACAAAGTTAATATAATTTTTTAAAAAATGGCACTATCTGGCATCAGATTCGACGTAAAGTGTTGAAAAGGGTTAACTACCCTCCTGTACTTAAGTAAGTGGCATTTTAGTGAAAGGTGAAGAGTGTGTATTTTTGACACATAGAACTGAGAAGGATGTGGTGTTAGAACTTGAAAAAAGATAAGTGTCCTGTTTCTCTTTAACTTGCAAGTGTTCCTATGATTTTGAAATGTAATGTGCCCAAATGCCTTTGGTGGAAGTCAAAAGTCATTGGGGTTATAGGTGCATATGACTTACCTTGCTACTGTGCTCCCTAATTACAAAATCATCTTTAAATGCAAGGAACCAAATAATCAAATAGTGCCTTAAGGCTTTTGTTTTGTAGAGCTTGCTTAGTTCAGTGAAATTTGATAATGAATGCCAGCACACTTGTGTGCAGGTACTGCAAAAAGATGGTTGCTGTGTCTGAGAGTGGGACGTGTGAACATAAACCTGCCTTTGTAAAATGGCTCAAAAATTACTAATTTGTTTCTTTGTGATTGTGTATAAATGGACTTCCTTGTAAGACCTACTTGTATGTGGCCTTTCATTCCCCTTAAACCATTACACTCTGTGCAATGTATGCTCTTCAATACCTTTGACATTCCCATTTATAGACCAATTGGAGCAGCTAGTGCAGTCAACCATTAGTAGGGTCCATCAGCCTTAAATTGTCTTAATCCTGTACCCCCATATTTCAGTGATATTGAGGGAATCAAGAGATATGTTAGTATCCATGGTACAGAGAAGTTAGAAGTTTTAAAGTTTAAAGCTGGTGGACCTCAGTTATGGATTACAAAATTTGACCATCACGTGACTCTTTAAAATTTGCCTACAGTAGATCATTGTGAATGATTGCTGTTTTTAAACATTGAAAAATCTTTCTTTATTACTCACATACTGTATAATTGCCCAAGCCAACCAGCTTTCTTACTTGCAGGGGCTTATATTAAAATACTTTGAACTGTAAGAGTTTATTTTATACCAAGTCTTCCAATGTTCACTGATTATGTTTAATACATTTATGTCAAGGTAAAAACAGATTTTTTTAATATTGGTAATCTGATAATAAAATGGTTTGATGTTTGCATCAAATATGAACTTGAAGATACTTTTTTTTTTGCTTTGTAAATATGAAGGTTTTCATAAACTCAGTCTGTAAACTGTGCAGTTTGAGTGTTTCAAGAGCTTAGAAATTGTTGTTACATGTTGGACATGTCCTTTAATTGGGGAAAGAAGGTAAAGGCATACAGTATGTTATGTGCAGTGGACAATTTGCTGATACAAACATGTTCAAGATTTCCTCATATAGTTCTACATGAATTCTCTGTCATGGCCAGTCAAGTGCCATTTGGCCATTTGGTCAAGTCCCACCCCAATTCCGAGGCCAACAGTGTTTTGCCAGAGTCAGGTGAAAAATAACCCCTCTTTCCAGAAGAAGATGTGTTAAATGTCAATCTTTTCATTTTTATAAAAATCAGAAAATTATCAGTATCTTGGTTGCTCACTTTAATACAGTAGAGAACACTTTTGCAGCAGTGTTTTGACTTTACATAAATAAATGGCATTTAGGGTCCTAAACCACTCATAACTTTAGCCTAAGACAGCATCACTTTGGACTTGTGGTTTAGCAGTAATAAATTCCCGTCCCCCACCCAAAGGGGGGTGGGGGTTCCAGGAGAATACCAGGCCATTACTTTGAAAAGTCTCTAACAATATGTAAACAACATTTGTTACCCAAAGTTTACTCAAGCAAATTGCATAAGTGGCACCTGATTGCATATAGGGGCATCTAATTTTTCAAACTTTTTTTCAAAGTGGAGTGGGATAAATTCCCTTCCAGGCCACTTATCACACAACACACTGCATTGTTCCTCCTAGAGAGATCATTGCATGCTTTTCCATTATGCAAAAGGTGCCTATTTAAGTTGGTCATCACCCCAAATGGGGATATGTGGTTACCAGTGTATGAAGTTGTCATGGATAGTGGGTACAGGGCATAAAATGTAGTCAAAAAAGGACTCGTTTGTGGGATGGGTTAAGACTCAAGAGCAGGGTGAACTATGGCCTGAGGCCTTCCAACAGTTGCTGGTTGGAATCCTGGAGGGTTTATCTTACTGTGCCTCAGGATTAGATGCTCTCTCTCCATTTGCTCCCCTCCTCCCAGGGGATAAATGAGTGCATGTGAGGTAGATTTTCATGGATGTATTTTGTATATACCTGCTGTGAACTAGGAAGATTGTCTATGACAAGCAGGGGTGCTTTGAGTCTGTGAAAAGAGCTATATGAAAAAATTGTTATCCTCAAGTATTGGGATAGTGCTAAGGAAGTGTTTGAATACATCATTTTTCCGCCATGGTATAAAACCATGACCTCATTCACTCAGGTCATTTGTACACTTCATGAAGACAAATGCCCTCTGGTTATAATTAAATTACTAGTAACCAATTAGGGGAGTTATGATAGAGAGGCAATACTTAAAGGGCAAGAGCAGCTGTCTCAAATTTTAACAATGTACCCTATTTTCTGAATGGCTCTTAATTAAAGGGTCATTTGTAAATATTTTCCTCACTTAATTGAATTGCAAGGTTGTGAACTTATTCCTTTATCACCTTATATATATTGCAGTACTTACATATTAAGCAATGTCATAAAAATAAGGATAAAAGAGAAATTAGGTAATATTATTGAGAAGTATTGATTCAACATAGTTTTAGGTGTCTGCTCTTTAAGCTACACTCACTCTTCAAAACTTCGCGTGATGCATCTCACAGACCATCACACTGTTAATTGTCTTGTAGAATGTGTGAGTGTATGACTACCTTTGGAGGCTTTATAACCAGCTGTAAGCTGTATTTTAAGTTGCTGATAGCTGTAAGGCTAGTGAAGTTTGACAAAGAGGGTACTAGCAATTTTGTAAGTAAAGGAAGCAGGAGTAATTACTGTACATTGTGCATAAGTCAATCGTGGGAATAAAAGTAAGTACCCAATTTTTATTAGGAACTAGGTCATGACAGTTGACTTTGGTCAAAAACACTATGGTATTTTCTGGCAGGTAAAAGTTGCTTAAAACGTATTTAAGCAAGCTGAAATGACAAAAACCCTTACATATTCATGCTGCTATAATGCCCATTACTGAAATGCAGCACTTCCTGGAAACTCAAAATCCTGTTGTGCAGCTGTCCTGGCAGGCTTTTTGAATAAGCGTTAAATACTTTGAATTATTGAACTGTTGCGCAGTGGTGCATGTCTAATCTCTCACAGTTGGGAAGTTGAAGCCTCGGGGTCACCGAAATATATTGAGCTCCAATTATGATCAAGAAAACTGTGAAACTTACCAGACTAACTTCACAAGTAACCAAATTCAGGCATTCAAAAGGGCCCAAGAATCACGAGGAGATTTTATGTCACCCTTTCTGAACATATGGCAAATCCTCACAAATTTGGTCTGAAAGGGCTGAAATCTTGCCCAAATAACCACAAGAAGCATTAAATGCTCAAATTCACTCACGAAATATACTTTCCCAAAAAGATTTGTTCATAAACTGTTCCAATTTCCCTGAAGACGGTCAATCCCAATTTGTTTATGCTACTGTACAAATCTGTCTGCAGTACACCTGCAGTCAGTCAGCTGTCTTGAGACTCTATATGCATGAAGCATGCAGCACTCCGGTACAAGATCCAACACGAGGAAGTTGCAAACACCCAAAATCCATACTGGTTTTATGCATCCAACATGAAAGTTGCACATGAAACTCACCCAAATCTTGGCCTGTGGGCAGAAATTTTTCTGCATGTAACAAAATCCTTGCCCATAATTGCAAGGCCATGTAGCATGGGCTTTAAAGGCATATTTTCATCATCCCAAACAGTTCCAATTCTCTCAACCTACTTACTTCTAGCCCCTCCCACATTTATCTAAAACTCATCTTTATCCAGACACAATCCTAGTTTATTGCTTCATGCATTTTCCCAGTGGCCATACAATTCCATAATGTGAATCAAGACACTCCCAGTGCCCATGCTGTGTAATTTAGCTATGATGCATTGTTTGAATGTGATGCCAATCAAAGAGCTGTACCAGTTGAGAGTTTTGATATATGTATACTGAAACTGTAGTTTGGGGTGACGAATGACTGCCTTTAAGATTTCCATCTCAGAGAATGTTCAAATGATTCATTGTGTGCACATTTAGTGTGCAATTGTGAGTTCATCTTGCCTTGGTAAGGTCCAAAGAGATCCTCTTTTGTCTCAAAATATTCTTAATATGTGACATAGGAATCACTGTCAGGATTACCACATCTGAAATCAGATTTTTTTTAAATGTAAGTCAAAAATTCAAATTTTTGGGATCTCAGAAAACACTTATTTCAATCCTCTAATTTTTTTGAAGTTTACAAAAAGTGCTTTGTTGCACAACTTGAATGATCTCCAACATAAGCCACTGATCAGTGTTGTAACAAGTCACGACTCGAATCACTTCCTCTCAAAATGACAGTGACTCGATAGAATTCAGGAGTAATTTCCCCATTGAAATAGTACAGTGACTCGAGTCAATGACTCGACTCGAGTCACTTAAAAGTTTGAAAACTGGTGACTCGAGTCACTAATCTAGTGACTCGATTGCAACACTGCCACTGATAGCAAAATACTTTGTTACAGTAACCGATCTATAGAGAGGTTAACTGTTTGCCTTATCCCAGTGTTGTCCTTGTTTTAATTGGAGTAGATTTCTTGAGCATGATCTATGTGGCCAAACTTTAAGAATTTTCGTACCTCAGCCCCAACAAGTGGAGCTGACAGCATGTGATCACCTCCCCATCTGCCTTACATCTTTACAGAGTCTTTAGATTTATTTTGGTACATAATGGTTGCATCTCTGCACTTGGTGATGCATATTCATTATCATTTCTTTTTAGCTGTTGCTAAGAGTTTTTCTGATCATTTTTAGTACATTTGAATAAAAAGAGGTAAGAGAACATCTGTTCTCTTTTTAATGGGATTTTAGCTATTAGAAAATGATATTGTGTCATTTCAAACAAAATGGTTGCAAAGCATGAAAAAGAGATTGTCCAGCTGTTGAAAATTGGACCAAGCATTCAATTTATTTGTTTGTTCTTTTGTCAAAACCAGCATTTTTGCAAAATCTTAGATACCAGTTGAAATCACTTGTGAATAAACTTTGATAATGCAACTCTGCCATTGTTGTTTAAGAGAACAGGGCAGTTATCAACTGATTTATGTGATTCTGGAGGGCAAGTAGTAAGCTAGTCAAGGTAGAAAATTATGGTCTTGTGGAAAAGTTAAAACCTTTTACACAGATTATCAACGCCCCAACTGAAAAGTATTTTATTATCATTCTCCATTTGTTTTGTGATATTGGTAGGCTTTGTAATTCCCCATTTGCTTGGATGACAGGAATTTTTGTTTCTTTTGACTGGATCTTTACTGCTGCACAAGTTTCACTGGCGATTTTTGCTGGTAGGCAACTAGCTAGCAATTGCTCAACTGTGAGGAAGAATTGTTGAATGTTATTCCTGATTGCTGTTGGCAGGGTTGGAAAATAAAGGCAACCACAGCTATCAGGAAAGAAAAATAGTGGTAGTTTGTTCTCTGGTCTAATGGAATATTTTCATAATGATAACAAGAGTAAGTTTTAAACTAGCAACAATGTAGGGCACAAGAATGCACTGCAATTGTTTCTAAATTTAGATCAGTATTATTAGAATAGTAATGAAAAATTACTATTAAAAATTGATTGTGAAAGTTGGGGATAATTTCTCCTTCATCATTACAACAGATTCCTGCCCTTAATAAGAAACTCTGAACCTGATACCAGAGTTTTTGCCCCAAAAGTGCTGTAATAAAATTCTGAACCCAGCTGCCTGTTTCACACCTTGTATCTGTTTTGGCATGTAACCCTTCACACATGAACTTGAAGACCATGCGTATTGTTTGCACTTAGCTGAATACTGTCACTTGTAATGGATCTATTACATAATAATTGGATGCTCGCACAAAGGTTCATTGTGAATCCAGGCTAGCTATTTAATCCTCTTAGAGGAGCTTCCAATTGGGGTACTGTATATGATTTTCATATCAGATAAACAAGAAATGAAACAATCTTTTGACAACTTCAAGTAAAGGCAGCTTATTTCTTCATGTAGAATTTGGGTTTGTGTATTCTGTAGCAGATTAGGCTAAGTAAACTCAGTGTTGCAGATATAAAGTGAGAGCCCTATTATAAAATGTAGCACAATGCTCTCCATATAGCATCTTCCTAGTTGGTTAATCGAAGTGTAAATAATGCCCTCATGTCCCACTGAACACTCTGCTCATTGACTGATTACACTTAGAGAGAAACAGCAAAGCTTCCATATGAAGTCCCATATATTTTTATGGAAGAGAAAGTGCTGGCACCCTGTCTGTGCAGTTTGTGGTCCACTGGGCCAGGGAGTCTTTGTCTTAATGTGAAATTGATGAAGTAGGTTTCTAGAAAATGACAAATTGAGCCTATTTTAAAGCAATAATACTGCCTTTATAGTGTGCCATCTATCTATGTTACGTGTATGTATTAGTTAGATGACATGTAAGGACGCACCAACACAAATGTATTATGTAGAAGAATCCGGAAAGCAAGTAATGGTCTGATTTTAGTTGACCATAACTGGGGTCTATCACCTTTTAACCTTTCAATTTCTTTGCTTACCTGCACCATGGATGGTTGTACACTGTAAAGCTTCTTGATTCCCTGAATTTCACTGTAAATAGGGTTTCAAATTACATGTAGACAATAAATGAAGACAATTTAAGACTGATGGACCCCACTAATGGCCGGTTTCATTCACTAAACACAAGCGTTGGTTGGAGTCGACTATAGTGTCAGTTCAGTTTGAATTTATTTCCAAGTACAGTTTTAGTTCAAATGTGGTTTTCTATAGGGTTTCCCCTCTTAAGACAGGCGGAAAGTACCATGGGCACATTCTACTGGCCCTAGCCCACAGGGCCAACCATAGAAGAGCTCTGTCAATGTGAGTTTTTAAATATGTGTTTGTGTGTGTATTGGTGTACATGTGTCCTTCCTTGTGGGAGGATCCATCATTATAAATGAGTCTGGCAATGAACATGGTTTGAGGTTCTGGCTGTTGGAAAAATTGTTGCCTTTTCCCCATCCATAAACCAGATCTATGCCCATGCCCTGCTGTGATCAGCTTTTAAACCTTTGTAAAGAGCAACAGCCTCCATCCCTCCCATCATTTTGTATCAAGAGTCTATAGTGATTGAGGATTCTTGTCCATTGAATGGGATAATAAATTATGTATCCCTGCCCATTTTTCCCCTTTCAAAAATATGTTGTTCACGACATAAACATTCCATTAAAAGGTAAACCACCTGGTGTGCCCTGAGCAAGCCCTCGTGCTATCATGCATGATTTTCACCTAAGCAATCGGTCAACTCACCAACACTGAATAGCTGATCTATTGTTTACTAATTACATAACATTTTTGCTGCCACTACCATGCACTGCTTTGACACAGCTTGGGGTTACATAACTTGATATCCTCTCACTATAACCTATGATCAATACATTTGACCTATTGAAGTTAATTGAGTTTAATGCATGCTGTTTTCTCTGGGGGAGACTTTGTGGACCTTAATTAAAAGAAATGATTATGTAATGTTGCATAATTGATGAAAAAAACCTAATGTTTGTTCCTTCAGTCTGTACAATTTATCAAGGATTAGCATCAGTTTTATTATTTGCTCAATTATTGCACCAGATTGCATCTAAGGTCTTTCAAATATTTAATTATCTTCTTGAACTGGCTTTAATCCTTTTCCCTATATGTAAAATATGTCAGAAGTTTGCAATATTTTCCTAATAAATATTTGCATGTACATATTGCACTCAACTACATTGGAAGTTCCTAAAAAGTTGCAAAATTTTCCAAGGGAGACACCTCCACATGACAGTGATCCAAAACCGATCACACCCTCTCATACCCCGATCACCCTCCTTCCTACTTATTCACATGTAGTCTCTACATGAGCGACGCTCAGTAGCTGGTCATGGTGGTCATCAAGGAATTAAAGGTCAAGAGCAGGCCTCCCAAACTTATTTGAAGCAATAGCCAAATCTCAAAAATCTACATGACCCCTCCAAACTGTACCTCCTGTTTACACTTAGACTGCTCCAAAGTCTATTGTCTTACTTTGGAGCAGAAGAATTCAACTTTAGTGTAAATAAGAGGTAAGTATTGGGGCTCGTACATTCCCATACCAGTGAGATTTGTGAATTTTCTCCTAATTTCTCCTCAGAGTAACTTTTATCATATTTAATGACTTAACTATTGCTTATTCAGGATAAAACAAAGCAGTTACTTCTAGTAAATTTCACATTCGAGGAGAAAAAAATGGTGCTGCATGATGCTAACCCAACCAGTCATAAAACAGGACAGTCTACTACACTATTTCAAGTTGGGACAACTGCTCTTGCCCTTAAAATGACTGTACAGTTGCATGTCATGTCATTGAGAGGCAACTAGTGGATATCCAATTTGGATGTAAATCTGACTACTGAAAGTCAGAGATAGCGAATATTAAAAATTACCCTATAAAAATTCTAAGATGCCAATTAAGTGAAACAAATGCTTTTGAAGAAGGATGTGTGATATGTTTGTAGGGAAAATGAAGTCACTTGTAAGTCTAGTAAAGACCGTTCTCTCTCATTAATATTTCTGGAGAATCATGTGGCAATATTTCTCTCACTCAGTTATAAAATATAGACTATAGTCTTATGCTATCATTTTATGTGCAAAATTCTTGAATATTCAGTTTGCAAAACTGTTTTTTCGATGGTTTTACAGGCTAGAAAATGAATTTTCCAGTGACCTCCATGACAAGCACTGGTATAGTACATGTCCTACCAAATACAGTAGACTTATGGCAATATGTGCCCCAATTATGAAGCTCAGGTGGAGCCCTGTGTATAAAGTGCCTGCTTGTGTCCAAAATGGTAATGGTAATGGCAAATGGTACTGGTACACAGTACAGTGACATTCAGTGGTAACTTACTGATTATCCTCTTCAAGTGGTTAGAGCATCCGTCTTGCAGTCGGGAGGTTGGGAGTTTGAATCCTGGCCAGGTCATACCGAAGACTTTACAGAACCTACCGTAATTGTGCTTGGTGCTTAGCAAAAGCAATGGAGTATGAAAAACAAGCCAGTGAGCCACAAAGTCCATGGCCAGCTTGACTTGTACCAATTGGTTGGAAACTGGGCCGTAAAACTATGTCTAACCTAACCAAACTTGACCTAACCTAACCTGGTCATCCTCTTGTCCAGTGCCCTATGTTAAACAATAATCAGGGCACCAAACTATAGTCTAGATGTTTGTCTTGTTTCCAGTAGAAGGTCACTGGATTGAGAAACAATTCTTTATTTCACTTGCTGTTTTGGTTCAAACATGGAAGTACATGTTCTTCCATGGTTCAGATAAGATAAGGCTAGGCTTAGATAATTGCCACATACATTTTTTGTTTTTTTGTTTTTTGTATTTTTTTTGTTTTTTTTTTTTTTTCTTTTTGTGCACATCCCTGGTTGAGATTTTTTTTTTTGCATTTTTTTGTGTGCATGTCTCTAATTGAGACACTTTATAGTGTAACCAGTATTTATCTGACCTTTACCTCCTACCAGGGTGGGGGCTGATGATTGACACCAAATCATTTCTAGGATTTCTTGCTTGTATTCAAAGGTCCTGGGAATTCCATATTTTCCTGTTTATGAAATATTAAGTGTTAGACACAGATCTTCCCATCAAGTGTTGGAAGTGCTGAATAAAAGAAACCAAGTATGAAATGGTTCATCCTATTATCGGATATCAAACATATCTCACAGTGTTGCATCTATCTGCAAGGCTTCGTGAAAAAAAGACTAAAAAATTGATCCGGGGGGGGGGGGGATACCCCTATCTTTATACACCTTTCTGGGGTCTGTGCAACTCCTACTCCAACTCTCACATTGATTACAGCCATGAAAAATATCCCAAAAAATATGGTGACCATATCATACAATTCTCACATGACAACTTTTATATTGAAGTATGAAACAAAATTGATATCTCCTTGTTCTGGTGTTATTGCTATGGCACCCACCCCCACCAAGGGTCATATAAAGTTAATACCATAGCCCTGACCCTTTTGTGCAGTTGGCTCCCTTGATGAATGGACATCATGACATGTGTGTTGGTTACACACCTGGATTCCCTATAAATTAGGATTCTTAAATGACTCTGAGCTAAGTACCTTGACAGCAGAGACATACAAACTCAACTTGACACTGATATATGAGGTAGGAGTGACATTGGTTGGTGGACATACTACAAAGCTTTGCATCCTGCAAGGGTCTATGAGATCCAATAGATCTAATGAGAACAGGAGAGGTGACAGTTTAAGTAAACACTGTCATGCCCTGTCAGAATTAAACCTTGAGGCCTACTGTGACAAGTCTAGTTGTTCATGTGCCATTTTAAATTCAAGAAATCAGGTTGTTCAAACTCAAAGAAGCTGTACAGGAAAAGTGCTGTGAGAACAGACTTGCCAATAGTACCATTGCTAAAGATCAGGCCTACACATAGTTGGAAACTTGTTTCAAGCATGGGCGTCCGCAAGGGGGGGGCACTTGCCCCCCCCCCTGGAAAATCAAACTTGTGAAAAAATAATTAAAAATTAAAATAAAAAAAATTAAAAAAAAATCATCAAAATACCTTCACTCACAGCGTCAGTTTTTCCTCGTGAAATATGCGGACATTTGACCAGGAATAGCAAAAGAGAAGATGGTGTGCTGAATAGTGAAATCGTAATTTGGGGACCATCATTCGTGATATCTATTGGAAATTTGTAATTGTAAAACTATGTACTAGCCTAGTTGTCAGGTATTTAGTGTGCACATGGCATCCAACCATTGATGAATGCATTGGTCTTGGTTTGGTCTTGTGTTGATCTCAATTGGTGACGTGGGGTGTAACTTGGATATACAAGGTGAATGCGAAGGTGGGGGGAGGGGGTGTATGCATGGTTCATAATTAGGTAACGGACATAGGCCTATATAGGCTGTTTGACAGTTGTAAGTTTTATCGTGCATAGGCGTGCGAGGCCGTTACCGAGAGGCTGATTTCCCTTCAACAATTTTTTGCATTGAAAATTCTAAAAATCTAAAATCTCAGACATGAAATTCCTGTTTCAGGGCTGGGTACATGCAGCTTATAACACTCGCCAAGTGTCGTTTCCGGCCATCTGAAGGGTTTGTAAGGCCCAAAATTTTCTTGTACGCTCCGCGCCAACCGATGATGGCGCTCCGCTTAGATAGTGTACACAGTTCTACCATCCATGATTTTCCCTTCAACAATTTTTTACATTGAAAATTCTAAATATCTAAAAATTACAGACATGAAATTCCTGTTTCTGGGCTGGGTACATGCAGGTTAGAACACTCGCCAAGTGTCTTTTCCGGCCATCTGGAGAGTTTGTAAGGCCCAAAATTTTCTTGTACCCTCCGCGCCAACCGATGGTGGTGCTCCGCTTAGATAGTGTACACAATTCAATCATCCATGAAAGATCTTGCCCCCCCTTATAAAAATTTCTGCGGACGCCCATGGTTTCAAGGCCTATAGAAGTCTTGAAATTCTTTAAAATTTCGTGAGTCATGGAAAAGTCATGGCAATTCCATTCTAACAGGCAATATCAAAATGGATATATTCTCACATCACACGTGATGTCAAGATTTCATTTGTTCTCTTCACCTTGCATTTTGCTATTCAAAGTGACAACTTCATGAAAGACAGGTCGTGGAAATTCTCCATTTGGTCCAGGAAAACTGATTCCCTGGAAAGTGTACACGTGGGAACCCTGAAGGTAAGAACTCTGCATAATAGTGTGTGTATAGACTTGATCAGCATGACCTTCGAGCAGTTTACGCTCTGCTAGGGTCACTGTACTAATATTTGGAAGTGCACTGTATGGAAAGGGTCTGGTTGAAAGTCCACTTTGCACTTGGTGAACCCTCAGTTTTATAAGAAGTCACCACATGTACTGGTGTTTCACTTTTTAGTTGTGTCTAAAGTTGGGCAGGATTTAGCCTAAGAAGACAAATGCAATTTCTCATGATCACATGGGGGGGGAGAGAGGTCCCTAAGGAGTGTTGTTTTTAAAAGAAGGGGGTGCATTTACACTGGATCTGGGTCTTGTTGACTAATTAGTATTCTGAATTACATGTATGGCTTGAGCCTGGTGCATCACATATTCAGCTGATTGCCAGTCAAGCAAGAACAGGTACCCAAGGGGATGTGACTGCCAAATGAATCTCATTGAATTATACTGCTGATCTCAGGGAGCATTTACAGTACAAATGTCAATCCCCAGCACCGGGTCTGATACTCCCCTTTATTCCCCGTCAAAATTGAGTGAACAGATCTGATGTGCATTAACCCTACAAATTTGATCTGAATTTGACCACACACAGTAAGCATCAAATTAAATCTATGATTGGATTTTTGTGACCATCAGTTACTTATGAAAAAAGGCCACCCAGTGTGCAATAGACACTACTGTACTTGATTACATCATGATAACAGCATCAGTGATACATGCCAGTTATCTGGGCTTGCAGCAGGCTCATGACCTATCTTGTTTACTTCAAATGCAACTTTCCCCAGTTTCTTACAGTTTAAGAGTGTATGAGAGTTCGGAAACCTTTCTCTCTGCCGTCTATCCACTTGCATATTCCTCAGCTTAATACCAAGATTATTTACAGGGCAAGCACTTAACAGTTTGAGCAATGGAAACCAAGTTACAGTAGTTTCAAAACCTGCCTTTTGCCTGCTATGGTGGGTTTTCCTCTTGGTTAGTTCCCCAAAAAGGTCTCTCCCTCTGACATTGCAATAATGCACTTGAGCTGCCTTTCCATTGCCTATTATGTTACTAAATATGTACAGACTTTGACTCAGCATGGAAGTACTAGGAGGGGAGAGGGTTAAAGCAATAGTGATATGACCTCTAGGAGAGCTATTAATGTCTGGAATCCCCACATGTAGATAAATATTTAGGAGTAAAACAGTGTAAATGTAATCACAGAGCTTTCAAGTTGATGATGCAAAATTTAAAGAAGGCACTCAACTTGACAAGGAAAAAGCCCTAGGATTGATGCTTGTGTGAATGGTATAAGTCTAATTACGATAGACATTATGAAATTTGTTACAAGTAGAGAAAATTTGCCGCATGGAGAAACAAAGAGCAGGCACTTTGGCTTGTGAGTAATTTGCTTCTAAAATGTCATAAAAAAATTAGGTTTTATTTCACACCCTGGACCATATGTTTTGCTCACATTTACCCCATTTGGTGTTTACCCATATATTATGTAGTATTGATAATAATTGGATTAACATAATTTTTTTTTTGAATGTTTATGAATGATGCTCAGATGAGGGTTCTGTTTTATTCATAATAACAAGTGACAATTAATGCCCATTTGGAAAGAAGAGTGTGCCTCTAAGAAGAAAAAAAAATATTACTTCACTGTGAACTGGCTTAAGCTGCAACCATCCCTCTTTATTTTCAAAAGCTACAGGTACAGTACCTGCAATTCTTTGAATGACAGGTCAACTTCAAGTAACATCTTTTAATTGACAAATCATTCCTACTGATGTGTCATAAAAATAACACATATGTGTCACCTGCCAAGCTGTAGCTCTTTCTTGAGAGCTATCATAACAGATGAGGGTGCTGTTCAGATAATATATCATATTTCACATACAGTGAGGTGGGCTCTGTCAGTCAAATTTCTTATCTTAATTCCTGCAGGATCTCTCCACTTGAAAAGCTTTGTACACAAAAATAACAGGAGATAGAATCATGTGTGTATGTAATCATTATGAATAATATCACCCAGTGATTGACTGGGTAATTACTTCTATCAGTGATATAATGCTATAAAAGTATGAACCATCCAATCCTTTTGGTCTTTCAGATGGAATCAAGGAAAACATTTCTGAATCAAATGATGTGGAATGTCTCTAACTACACTGTCGATGATATCCAATGGTATATCTGAACAAAATGGTAAGTGACATTATGACAGTGAATTGTAGTCAGGCACTTTGCTTTCCATTTTACTGCTCAAAATGAATGGTGTGTAGTTGGGAGGGAGGGTGTGATAGGTAGCAAGGGATGGTGTGGTAGGCAGGGGGGAGGGGGTCAGGTACAGAAGGAGAAAGGGTGGTGGTTGTGCTTAAGTCAAGCATACTGGTGGGCTATGGCAGCATTTTGTTCTCTACACCGGAGGACGAAATGTCATTTCCAAACATGTCTGTGTCAGAAATCAATTTCAGTGGTTGGTTTCATTAAGTGTTGGGGGACATGTCCCCTCTTCCTTTCCCCTCCCCAGATCACAGCCAAATCTGGTGTGAAGAAAT
This sequence comes from Holothuria scabra, assembly GCA_037179385.1. Lineage (NCBI taxonomy): Eukaryota > Metazoa > Echinodermata > Holothuroidea > Aspidochirotida > Holothuriidae > Holothuria > Holothuria scabra. The sequence continues at coordinate 31,919,696 of CM074185.1, read as the reverse complement.
CTTCATTTTCAAGGGAAAAATAGTTGGAAAGAGCAATCACTTTTTGAATTTTTTCAGTTGCATCTTCCAACTGCTGAAGATTTCTCTTCCTGAAACCTACACCTTAGCATTGTAGCTAAGGAGTTATATAAGTACCATCCTTTTGGAACTCAGTTTTTATTCCCTCCTACATACTCCACTGCTCCAGATTTACCATCTGAAACTCAGTCATAACTTGAGTAATAATTTGTTAGTTGTCCTTCACTAATAGTAAAACATGGTACTGTAAGTACTTTTTCATGTATGGCCTATATAACCTCCAGTTCTGTTTCATGATTTAGTGAGGTTTGGGAGTAGTCATAGGCATGAAAGGCAATGGGGCAAAAATGGTTGAATCAGTTAGGCAAAATGAGATGGCAGTCATTAGTATCTGAATTTTTTTTTTCTCAAAATAACCAATTGTTGAACTTCATCATACCTTTAAAACATCAAGTCATTGCAGCAGTTTGCATCTGAGCCCCCTTCTGGAAACAGGACCTTTGTAAATGGAGGTCCCCTGGGATGGTGATGTGTCACAGTTTGGGAAGGAGTTAGCTAGAGGTCTCACCATATGGTTGTAGCATAACTATGTATGTGTCTTTGAGACTCTGAAAACTAGTGGAGAGTTGATTTCAACCAGCAACAAAAATTAGAAACAATTTTTTCAACTCCGATTTTGAATTCTAGTGATGATGCTTCTCCCATACAATAAATAATATACTTGGTTAGGCTAGGCCTTCAGTATATTGAGGTGTCAAAACATTCTGTAGGGCTTGCAGGTCTGCATGTATTGCATGCAAGCAAGTCATGCTTACATGCTGAAAGATGGATGAACATAAAACGTACAAGTAGGTGTAAATACAACATGAAGGCAAGAGTTGATCAGAACAGCTCTTTATTGTTAGTTCACCAATGAAAATTCCAAGACAAGCACCCCTGAAGTGGAAAGTACCAAAACATGTTCATTTTAACTTAAATTGCTCAGTGATGAATGATGGGGGATACCATCATGATGCTTTACTATCACTTTCATGGGGGATTTTTTTTTTTTTTTTTGAAATATTTTCAATGTGTATGGGATATGTGCAAATGGCTAGCAGCTTAGTAGAAAAGCTACATGTCTATCAGACAAGGCAAAAGAGAGAAAGTAGGTGTCCAACTCACTTTTTACTCGTCAGGGACCATCGGAGGACTGTTAAATTTCAGCCCTGGATAGTGTACTGTTTAAGATTCAGGTAATATGATTCCAACATGTTTCAAATTTTAATACTCAGGCAATATTGACCTTGCCCTCCTCAAGAAAAAAAATTGGTCCCCAGTATGCTTATGTGGAGGGTAATGGGTTCCAGAGAGATAGCGTCGTGTGGAAAGGGTAGGGTCCAGGGAAGGGGATTGAGTATGAAGAGTGGACTTAATATGACACAATTTTTGTACATTTACTTTGGTCTCACATATCCTTTGCTTGAGATAATAGTATGCTACCTCGTATAACGTGGGAATGGGGCTAACTCAGGTTGTGTTTAAACTTTGATCCACCTCAGATTTTAGGGTTTGTGGTAATCAATCAATAATGCCGCCGATGACCCCATTTTTTCTAACATCATACATTAATCGTATGTGAAATATTTCACGTTACTTTGGTAGCTCTCCCAAATCAACCTATCACAGAATACGTCAGAACACAAACTGGAAAAGTTTTGTGAGGCTTATTGTAAACACAGGGTAACAACTAGTGTTGCGGAATATTTGAGACCAAGCTTTTATATGTGTTCATTTATCAAGTTACATGTCATGTTGCATGGCATTGCAAATTAAGAAAAATTAGGGATTTTACTGAATGTGTTTTGGACACATATTGATGATACTTAAAATGGTATTTGAGGATTTTTCTATTTTCTTTGCAGTACATTGGCAACTGAATCAGTAGTCAGAGGTCATTGCAAAGAGCCATGAAATGGACTCAACGAACAGCCCACGCGAACAATTGGTATCTCAGAGGTTATTAAGCCAAAGCAAATTGACTTCACTTCAACGAAAATACTGCTGAGACAACTACAGGACACCCTGCTTACTGGGAACAATTAAACAGTGGCTCAAAATAAAACTTGATATGAAAAAGATATTTTGGAATGAAATTTCAACATCGGATGACATTTGAACAAAAATATTCAATATACTAGGTATATCATGAAATTGTGATCACTTCTCATGTGAAAAACTAACAGGAATTTATCAGGATCAGTTATCAGTAGCCAGTATGGTGACAGAGGAGCTAGGAGATCTTGATCTGAATCTGAACAGAGGAGATATTCTGTTCCAGTGTGAAGGAGCAGAATACCAACAAGCTGGACAATATATTGAAGAATATTTGCAAGAATTTATAGACCCAAAGGAACTTTGAAGTAGATCATTGATGGGAAGAAATCCTTGGTGTCAGATACTACAAACTTTGAGATTAAAGCGAAATCATCAGTCTCAACTAAGGCTTAGTAGCTTGAACATGCTAACTACTTAAAATGCACTTGTTTTGGGGAGATGCGCTATATTATCATTTGTTGATTTTTGCCTGCACAAGCACTGTTGAAGGAGTTGAAGACCACGGCTGGAAAAAACCGGCAATACGGGAAGCTCATTGCCGGGAAATCCAACCCACTCGCGGGAAATTTGCTCAAAGGACTTTTAAAATGGGTGTCGGGCTGATCATCGTATTGTCAGAATAAGTCAATAAAAGCTCCTTGTTAGCTTTCATTCCAAAAATTTCAACACATTCTGCACTCCCCAACTTGAACTACGTACCAGAGAATCTTGAAAAGTTTTTCGTTCATTTATACAAGCAAATTCAATTGGGATATCCCGGGGATAAACTACAACTTCCAGGCACTACGAAGAGAAACAGCGTGATGCAGCCATGAGTGGGTCAATTAGTACCGTACACTGTGTATATTCTGCATGTTTTGTACACAGTCTGTGCTGATAAAACAACCAATCAGAATGCGCGACATTTTCTTTGGCGGAGCTGGCTGACGAATCTACACTGAGTTATAACAGATGAATGAATGCACGTGGTTGAACGTTCGCTGTGTGTAGTACATCTGAAGTGATAATGCATGTAGCCACATTATGAAGGAATGTCCCTGTTCTTAAAAATAAGAGGCGTGTTATTCTCCTTTGTTTCAACAAATCGGTGCTCAAAAATCAGTAGTCGGGCCACATGTGTAATTGTTTTTTGATGGTGCAGGTGAATATCGTGAGCGTTTAATAGAGCGGGTAGTCATTAGCGGGAATAGCGGAGAAGGTTGGTTCAAGAATATGCCAAGTATATAGACCTAGCCTTTATGCGTATCGTAGGCCTAAATGATTTCTTGAATGATTATGTTTTGCCCCTTTGTGAAGCCTGAGTAACGGACACATTTTACACAACACAGTGACAAAGTTCGTCCCATCCTCATTGCATAGCTGTATTAAACAAACATATTGCCATTCTGTCAGGCTATTCGGGGCGACCAATGAGAGAGCTACATTTGGGCTGTTTGCTTTCATTTGTGCAGCACAGTAAAGAACGTGATAGCGACGTAGTACTGTAGTAGCAGCGGTGACTTGCTGCTGTTTGTGAAGGAGTGTCTTATGTATGCACACAACAGTAGTAGTTGCTGAGCTGAACGCGACGGCGCTCAATGGACAAGTTGCTTGGCTAGAAAGTCAATTAGTTTGTTTGACAGAAGAGAAGAGTAGGACAAACTTTGAAGGAAGGAGAGATTCGGTAATGGAATTCAACTTTATTTCGTTCAAAATCAACATAATTTGAAAGCTTTACATTAGCAGTTAATGCACAAACAAGTTTCATTCCCAGTGCTTGAATTCATGATTAGGTCGGACTCAACAAAATCGTGTCCAAAGCTATCAAAAAACCCGATGGGCTACATAATTTTCCCGCCACGGTGTTCATTCATCAGGGGCTTTCAGGGCCAGGAAGGGCCGTTTCCTGCAATCTGAGAGGCTTCATTTTTCAAAAATTTTTCTGTACGCTTCGCGCGAACCCATGGTCGCGCTCCGCTTAGATAGTAAATAATTACAATCACACGGGAAATAATTCTTTCATTGCCGGGAAATTTTGGTTTTTTCCAGCCGTGTTGAAGACTGTCCTTAAGTTTAATCATTATTAGCTCTTTGTGAATAAAACACCCGTCGTTTAATTCAGTTTGTATTATACAATTCTGTGGTCACATTGTAAAAACACTGTTTGGGAACCCAGAGGTTAAATCAGATGCCTGGATGAAGAAAACAGATAGTAGAAGAATAGATAGATAATTGTGTAGGTGCCTCCCTGAATGAATTGAACAGCCAAACAAACATCAAAATGATCTCAATCTTTCTAATTAACTCAGAAAAAGCACAAATATTAAGCAATATTCTGTAGAAAAATACAGCAGTTTGAGTGAGTGGCTTTAATAGTGAATTTAGAAAAGGCTGCAGCTCTCAAAGAGATGACAGACCCTGTTCTTGGAGACCCAACTTAGAATCTGTTGCATTAAGAAAAAGGGGAGACATTATATGCCAGGTTGCAAATGGGGCAGCTCTTACAAATGATAGAAATTGTTGTGCTTGTGGGTCAGCATCTAACCAACTAGCTAAATCTACTTCCTAGGGCTCAGTGTTCCCAGGGTTTATTTGCCCAGGGTCAAACTCCAACCCTAGCCCCTTTCCCCCCACCATTTCTCCCAAACCCTTAGTTAAACATAAGAATATCATTCTCATTGAACCTCTGGAAACATCAACATTTTAGGGAACAGTGGCCCCTGGGAATAATAAATCATATCCTTCCATTTAACAAATAGGAAAGCATGGAACATTGAACCTTGGGAGTATTAAACCTTGTCAGCTCCCTGGAATAACACAGAAGCAGGGAACCTTGAACCCTGGGAATATTGTGTCCCAACAGGATAAGTCTAAAGAGAATCAAATGTTTTATCTGACAACTTCAATAAGTTTACTTAAGTATCTTTTAGATAATGAGTTTACTTAATTTGTCCCAACATGGTTTCCTGCCAAGCAGATCTTGTGTTACTAACTTACTGAGCTTTCTTGAAGATGTCACTTCATCTCTTGATTCTGGGTATGGCGTTTATGTCATTTACCTTGACTTTTCAAAGGCCTTTGATAAAGTTCCATTAGGTAGGCTAATGGTTAAGCTGCATAGGTTAGGGGTTCAGAGGAATTGTGCTGATTGGATAAATTTGTGGCTTCATGGTAGATCTCAGAGAGTTGCTGTCAATGGTAACTTCTCTTCTTGGAAAGAAGTCACAAGTGGAGTACCACAGGGTTCTGTCCTTGGCCCAAAGCTTTTCTTGATTTTCATCAATGTTATTGATAGTTCTCTTACATCTTGTATAAGTAAGTTTGCAGATGATACTAAGCTTTATAGGAAGATTAGCATTTTGGATGATGCCTTACTGCTGCAGAAAGATCTAGATGGGTTATTTTCTTGGTCTCAGACTTGGCAAATGTCTGTTAATGGGGATAAGTGTTAAGTCCTTCATTTTGGTCCTAAAAGTTTTAGCTATGATTATAACATGAATGGTAGTGTTTTAAGTAATGTCACCTTCGAGTTGTAATTACTGGAGATTTGAAGTCATCAAGGCAGTGTGCAGCCACTGCTGCAAAGGCTAATAGAGTGCTTGGATTGATGAAGAGGAATTTTATCAATTTTAGTAAGGATATTGTACTTAATTTGTATAAGCAGTAAGACCCCATCTTGACTATGCAGCTCAGGTTTGGAGCCCCTTCTATGAAAAGGACAAGTTTCTTTTAGAGCAAGTTCAGAGGAGAGCTACTCGTCTTATACCTGAGGTGAGAAATTTACCTTATCATGCTAGGCTTAAACATCTTGGGCTTACCACTTTGGAGATGAGAAGGATTAGGGGGGACATGCTCAAGGTTTACAAGTTTCTTTCTGAGAGGAATCCCCTTTTGACTTGTAGTTATTTAAGGGTTCAAAGTAATTCTCGAGTTCGTGGGCATTGTAAAAAGCTGGAAAAGTCTTTTGCAAGGCTTGACATTAGGAAGTTTTGTTCCTCCCATAGAGAAGTCAACGATTGGAATTGTCTGCCTGATTGGGTAGTTAACTCCCCGTCAGTTCATTGCTTTAAGGTTAACATTGACAAGTTTTTCCATGACTCTGGTAGAATCAGATTGTTTCGGGTGTTGTCCAGGTTTGGTGGTTTGACTTTTGATTAGGACTTGGACTTCAGGGTATCTTATGGGGCCTTGGCCCTCCTTTGCCCTTCAACCTGTTATGTTACGTTATGTTACATTACGTTTCGTTATAAGTGTACATACAAGGCCACAACTTAGCCCATTTCAAACCTGACAGGTTGTGCTGAAATGAAGAGTCTGATACTGTTTTTCTGGTCGGTTGGTCATGCGTGACCCTAACAACTTTTTTGAGTAAATCAAATTAGCAGTTCAACAATATGGAGAAACATTACATGCTATCAGGCTGCAGTGAAAACAGTCACAAGTCTTTACAAGGTGTGCAATATGTGCAAACACTGTTTCCACCCCAATTCATTATTGTCCTTGATGTTTCAAGTACATTATCATATTTCAGGCCCTTCCAGTCTTTTATGATTTTTAATAATGATTTTGATGTGTCTTTTCTTTAATATTCATGTACTTGATTTTGATATTTTACATTCCGTGGCATGCACAAATGTACAACATTTAAGAGGTGTTGCAACACCAATGTGAGGGAGAATGTAACCTCACTTTTTGTTTTCATTTACTCCAGACATGACCGGCAATAGAAAAGTGATATCAAGTGTGAAGAAGTTCCTTTTTCATAAGGTGCAATTATTAGAAAAATAAGTCGCTGATTATGCATTATACATTAACACTGTATGCAGAGACAAGAGTGCAATCACTATGTTACAGGAATTCCTCATTACCTACTCTTACCCGACTTGCCAATGGCAACTTGGGTTAGAAGGATTAGGCCACCTTATTGATTTGTTGGGGGAGGGCATCCTTTGGCCCAGCACAGCTTTTCAGTGTGTAATTCATAGGTGACTTTCGACTTGTAAGGTCTCATAAGTCAAGATGAGGTTCATGTCTGCCAGGAAGTTGGGCTAAACAGAGTTAAGAGGATCAGGTGTGATGGACTTTTTCTTAATTCTGGTTAATGGGCATTTCCTGTAATTAGGAATTCTTACCTCCCCTTTCTATGGCTAAAGAAGTGAACATGTAAGTCGTACTGTGAAGGGGGGGGAGAGGAGAGAATGGGCAGAAAAGGGAGTTGTGCACTTATCTCTGACAGTTTCAATATTTTACTTTAAAAGTAGCATATAAATAAGTTTAAGATGTTGCAGCCAAATAAATAAGAAATAAAGAATGTTCAAACATAGTCCATCCAGACGAGTTGCATATAAGAAAGGAAAGTTAATTAATCAATTTCTTCCATTTCTATGTCTGTGTTATTGTTCATCCAGCCACACAAGAACAAAATGGACCAATCCCACAGCATGATCTTTATATCTCTCTGGTAGAAATAAGCTGTAAAGGTTGCCCTCACATCTATGCTATCATTCTGAGTTTGGAAGAATGAAATAGTGCCACGATAAACAGTACTTTTTCTAAGAACTCAGTGGGGTGAACTTTTTACTAACAACTGCCGTTTATAGTTGATAGCTCACCCAGTTCGGTTTTTGAGCCTTTGCTTAGTAATGGGTATAAAATGTTGGGGATGGAAAATATTTCAGGTTCATTTTTCTAGGAGTAAGTTGACTCTTCCTTTACTCAAACTTAACATTTAAATGCAAGCACCGCATAAATTTGCCAAATTCTTTAGCACTAGCTACTGTTTATCATTGAATTAGGGGGCTTCTTCCATTGCTTCCATTCAATGTATATTTCTTTATTTTTTTTTTGTATTTTACGTGCAGGAGAAATTATGCAATTCTTCTACATCATTCTTCGAAATAATGGAATCATTTTCATCTGTTTCTCTACCAAAATTTATAGTATTCATATTATAACTTATTGTAACTGAATGAAGTCCATATTTAAATGAATTTTGTGACCACCATATGCCTAGGTGAAGAGTTAAATGTGCTCAAAAAATGATTCTTGTCAAATACAAACTATTACAATGCAGTATTACCATGGGCCAAAGTATTTGTACGATTGCTAATATAATTTTTCTGACATGTCAAACGATGCCTTTCCTTGGCTGCCAATGTATGAAAAGCATGTCACTGCATTTGAAGTGTTACCTCACAAGTTTATAGAATGCTATACTGTTTAATGTTGTTCTTGTTGTCAAAAAGAGCAGTGTAATTTCACCCTAAGAGCTAAATGATCGTTATGACTGGAAATATGAGCCCGCAGTATTATTTTGTTGAAGCAGTTTCTTGGACAATCTTTGAAAAATGTGCCTTGAATTTTCAGACAGTCTTGGACAAAACTGTTGGAACACCTCACATCTTTATGTTGTTTATGGTGCCAAGTGTTTTGCACGACCTCTACCCCCCCCCCCACTTTAAAATGTTGTGTCCTTCAGGAAATAGCCATTTACGAGCCCCCGGTCCCCCAGTACAATGTTGGTTCCCAAAGAAAACAGTGCGTCCCGAATTACCCTTATTATTTTCAACATTGCACGGGGGAGCGGGGTGTTCCATGTAGTTTTGTCCAAGATTGTAGGTAGGTACTTGTGCATTATGCAATGGTACGAATAACGCCCTAGTTTATATGAGTTCTACTGATAAGTTTATGATAAACTGAATTCTTGTTGCTCTATATCTAGCCTTTTTTATTATAAATATAAAATGTTGATATTCCCTCTTAACAGGATCTCAATCACCGATAAATAAATGGACGATGTTAATGCCATAAAACCAACCATCAATCTGTGTCCATCCTGATTCTTTGAATCTGACAGAATAAATTATCTTTTATCTCGTCAGTCCATTCAATGGAGGATTTATATGACACATTTAGGCTAAACTGCTACACTTTGTTTATAATAACTGATGAAAAAGGGTATAGCAGTCATACCTTTCATTTTATCATTTCTAAGTTGACTAATTTGGCAATTTTATGGATATCACAGTGTGCTTTCCCTGAACCTCATTTTTGATTCCTTGCCGAAGGCATGCAAGGAATCTATGCGATGGTGATGGCATGTGTGTGTGTGTGAGGCCTGCTTGTAAACACGATATCTCAAGAAGGGTAATTCTGAGAGATCTCAAACTTGGCATGTAGATTGCCCACATTGAGTAGAGGATCCCTATTGTTTTTGGTGGAGGTCAAAGGTCATTTGGGGTCACCAGGGGTTAAATGGTAAATACCTTGGAAATTGCTGGTAAACACGATATCTCCAGAAGGAAAAATGTGAGTGATCTCATACTTACCATGCAGATTGCCCATATTGAGTAGATGATCCCTATTGTTTTTGGTGGAGGTCAAAGGTCATTTCAGGACCAGAGGTAAAAAGGTCAAAACATTTGAAACACTCTATCTCAAGAAGGGTAACTTTGAGGGCTCTTATACATAGCATGTGGATTGTCCATGTTAAGTAGATGATCCTTATTGTTTTTGGTGGAGGTCAAAGGTCATCTGGGGTCACCAGAGGTTAAAACATCAAAACTCTGTAAACAGTTTATCTCAAGAAGGTTAACTGTGAGGGATCTCATACTTAGCATGTGGATTGTCCATATTAAGTAGATGGTCCCTATTGTTTTTACTGGAGGTCAAAGGTCATTTAGGGTCATCAGAGGTTAAACCTTGCACATACTTTATCTCAAAAAGGGTAACTGTTAGGGTTAATATTCATTAGTGCATAGGGTTAGAAGTTTTGAATAGCATGGGTAATGTAAGATGCATCTGGTAAGCTTTTGGAATCCACTTCATTATGTAAATGATCAAGTTGGGTAATCTCACTGTGTTGTCTAAAGTGCACAAAAGTGCATTTGGTACAGTATTTAGGTTGATTTTGGTTTGAAGTTTTGCCCTATAACATTTAGTGCCAGTATTAATACGCACAAGAGTAAGTGGGTAGAACAAAATCTGAAAAAGTTAAAAAGGAAAAACCTGTTCAACAGGCTGACATGTTAGTTAATTTATCTTTGTCATAGGTATGCCATAAGTATCTCGGCCTATAGATTTTCATGAAATATGTGAGTTAAACAAAGGCTGTTTGAGGGTTATTTGGGTACATAGTCTGAATATATTGGAGAAAGCTTCCATGCCCACAAAGCAGAGGAATTGTTCAGTGGGGAACTTCATAAGTGTAAACTTTGAACAGATCAAGTGCTCTGTATGATGCCCAAAATTTCTTTTAGAACATAAAAACATTGTTTGTTCCATAACCCTAAAGAAAAAATGCAGATAACATTAAATTTAGTATCAAAGATTGTTAAAAGTTACAGACAAACCTTGTGCCACTGTCCTCATAAGGACATGTAAGTGGGAACTAGATAATTAAATACACCACGGGTAATAAGTTTTATAAAAAGAACTAAATAACTGATCATTTGGATCAAATACCCTTGAGCATGCTGGAACTGAGATTGCCTAATTGAATGAATCAAATTGTAACTGACCCACCAGAGTCTGTGAAAATTGCTGGTCACTGTTATCTTACCTAATTCATCACATTTGATTGCCACAGTGTCCTGAGGAGGAGGATTTTCATTGAATCATACAGCTCAATGGATTTAACCATATCCTACCTGTCTAGAAATAGTGTCTGATACTTATTTACTGTAGCCCTCTCAGTAAAGCTTGTTTTTCAGAAAGTACTATATAGTTCAGGTAATCAAAACAAGCATAATAGTATCTACTGTGTATCAAGCAAAGGACACTTGACTTGTACTCTGTTATGTGGTGTTCCTACAAGCATGCAATTTAAGGCAAATTACAAATCTTGTTAATTTCTGGATTAATAGGGTTCCCATTTTTTGTTAATTTTCAAGGATATCATAGTCATTGGGAAGGGCATTACACCAAAAAAAAAAAAACAAATACAAAAGGACCACTACTAATAGCCAAGGTTACACCTTTCTGTTGAGATGTTTCTACTGTATGTTCTAATTTATGGATGATTGTTAGGATTAGGGCTTGTTGTAACACTAACCTCAATGCAGTCGATTTTTTGGGTCATAGAGGAGATATCATTATATAGAGAGCTATCCTCAATACCCATAATTTTGATTTAAAGGAGCATGTTTCAAAAATATCTCTTTATCAAGTTAATAGACAACATAGTTTACCAGCATCATAACTGCGTGGGAGATTTCTCTTGTTTGTGGAGGTCAAAGGTTGGGGTGACAAAAGGGCAAAACCTTGAAGACATGACATTTTTATGTGTTTATTGAACTGTGGAGGGATCTCATACTCAGTTTGTGAATTGCTCATATTTAGCATGTTGATGGTCTTTTTAGGTAGTTGCTCCCTATTGTTTTACGTGAGGGTGAAAGATCATTTTGGGTCACATGATCTTAAATTGGTTTTGACCTTACTAGTATACCTCAGTATTTGTGAGGGATCTCATGCTTGTCATGTGGGCATCCATGTTCATTATTACAATATATCATATGGCAAGGAATCACTTAGCCTTTTGGCTTTCTAGTTTTTTCAAGACTTGAAGCTCTGAAATAAGGGTTACTAGTGTATTACTGTACACGATCAGTTGGCAGATTGGGGTTCGCATCCCTCAAAAAGATCGGGAAATTATTTCAGAGGGTCGCGAAGAAGGTTTAAGGCAGAACAAATATCTACCAAATTCCATCCTCATACACCTCTTCCCTGAGCATATTTTTTGTTATTTTATACTGTTGTTTACATATTTCTCCCATATTTTCTTGCTGCGTGCATGATGCTCTCACCGACCCATCAATGAGGTTCAAAAAGATCCCCGAGACAGTGGACCACCAAACTGAATCGTTTCTGTCCGTCAGTGCTGTCCATCATTAAATTTGATGATTCTTGCAAAAAAAAAAGCAAAGAAAATCCCCCCAAATCGACCCTGTGTACGTGCAGAGTAAGGTTCAGATTAGGTGTTACAGCTCAGTCTAACCAGTTATTTCAAGTCGGGCCGGCCACGACCTTTTTCTGTAGTTATAGTTTGCTGGCTTGGTTTCTTACACTTAGCTGTGGAAATGTTGAGCACTCGTGTACAGGTCGCAACTTTTTCGTCATGCCCTGCTTAAGCCCTAGTATATACTGATGTGCACAATTAGTACAAATTTTAAAGCATCGGAAATATTGAAATATAGCTTTGTTATAACTTCACACAGATTACACCTTCCAAAGCTCTCAGTACCCCTCCCGCAGGTTACCCTTCCCACAGGACCGGTGTTTGATCTAGTGGTTAGAGCCCCTCTTTCTACCTGGGAGACCCAAGTGCAATTCCTGGGTCGAGTCGTACCAAAGGGCGAGAGCAGTCCCCAATTTGAAGTAATGTAGAAAACTGTCCTGTTTCTTGATTGGCTGTTTAGAGTCATGTGAAAACATTTTTTCTCCTCAATTGTGAAATTTATTACAAGTAACTGCTTGATGTACATTGCATATGCAATATAGAAGTTATAAAATACTAGGAGAGATTCTTTGAAGAGAAATAAGAGGAAAACTGTGATATCAGCTGTTTTGGGGGGACTGTTCTTGACCTTTAAACAAAAAGGAACGTGCTGCCGATGTGTGTGGTACACAGCATAAGCAACCACACAGGAAAAACAATTCAGTACCCCCAACTGAGAAAAGGTGTGGTCGCCCCTATAAACAAATCCGGACAGCAAGTGATGGTCTGATTTTAGTGGGCCATAACTGGGGTCCGTCATCTTTGAATCTTTCAATCTTTCAACTTACTCGCTTACATGTATAATTGATGGTTGTGCACTAAAATGTATATTGATTCCCTCAATTTCACTGAAAAGTAGGGTGTGAAATTCATGTAGACAGTAAATGACGATTTGAGTCTGATGGACCCCACTTATGGTGACCTACAGTTACTAAACACAAGTGCTAATCGGATTTGTGCATAGATTAATCAAGAAGATTGTAGAATTTTAGTCGTGAAACTCCAACACAACCAAACCCACGAACTATTGCGCCATCTTCGCTAAATTGACCGACGATTGTCATCTTAAATTGTAATTACAGAAATAACCCCTCATATTATACTTTGGGAAGAAGGATTTCTCTTGAAATGGTGTAGAATGATCTCACAGCAGATTTATTTAAGGAACACCATTCGGGGAGCACGCCACCATTAGCAGCTCCATTTACTTACACACACTTCCTACTTTATTACATGCCCGCTCATCCTTATCAAAGTTCACACCCCACTGAAGCTATCCCTCCATTAAAAGCCAATGAGTTGGCCGATCGTAGCATCGCAAATTTAGCATAACATGACCGTTTGGATTTTAATCTGCAGGGGAAGGGTCTATTTGTTGTTCACCCTCTCCTCTTTTTCACACCAATGCTGAAAGGATCTAAATCACCTTCAACCCATCCCAATTCGGTAGCACTCGAAAAATAAGTACCAACTGAATTACTATCCTAATATGAGGAGTTCACACAAAGAGGACCTAAAGTTGGCGGTGTACTTTTTCGGGAAACGCCGCTGATTGCGGTGTTCTCCCCGAGTTCCCAGTCACGGGGATCGCGGACAAGTATTTCACCTTCTGTGAGTTTCCAGGGTATTTTTATGCCACATATAGCTGCAGGTGAACTGCAGTTATCCTAAAATTATTCTTAAACAGCAAGTATGTCTCGTAATTTTTTCTTAATTCTCCTCAAAATACCTTTCATAATATTTCATGACGTAAGCCTACTGTATATCAATTTAAAGTAATCAGTTTCTCCTAGTAAATTAAAGAGGAAAATTATTGTCACATGATTGCCTAGAGCCATTCACGAAACAGATACTGTCTTCTCTGCCAAATCAAGTTGGGTGACTGCATTCCCCCTTTAAATTCTGATGCATGTAAACTGGTAAAATCCTTAAACGTTAAATTTAACTTTACGGCATGTGAATCTGGACAGAATATTTGGTAGCCACCCGATGGTTTCTCATCTGTTCATTATATTGAAGTCAAATTGTAATTTCTTTGTTTTCACACTGCAGAGAACTGCCAGGAACCGTCAAGCCACCTGCTGCAAATTATCGAAAAACTTATCCTTTTTATCAGAATTCCATCACGAAGGAGACCTCATGGTTCATGCTTTATCACTCTCTTTGAAAATGAACCGAAAGTCTAATGTTTAGACTTTTTCCATGTTCACCTAAGCAATCCATTTTAAGGGGTATGTAGTCACGACTGTCCCCACTCTCTCTTGTATTTGTCATTATTTTCGTACATTTTTAATCTTGTTTAACCAATGGACTATGATTTCCAACAATTTCACATTTTGTTAAAGTAAACTTGACTGTTGTTATCAGGATTTGATACCAACCACTGTCATAAACAAATGTATGAATACACGGCCTGTCATGTTTGATTCATGGAGGTACATGTACCACTTTGACAGAAAATTTGGCTTTGTTGCCCTTAACACTTAAGACCACATTAGAGCATTGAGAAAATTTGCCATGCAGGGTGGTGACCACAGTAACCTCTTCTCAGCCTTACGGGGATTGTTGTTGTGCGGAAGATGATGGAAGGGTTTCAGGTCGCAACACGATTTGGTAAGTTAGAGGGATACTTACTCTGAGCATTTCAGTGAAACTTGCATTGAAATCCGACGTGTGGTTCCCAAGATATGAGCACGTTAAGTTTCACATTTTCAACAAAAAAGGAGCTTGAAACAAGCACATATGACATCAAATCCCTACATTAATGGGCAGTCTTTTGTTTTTCTTTAACTTATACTGGATTTTCTCCTCAACAATCCCATATTATTAAAATGTGATTGCATAAGTGGCATGAGAATTTTACAAACTTTGTATCCCCCGCGGGGCGGTCGTACTCCTATCAACTTCAAGGTTAACACAACAGTCTGATGAAACAAAGGGAAACAAAGCATTCCCTTTTCAATCTGAGGAAGTGTTATAAGCTCTGCTGCCCTCAAACTCACTTTTGAACACAAATCTACTGACTTCATTTACTGATATCTCAAGAAATACATGTCCGATTTGAATGGAACTTTCACCACACTGTGTAGATTTTGTTCCTCTTTCACATATGAAAATTAAAATTTTGCTTTAACTTCCCTCTTAACCTATGAAGATGGGTGTGTGGAGAGTTCCTCCTTTATCCTCAACAAAATGTCGATTTCAGGGGAAAACCCTTCCAATCGAGAAAACCCGTTAGTTTTACAAATCTTTACCCGTCAGGAAATTTGCAATGCAAGTTTTCCCGACTACTATCCCCCTTGTGAATGGTCTCCGCAGATGTTCGAGTGGTTCTTGCAAATGTTCTTTTTATTCCCCTCCCAAGTTCCACAAATTTTACTACATATTTTAGGACGTAAATATTGTATGTTCAAGAATAGTCATCATAAATTTCACAGTTCAATGAAAAATCATTGTCAACTGACTTTCAAGGGTCATTCAGAAATAGGAAAGTCGTGCACTTCACTAATCCAAACTTGGAGGACTTTTTCACTATAATGACAGGGAGTTTGAACCCAGTGAGCAGACCACAGTCCCAAATTGTGACATCAGATCCAGTGTCAATGAAACACTATCACAGCTTGGGGACCATCAACCATCGGAAGTAACCCATTTGCTTACATATCAGAACCCCTTTAAAACAGATCAGCCACCCCCTCTTTGAAAATGGTATAATGACGATGTACTTCAGATGTGTATGTTCATGGGAAGCATAATAACAAAATTAAAGTCATTTCCTCTCCTTACCTGATTGAATTGATAGTAACCAAACGTTCTTACAATTTGTGTCCAAAATGTACTGTATAAATGGAGGTGTCCTACTCCTTGAATCACCGTCGTATAGACGAATCCGAACAGTCAAGTGGTGGTCTGATTTTAGTTGGCCATAACTATGGTCAATCATATTTATACTTCCCATCTCTCTGCTTACTTTTAAAATGAATGGTTGCAAACTTAAAGTACCCCTAAATTTAGGCCTACTGAACATGAAGGTCTAGAATTGCCACGTTGAAAGTAAAATAATGAAGATTTGCGGGTGCTGAAAGACCTCTAAATTTACTGAACATGAGGGTTTAAAATTGCATATTGACGGTAAAATAACGAAGATTTGCGGTAAATGTACGTGTACCCCATCAATGGTGTTCATCAATGGTGTTCACTAGCTATTTGGGTCTCTGATACAAAGCTGCCCTGGAGTTGTTCAATATATCACTACACTAAAAAGTGAAAGAATGGCATGAGCGAATCAAATCATTGCAGAAGGTTTCTGCTATCAACATGATAAGGTACATAAACATAGGCAACGGCTATTTGTTCCTGACCTGGTTTCATCCTTTCGCATTAAGTGTAATCTCAACAGGAATGAATAGACTAATAAAGCCAACTCGCAATCCGTGTGCATTATTGAAGCGTAAATGACTATCTATTGACGGAACAGAAAAATATTTGGGACAGAGATGAGTGCCAGGAAAAGTATCTAAGTGAAGCGCCACCAACAGTCGACGCGGAGCGTACAATATATTTTTAATTTAAAACCCCTCAGATTGTCGGAAACGACACCACAGGGTGTCCTTAGCTTGTACTTGTATTGGCCCGATCCAGAATTTGCCTTCCGGTCTAAAACATTCACTTCGGATTGAACATTCGACTTTCAATAAAATTTGACTCCTTGTCGGGTTATAACGAAGGCATAAAGGATGGAACCTACTGCCATTGTGCATGATGCTTAATGGAGTAGGGAAAACAAGTCAGAGAGTCTCAACCGAAAATAGAAGTAGGGTAAACAGTGCCCCGAGGGTAAAGGTTTATTGCAGAGCAAAGCAACCTAGTTTGATTAGCTTTTAAGGCTTTTCTCAAATTTTAGAAAGTCATAGTTTATTTTCAAAGTACGTAATACGTGAGAATTGCCGATATGACATCTTTAAATGTTGCCTCATATATCATATCAAAAACATTAATATTTTGTTAAGTTTTATTTACTTTTTAAAATTTGCAACGGTATAAGCTAAGTTGGGTAAAAGAATGTACCGGTATACACATCGGTTTTGGGGGTCACTGCCGTATAGATCCAAAATTGTGCAAAGATTGAGCCTAAAAACATAATAAAGTTTGGAGTGGTCACCTTTTTGCAAATGTTTGCCACTATCGTTTTTCAAACTCCGGAACCAATTGGGGGGGGGGGTCAAACCCCAACTCCTCCTGGAGGGTTCAAGTTGCCCCTTCTCTAAGCGCTTGAACCTATTCTTGACGTTTTAAGACATACTTGACCCAGACACTGACTTAACAAGTTCTTAGGTTCCGTCTAAAAGACGTCGCGGTTGATACACTGTAAACCGCATTCCCACAGAACCATATAATTATACCGCCACTTGACATGTGTATGTTTAAATTACCGTCATACTTGACTTGTACACACTTCTTCCTGTATGGTTACATTTTTGTGTCCGTTGTATACTTTTAAACTGCCACAGAGTCAATAGTTGCATGTAATCGTCCATTTCCGAAAGCTCTCCCCATATCATCACTAGCACGTCATGCGCATGTGCTATTAAGATTCGTAAGCGTACCGAGCAGAAATTATGCCCCAGTGGTGTAGTAGCAAGCAAAATGAGTTCATCAGTTTTTGTTGGCCCCTAACCATTTCGCAGAGCGCAATCGTTGGATAACGGAGATGATTCTTATTTGTCCCCTACCCAAGCCGACCCACCCACCCCCCACCCATATGTGTATTTATATTACAATTGTTCCTCGGTTGGTAGCAAGCCGTACAGTGAACCTCTTGCCATGCCTATTAAAAATAATTTATTGTGGTAATGGCGTGTCGACGGTGTCAAGATTGGTGATAATATCCAATTTGGTGCCGATCACATCCTCTCTTATTAAATTCTGACTGCATGGTCAAGTGGTTAGAGCATCAGACTTGCAGTCGAGAAGTTGGGAGTTCGACTCGTGGCTGGGACATACCGAAGACTTAAAAACGGAACCTACTACCATTGTGCTTGGTGCTCAGCATAAGCAATTGAGAAGCGAAAACAAGCCAGGGAGGCACAACCGGAAAACGGTGGTAGTGACCGCCTCGACCTACACCAATTGGTTAGAAATTGGGCCGTAAAACTCCATCTAACCAAACCATTATTAAAGGCAGTTACTCATCGCCCCAGACATTTCCAACACTCCCAATCCTACTTACATCCAGCCCTCCAACAATGGTCTAAAACTCATCCTCTCATTCTAATTGAAATCGACAATTTTAAAAGTCAATTCTATCATTTGACTCACCCGCTCATTTACTTTATTGTTAAACACTGCAAAAATATCATCCCGAAGGTGGAACTCGAGCTCGGAGCAGGTTGGGTAACCGATTCCGTCACCGATTCCGTCACTTCCAGTCCCGGAAGCTCGACGAAGGACGGCCTCTCAGAGTTGGGTTCAGGATTTTTGTCTATAGAAACCACTCTGTCCTTTTCATTACCCTTTTCACTGGTGGCCTATTCTTCTATTCTAACATACTGACAGTGGCGTAGCTACTGGGGGGGGGGGGCAGGGGGGCAAGTTGGAAAATAATTTGGGGAAATTTGATGAAATTGGGGAAATTTGATGAATTTTCTTACTCTAACAAAAATTTCTCAAAATTTTTGTTACAATAAAAAATTCTGAGACATTTCTCATACATAATTCATATTTTCATGCAACAAATTAACCCAGATTTGAGATTTCGTCATTGTCCCATGAACCGACCCTACTTGCGTTCCACAGAAATGTCCCCGCCGCGTCGCAGATTGAATGTTCTCTTGTATACGCGCGGTTTTTATGATCAGTGCATTTCAGTGCACATGAAGCTGTTATTCAGGATTTTAACAACAGCTGATACAGTACGAATAACACTGAAAGGCTGTAAACCCGAACTTACCCCCTTGCCCACAGTCTCTGCGTTGTACACTTTGGGAATTCAGTAGCAGTAGCTATACCGATTTTACTCTGTGTACATAACGATGGATGGGGCCTGAAACAATCCATGACCAACGATTAACTTAAAGTTAGTCTAGAAATTAGAATGAACGGTATCCATTGGCATACTTAGATTTTGTTACTTAGCCTAATCCTTGGAGGTTTACATTCTAGTTCGGGAAAAAGGCCTTCTGCTCACTTGGGGTGTAACAATAAACGGGTCCATGAGTACCTTGTAGCCTTCTTCACTTAACAGACTGCTGTTCTAACAGGATATCCTGTATGATCGAGCCACTGTTAGGCCTCCTTTTAGTGGCCACTTTTTCTTTGTTCTTAAAAATAAGTAGTTACATATAACACAGATTTTACTTCATCGATAAAAATAAAGACTACATGTTTAGATTCTCTTTACAAGCATGAATACGCTATTTTTGACCATCTGACGGGTCTGATTTTTTCGAAATTTTTTTTACGCTCCGCGACAACCAATGGTGGCGTTTCGCTAAGTCTTTTGGGAAAAATTACATTTTTGGGTCAGATTACCCCTTAACTCTCTAATCACTTTTCAGTTTGCGAACATAATTTGAAGGAAAGATTTTATTTGCAAACTACAAAAGAAGGTAGTGACTGGGTAGATTCTTCGTATAAGCCTGGAAAATGCTATTTCCGGCCATCTGAGTGGTCTGATTTTTCGAAATTTTCTCTACGTTCCGCGCCAACTAATGGTGGCGCTCCGCTTAGATAATCTTTATGACAAAATAACGTTTTGTGGCCAAAAAATACCACAAATCCTATACCGATCAATGCTCTTTTATTTTGACTCCTAAAAGTGTGCAAATTGAATGACAAGTTTTACTTCGTAAGGTAGCATAAATGGCATAAGAATGCATGTAAAGACACAAAAGTTCCAGTTTTATCCTAATGCACCACTACAATTCAACTTTTTACACTGTTACTGTCAAAGTCGCAAATCTTGCACCATTTTGCATCTAGGCTCCTTGAAAAAGTCAAAAAATTTCTGGACACCCCTCCTCTTAGACCATACTGCATCCCCCCCCCCTTCAGAGAAATCCTGGGTACACCACTGCGTTAGTACATACAAATAAACCAGTATTGTTGACCAAAATAATATACTGAGAGCTGTTATTTCCAATGGCTCTATGTTATACTTTAAGATTAAAAGTGCAGGTAATACAGGAATTCACAGACGGGGGGGGGTGCTAGGGGAGCTTTAGCCCCCGCACTTACATAATGACATTGTAATGTTGTTATACTTGTAAATTTGCATTTTTATATGAAATACATACACATTGACCGGGGAAAATTTGGGGGAAATTTCATACCTCCCCCCCCCCCCCCCCCCTGGAAAAAATCCTAGCTACGCCACTGCATACTGAGAAGGTCGGCCAAGTTGTAATTCGGAAATTACTTACTCCGTGAACAAACCTTAACGAGTTCGACGGAGCTAAAGATTAAAAATAAAGACCCTTAAAACACTCCAGTGTATTTTTTTTATGATGTCATTTCAATAAATATCAAATGTCACCGGATAATGCCTCGTGTTGGCCTAAATGTGAACCATTATATGCTCATTTGATAGGTCAGTTACGGGTCAAAATTGTCAACTTCTGTGGTGCTTTTTTCTAAGCAGTCCACTTAATATTGATACATAGACCCACCGTGTATATATGCTTTTCCAGGGCTGCAGGGAAGTGCACGTTACAACTCTATGTTGTTGGAGTAGCAAGTTCATATTGGAATTATCATATACGCCAAACAATTTATGATTTATCAGCACGTGTGTAGCCAGAGGGGCAGGCGCCATGTCCCCAAATTGATACACCTGAAGGACTCGGAAATTCTTCCTCAACGTTAATAACTTGAATACATTGAAAGTGAACACCTCAAACAAAATCATCGATAAGTCGATTAGATTTTCTCACTTATTTCCCTAAATTTGACAAGAGTATTATCATTGTCTCGATCACGAGAACTGAACAAGCCAACTGTTCTGTTCTGTAGAAGATGGCGCTCTATTCCTACTGTGGTTACATGTCCCTTCAATTAAACTAAGCCTGTGGAGTGTGTTTACTGCAAAGCTGATGCCACTGTCTCTGCGTGTGTGCACGTAAACCTTTAGCCGAGTGGTGCAGATATTTTAGCTTAACCCTTTACCGTTGTGCTCCGATCGGGGCATATTTGCGCGCCTCGGGATTGGGCGGAAAAGCGGACGTAGCCCGCCCCGCATCGGCTTCCGTAGGCCATTGACCCCGTGACCTTAAACTATTGTCTCTCTCGCTCTTGTGGCCGAATTTTCGGGTAGCTACTCGCAGTTTCGAGCTCCGCGTGAAACAGTAGAGATGTGAGACAGCCGAGCTCTCCGCATGGGTCCAAAAGGACCCAAACAACGGTAAAGGGTTAATTACAAATGCCACTCACCCCTACATTTCAAGAACAAGTGGAACATTATTATGACTATACCGTTGCGCTTTCGTTGGCATTGCAAACTTTACCCTATCGGGTATTAAATCCCGACTTTGGCTTTATCCATTCCTCGAGTTGAAACTATTGATCACGTCCAGTTAGGCCTATGCAGACCTAATTTTACTGGCTTGTGGTAACTTTTTTGACATTTTCTCATATCTGAGGTTGCATCAACACGCACGCAAAAATTCCGAATCTCCCACCCATAAAAAATTAAAAAAATAACTGCCTTCTCTAATGTTCGACGGCAAGAAGGGCGCTGCACGGCAAACTGTATAAACCTGAAAGAAGTTAGTATCTACCCAATGTGCTTATTCGTTTAGAAATGTCAGAACTGTGGTTAGGGATAAAAGGCAGTCAACTCTCACCCCACATTAAAGGCCCAATTCTCTCACTCCAAACAGTACCAATTCTCCCAACCTTCGTAATTAAGCCCCTCCCACAATTGTCTGAAATTCACCCTCCTTCAGACACAATCTCATTTTATTGCTTCAGGGTGAGTATAGAAAGCTCAAGGTATATTATCAAAACACTCTCAGAACAGTTCATGCTGTGAAATATAAGCTTTGGTACTCTGCATTGTTTGAATTAGCAGTCAATCAAAAAGCTGAGCCAATTGAGAGTTTCTCTATAAAAAAAATTGTAGTTTTGGATGAGAGGATTGTCCCTTTAATTTTTTTGTAGTAGTTCACAGAAGTTCTCGATGGGTACAGCTCTTTGATTGACAGCAAGATCAAAAGTGCAGAGTATTGCAGCTCATGTTACATAGCTTGAATTGTATTGTCTTGATTACACATTCAGACATTGTATTGTGTAATAACGGGTAAGCAATAAACTGAGATTGTGTCTGCAGGGATGTGGATGAGTTTAAGACAGTTGTGGGAGGGGCTTAAGTAAGTTTGGGGTGAGAGGCCTTTAAGAGGGAAAATGTCACAAGTTGGTCGGATTCACATACCCCCCGACCTCAATTAGTTTCTTCTACGCCGCTTTTAAAGGGACATTCCGAGTTTGACGGCGAACATTAACCTTTGTTCCAGCACCTACATTTCCCGAGGCTGTACTGATTCTTTAACAGAACAAAGAAATATTGAAGAGGTCTTTCAGATCATAAGAAGCGTTCATTTCGTTTTTATTACTGATGTTCAAATGTGAAGAATTAAAGTTGAGAAAAATTGTAAAAAGAAAAAACACTTTGATTGCCCCTTTAATTAAGCCGAGTACCACCGGGTAAATATGTGTATTTCATTGCCCAACATTCATGTTATATAAATATTTTTCACCATTCTAGTTAAGGCAGTGGCGTAGCTACTGGGGGCAGGGGCAACTTGCCCCCCCCCCCCGGAAATAATTTGGGGAAATTTGATGAATTTTCTTTCTCTAACAAAAATTTCTCAAAATTTTTGTTAGAATGAAAAATTCTGAGACATTTCTCATACATAATTCGTATTTTCATGCAACAAATTAACCCAGATTTGAGACTTCGTCAGTGTCGCATGAACCGGCGCTACTTGCGTTCCACAAAAATGTCCTCGCCGCGTAGCAGATTGAATGTTCTCTTGTATACGCGCGGTTTTTATAATCAGTGTATTTCAGTGCACATGAAGCTGTTACTCAGGAATTCAACAACAGCGTATACAGTACAACTAACACTAAAAGGCTGTAAACCCGAACTTATCTCCTTGCACACAGTTTCTGCGTTGTACACTTTGGGAGTTCAGTAAAAGGATGTGAAAACTGACAAGTCACTAACGTACCCCCCAACCATACTCTGTGTACATAACGATGGATCGGACTGAAACAATCCATTTCCAACGATTAACTTAAAGTTAGTCTAGAAATTAGAATGAACAGGATCCATTGGCATACTTGGATTTTGTTACTTAGCCTAATCCTTGGAGGCTTACAGGCTAGTTCGGGAAAAAAGGCTTTCTGCTTACTTGGGGTGTAACCATAAACGGGTCCATGAGTACCTTGTAGCCTTCTTCACTTAACTGCTGTTCTAACAAGATATCCTGTGTGATCGAGCCACTATTAGGCCTCCCTTTAGTGGCGTGCGAAGGGGGGACCATTGGGCCATGCCCCCCTCACAGATGACATTTTTTCTTTGTTCTTAAAAATAAGTAGTTAAACTTAAGTAACACAGATGTTACTTCAAAAGATAGCATATGTGGCACCAGGTTGCATATGAGGACACCAAATTTTTCAAAAATTTTCGAAGGAGAAGGATTGTCTCTGCAAGTACGTCCCTCAGTGATGCCAATATTTTAATTCCTACAAATAGGCAAATTCTGTCAAATTCCAATTTTTACTTTAAAAGGTAGACTCTGTTCCCCACTGGTGGCATCGACAAAAGACTTCATGTTTAGATTCTCTTTACAAGCATGAATACGCTATTTTTGACCATCTGAGGGGTCTGATTTTTCGAAAAATTTTTTACCCTCCGCGACAACCAATGGTGGCGTTTCGCTCAGTCTTTTGGGCAAAATTACATTTTTGGGTCAGCTCTGTGATCACTTTGCAGTTTGCAAATATATTTTGAAGGAAGGATTTTATTTACAAAAGAAAGAAGTGACTGGGTAGATTCTTCGTATAAGTCTGGAAAATGCTATTTCCGGCCATCTGAGGGGTCTGATTTTTCGAAATTTTCTCTACGCTCCGCGCCAACCAATGGTGGCGCTCCGCTTAGATAATCTTTATGACAAGTAACGTTTTGTAGCCAAGAAATACCACAAATCCTAAACTGATCATGCTCTTTTATTTTGACTCCTAAAAGTGTGCAAATTTAATGACAAGTTTTACTTTGTAAGGTAGCATAAATGGCATAAGAATGCATGTAAAGACACAAAAGTTTCAGTTTTATCCTCATGAACCACCACGATTCAACTTTTTACACTGTTCCTGTCAAAGTCGAAAATCTTGCACCATTTTGCATCTAGGCTCCTTGAAAACGTCAAAAAATGTCCGGACCACCCTCCCCTTAGACCATACTGCATGCCCCCCCCCCCTTCAGAGAAGTCATGTGTATGCCACTGCGTTAGCACATACAAATAAACCAGATATTGTTGACCAAAATAATATACTAAGAGCTGTTATTTCCAATTGCTTTATGTTATACTTTAAGATTAAAAATGCAGGTAATATTACATAATGACATGGTAATGTTGCTTTACTTGTAAATTTGCATTTTTTATATGAAATACATACACATTGACCGGGAAAAATTTGGGGGAAATATCATACCTTTGCCCCCCCCCCCCCTGGAGAAAATCTTAGCTACGCCACTGAGTTAAGGAGAATTGTGGTCCAAACATTTGGACCCCATTTTGCCATTAAAAGAAGGCTTTGAGGTCACAATTGGATTTGGTATGTTAGAGGGGTACTTATTCTGAGCATTTTGGTGAAATTTGCATTGAAATCTGATGTGTGGTTCTTCAGATATGAGCACGTAAATTTTCACATTTTCAACAAAAAGTGAACTTGAAGCAGGCACATGTGACATCACATCCCCACATTAGTGGGCAGTTTTTCATTTTTCTTTAAACTTTAAACTGGATTTTCTCCTCAACAAACCCATACTACTAAAATGTGATTGCATAAGTGACATGAGAATTTACAAACTTTGCATCCCCCACAGAGAAGTCATACTTCTATTAACTTCAAGGTTAACACAACAGAATGATAAAACAAAGGGAAACAAAGCATTCATTTTCAATCTGGGGAAGTGATAAGCTATGATGCCCTCAAATTCACTTTTGAACACAAATCTACCGACTTCATTTACTGATATCTCAAGAAATACATGTCCGATTTGAATGGAACTTTCACCACACTGGGTAAATTTTGTTCCTCTTTCACACATGAAAATTAAATTTTTGCTTAAACTTCCCCTTTAACACTTAAGAGTCGCGTCACTTGTTTTATCTCAATGTAAACTTAGTAAATTATGTTCCTACCACTTGTACTGACTGGTTATTTGGAATCCTGCTTTTCGATTGGTTAAACGCTGACAGGTTATTCTCCAATACAACGGCTGTTAAAATGACATGCAGAATCCACTAGCAACCTCAGGCGCTCGCGTGTATTTTGCGTGTCTTGCATTTTCATGCACGCGTACGCGCACGCGCACGTGCATGCTTACACGCGAAAGGAAAGGGATTTGGCTTGCGTCCGTTTTGCGTACAAACATGCGAGCGTCTTTTATTTACAAAGTTTATGAAACACGATACGGCAGTGTTATAAGACACCACTCGCACTAGATCTACAAGGCCTACAAATCAGTACAATGCATATGGTTGAGAAAGTAAACTAAAAGAACATTTTTGCGGTGGTAGAAAAGGAATTAACTGTATTTGTCGGGTTATTAGTGGTGGATAAACCGCCTCGACTCCAAATTTGAAAGAAATAAGGGACTCGGCTTCTCCTCTTCCGTTATTTTTCCAAATTTTGAGTCTCTACAGTTTATTCAACAACAATACTCCGACAAATGCAGTTTATTCCTCCAACATTTACAAGAATCTCTGTGACAGAAATAACCCCAAGTTAAATGTGAACGTGTCATATTACTTTTTTGTAACAGTAGAAACACAATATCTGACTTCTAAATTGAAGACATTTAAACAAGTGTTTCTTCCCGTTATTTTAAAGGCCACATGACAATGCTTTTAAAGAGTAAGTCAAATTTCGCATCCGCTATTTACTAGGTTATTCAAAAAGGTTTTTTTTTTTTTTTTTTTTTTAAAATTTGTTCGTACTCGCCTTGTAATTGTTCCTGAATAAAGGTGAAATTGAATTATTAATTTTTCACTCATGAAACATTATTTGTAAGTAGGACATAAGAATTGTTTAAGTTTAACCATAGTCATAGTGTGCTAAGGAAACTTTACAGGTTTTGATGAATTCAATGAGCCAGCTCAATATGCTGCTTCGACAAGAACGGTAATGAGTAATTATTATTCGGAAGCTATAGATTCTCTCCCAAAGTTTGAAAGTCAGGGACATCAATACTGCTAGTTTTCAAACTCCCGTATACTAACGAGAATGTGCCAGTTAATAATAACTCTGAAGCAACTTTTGGATATCGGCTTAACCAAAACAACCGTGTTCAACTATGTCACATGTTGTATCAATCGGTGGATCTTACCTGCGCAGCAGACTGTACGCTACGTATTTACGGCATATTCCTTGTTCAGTCATATCATATATAACGCCTGCTAGAGTGAACACCGAACAAATTCGTGTGGATATTCATAAAAATATGTCGTCTCGAGACTGGTTGAATTTTTGTGATATGGTCCCTTTTAAATCATGCAGTAGCCCATATCACCCACAGATCTGGTATGTTATTGTAATACCCACGCCCTGGTAATGCCTACAGCACATATGATCATGCTATATAATACTGACAGGGTATGCCAGGTGTCAACCTAAGCCTCTAGTCAGTTACCATACAAGAGTACACACACTTACTGAAAAACGACAGCATGATTCATGAGAGAGTACATGAATAAATTATATTACGGTAATTATGGTCGGGTCTAAAATTGGACGCTGTCCTCTTCGCTTTGGCCCACGGTATGTTAGAAGCTGAGAAGCAGAAAACAGAGTTCGCTACGCGGGGTACGGTGGAGCATATTCATAATAATACCTGCAGATACTATTAGCAGTATCTTACTAACCACAGATTTGATACAAATTGACCACATCTCACGTCACTTCCTGCTCACTTGTCCTTTCATTAAGAATTTGTGTTATTTTAGTATATACTCCATATCATCAGGAAGTAAGTCAATGCCTCTCAAGCAGATAAAAAGGGCAAGGTCGACAATGTTTATAAGCAATTGTGGGTAAAATTGTTTACAAGAAGTAGAAATGCCTAACCTGTAGTGGCAATATGTGTTATGTATTTAGGAGTCTTGACCCTTCACATTCAATGTCCTAGTTTGTGGTAATTACTTCAACATATTTATATCAGATGTTCTTTAGTAACATGAACACTATATAGGAAGCCCCTCCCCCCCCCCCCCCCAAATCGTCCGAATAACATTGCAGTTGTGATAAGAATTACAGGAGTAACAAGGAAGCAAATCGCCATGGGTAAGCACCTTAAGTTACACTACTTATGTTTCAGTGATCATGGGCATGTTGTAGCATTCATTTTGTTTTTAGAGCGTTTGCAATATGCAACAGAACCCTGTAGCCTGCACATTGGTAACGTATACCTTTCCGAAGCATTTCCATTGATAATCAAGTAAGCTTACAAGCGCGAATCCAGAGGGGACTTTTAACACCCCAGCTCTCCCCCACCATCCTTCACCCCCCCCCCCCCTCCTCCTCTCCACGAAGTTGGTACTACTCAATTGAACTGATCCAAAAGCTGTTTTCATTCTCATTTGGCTTATCGTAATGCAAGGAAATACCATGTTAGTGTGTACATTTCAAGTATAACCCCAGCCACTTACCCTGTCCCAGTCCATTAAGAGGTTTCGCCCACCCGAAACTCAGTAGTGCTAACTTATTCATGGCAGTTTAATTACCAGTGGCGGAGCTGCCATATGGTCAGGGGGCGGTCGTCCCACATCGTCGGACCAAAATCGTCTGTCGGCGCCCTTTTTAGGTTTTTCATATTTACTCTTGCACCATTATTGGCAAAAGACATTATTTAATAGCGTTGCTTTAAGGTCCAGAAAACAAAATGCTCAAACAACCACCAGTAACTGTACTATCTGCACTTTATTCTGATGAAAAGGGTCATCTTCTGTTATATAGGGATAGGTTTTGCCAAGACGCGTCTTCATGCTCTATACGCACTAATGAATGTTGTCGCTGTGCTAAGTTAATTGCTTCCACACAAGCGTGATTATAAGCTTACAAGATACACAGACTGACATCAAATTTACCCTCCCGGCAAAGGGCGCAACAATAATTGTAGCGTGAATAGCCCTTTTGTTGTCGGGGATTATTGTCAACATAGACGACAATAAAAAGACGGTTTATAAAGATACCAAAATAGTTTCTACAACACTTTTTTTTTCAAAATCATTTGAGGAGAACGTTCAGGTTAAAATAAAATAAAATAAAACCGTTATCATAGTGGTAATGGTTTAAGAGTTTTAATGAGCAGTTTTCATTTTGCTTTTCTTCAAGTGACCATTTTCATGATAAATGGCTATTCCTGACTCTGCACGATAGTCCCATGAAAATGCCTATTTCTGTACTTTCGTGGTCTCAAAAGCCACCAGATTACATCTTAAGCCTAGGTTCAGACTCCTTTTATTTATTATGGATTCGGTATCTAGAAAGCCAAGCAGACCTTTTGTCTTGGCTATTTCTTGCAATGTACTTAAATTAATGGCTATTTCAGAGTAGTCACATGATATAAATTACGTCAATTAATGTTTATTCGTGTAGTTATCTTGGTTTGTAGATACTAAAATGTACTTCTAACGGTGATTAATTTCCATAACTTTTTCCCAATGTAAGATTGCTTGCTATTTAGCTCTAGCAGGATAAATCTTTATCTTCACAAAGTAGCCCATTATTATATTAAAATTTTAAATGGAGACCTGACAATATGACAAAATATAACGACCGCCTTCATACTAGAATGTGAAAGAAAGGGATAAAAATATGGGCATCTGCGGGTAGGGGCAAGGGGCGAACTTGCCCTCCCCTGGAAAATAAAATACCTGAAATAACGAAGAAAACATAAAGAAAAAGACGAGGAAAAATTAACATCAACATTTCTTAATAGTTCACTCAGTGTTTTCCCTATTTATATGCGGTAAAAAGGTTTTACAAATACCGTTTCCAGCAATCTGAGAGGCATTTTGTGGCAACAGTTTCTTGCACTGCGCGCCAACTCATTGTGGCGCGGAGCTTTCCCTCTAAGAGAATTTTGCCCCCCCCCCCGAATTTTCTTCTGCGGAGACCCACGGATAGAAAATTTAAACATGTTTTATTGGAAAAATTTGCTGAGGAAAAATGGTAGAGTAGTCTTCTACCAGGTGCGGAAAATTATAGAAAGTCTGAAAAGCCGTGGCTTAGATCGTGCTGAGGCTCAGGGTATTTACTCCTTCGAAGCGCCCCTGCAGACCATTTCGCCCCCTCTGACCTAAATCCCTCGCTCCGCCACTGTTAATTACACTAGACAGTGGTATAGATATGAACGGAGCCAATACTCTGACCAAAGTAGTAGCTCCATGGTATGATTCACATAGGTTTCCTTCGGGTAACAGTAAACAGACTTCGCATAATGTTAAAGGCCCATTTCTCTCACCCCAAACAGCACCAGTTCTCCTAACCTTCTTACTAAAGCCCCTCCCACAATTGTCTGAAATGCATCCTCATCCAGACACAATCTCAATTATATTGCTTCAGGGTGAGTAAAGAAATACTCAATTTATACTATAAAAACACTCTCAGTACCGTTCATGCTGTGTAATATAAGCTTTTGGTACTCTGCATTGTTTGAATTAGCTGTCAATCAAAGAGCTGGGCCAATTGAGAATTTCGGTACCCGGGTTCCAAAATTGTAGTTTTGGGTGAGAGGTTTGGCCCTTTAAGAAGTTGAAGATCTTATCAGCGGTACCATGTATCGGACAGAAGTGTATCATCGGGTCAAAGGTAACACGTTAGATAGGGGAAGGCTTCAACGACAAGATAGGATCAACAAAAACCAACCGAAGCACTTAATTGCAAAACGCAGGTCAGCATTATCTGATGAAGGGCAAACCTCTTTATCCCAGACAGTACCATTTTTCCCACCTAACTCATATCGCCCCTTTCAAATTGCTTTAAGCTCTCTTCGTGCAAAATACACCATGCAGAATGAGCACAAAAGTCCCAGGCGCGGATCAAAGAGGGGCTTTTACGGCCTCAGCCCTCCCTTTTTCGCCACATCAACAACATAAACATACGGGAAATTAGCATGTGCAATTCCCTCACACCCCTGTTTTCTCGTAGGTCAGCCCCCCCCCCTTTTTTTTTGAAACGTCTGGATCCGAGTCTGAGCCCCAATGTATGACAACACTCTCCGTGTATGTTGTATAGGTAAGTTAAGATTAGGATGGGTTTAATGCCTCAAGTTGAAACCATCAGTGCATCTGGCGACAGTTTAAGACCGATATCTGCCTCAAAATGCGGCTCTCTCTTTAAACCTACCCAAATCACACTCGAAAAAAACTTATCCCATGACAAAATCCTGATTACCGATCACATTGTACAACACATAGCCTAGGGACTGAATTGCTGGTATGGGGTTTCTTGAACAGCCTATATATCAAGGGCGGATACAAAGGGACAATTAGGGTAGTTGCCCTTTATGACCAATTTAGCACCCAAACAAACAAGAATAGCACACCTCCTGAGCTCTAAGAAATTTTGACCCCTAAATATATTTTTTCAAATTACATAAGTAATATTCCTTTGTAAGGTTGCGGCGAGGCGTAATTAGGAGGAAAATCAGTTGAAACGAGGTCATTAATCCATGGATACTATTATAGACATGAGGCATGTCATTAAAATGTGGTGGCGCCCCTGCGTATACAATGAACAAAATTTTGAATAAAAAATGGTAGTGATTAATAAACATTTTCTCCTTCATCACATTTTCCAGTCATTCACAATTCGCTCATTTTTTTTTACAAAATCCCAAAGATACGATTAAATAGATTCCACTAACACCCCTGGGAAATGTCATTTCCGGCTGTTTAGGGGTGATGAATTTCTGCGCCAACTGGTGGTGGCCCTCTGCTCAGAGAGTCTTTCGGTAAGGGTAACATTTTTTCTCTAACCAAAAATGGCTGTGTACAGCCTTCGCTATCGCCCTGCCCCTTCAAACTGCTCCACCCATGAACTAGAGTCTGGGTCCGGCCTTGGCATATATATGCACCATGGGGACATCACTATGTTCCCTATATCTATCTAGTTATTTTCCTCCCCTCGTGCCAACTGATCTATGTTCACACAGTCGCACGTCAGCCCACGTGTGCAATGTATATAGTGGCCAGGCTGTGGCCGGTCAGCACGTTAGTCTTGTCTCAGTTGCCAACGGTGGTGCATTATGGTATAGAGTAGGGGTGTGCAAACTTTTGGACCAAATCATGTTGCTGTGTCCATGTGGGTGGTCCCAGTGGAGCAGATATAGATGTAGCAGACTGTGGGGCATATTCCTTGTTCAGTCACATTGTGAAGCCTTGTGGGAATGAACAAACCGAGTCCGCTCCGCGGGGTACCCCTTTCCTCATCCTTCGGCCCCGTTAGATTGACCAATGTGCCAAGACCCTCATGCATACCCCTGGTATAAAGGGTCAGCTATCAAAAACAACCATGTCGGAGAAACAAAAAACGCATCTTACAATTTTCAAGTATGTTTAAAGTGTTAATTATGATGCGAAACGTAAGAATTGAAGCCCTTCTATACTTGATTGTTGATTGTTTAAACGGATAATTGGGCTGTATTTTGATTTTTTTATTACGTCTCGCAACGGTATACTTATATTTGATGCGTATGGTCTGTATGAGCTAGGATCAAGTGTACAGAAACAGTTGATATGGACTGGTTGTTTGTTGGCTAGAAAATAACTTGCCCTCTTGTTTGTTTGGAATGCGTATAATTAATTATGTATATAAAGGCTTCTACTTTGGGCGTTAAACGCGCGAAAATTAGGTCGGTTTTGTAAGAGCCAATTATTCTCATGCAATATCCCACTCAGGTTAACTTCGGGCATGTAAGTCTCTGAGTCTGAGCTAATCAGGCCGCTCAAACACATGAGATCCCTGTAAAGTTCGATGAAACTTGCAAAGGCTAGGTAGCCGGTATGCGATGCATTGCCATCCTCCCTTGAAGTTCAGAAGGGATTTTTGCCGGTCAATGAAGTTGCTCAAATTTTAAATGTTATACTTACCGTAATCTTATGTTGCAAGGTAGTCAAATAGTTTGTAAAATGCGCATACAAGCTCATTTTCCAAAGATTTCTTTACATTACATTACAGTTTGCGAACTTATTTTGAAGTGAGCATTTTCTTTCAAGCGACAAACGAAGATAGCAGCTTCTTAGAGTCTGGAAAATGCTATTTCCGGTCATCTGATGGTCTGATTTTTCAAAATTTCCTCTGCGCTCCGCGCCAACCAACGGTGGCTCTCCACTTAGATAATCTTTATTTCAGAGTAACCTTTTGTGGCCAAGAAAAAACCGCAAACTACAATGTTCCCGTTAGCCCATAACGATCGATGCTCTTTCATTGTGACTCCTAAAAGTATGCAAATTTAATGACAAGTTTTTTTTTTTTTTTTTTGAAGGTAGCGTTAATGGATAAGACTGGATATAAAGACACAGAAGTTTCAGTTTTATCCCCATGAACCACAAATCAACTTTTAACACTGTTCCCGTCAAAGTCGAAAATCTTGCACTATTTTGCATCTAGGTTCCTTGAAAATGTCAAAAATGTTCAAAGGGGAGGGGGACCCCTCCCCCCAAACCGGCGATCACTGAACACACCGCATGACCCCCCTTCAGAGAAATCCTGCGTACGCCACTGGTACTTCCCCCATTGCCCGCTTTCTCTAAGTTCAGCCCCCCCCCCCTTTTTTTTGAAATGTCTGCGCCTGAAACTGGTCAATTTTATGTCGCTAGTTTCACGGTAAAGAATTTTGAGAGTATGCTCCTGTATTTACTTCAGATTCTGTAGCGAACAGAACCTTGGGATGTCTCAGTTTGCCTGAAACAGTGGTAAAGGTCGTGGCGTTACTTGAATCTAGACTAAAATTGCTTCGAAATCTAGTTTTCTCTATATAAATGCATTTCAATACAACAATCGATTCATGCAAAAGCGAAGCTATAATAATAATTCAATTCAGAACAAGCGAATTATGAAAAGGCATCTTGTCTGCTCTGCTAGCTGATAAGGAGGTGAGTGTCCTCAAAATGATATTAAAAGGATATTACACGAACTAATGCAGGAAACATTCGTGCTGTTACGTGGCATCCGTGATCCTCCTATATAGAGGACTTTAAGCAAATTCTAATGTGTATTTGACTACGTTGCAAAGAGTTTTTCCCTAACAAAAGGGTGTTCTAATGATTAATATATGGCCCCTACAGTCACAATTGACATGTGTATAGGAAGGCCGAGGCTATATACAAATGAATTTCCTATATTATGGTTCAATTTTGGAATAAATGAGAGTGGGACGGATTTATTTGCCTGAATAACAATCGCAGTGAGTCGATATGATCAAACCAAGTAGGTCACATTGATTGTCCGAGAGTCTTGCAATGCACAGAATACAAAGCATTTTTTTTTTCAGAAATACATAACTGTACCGTCGGTTAAGCCAAGGGTGGTCAGTGGTGGGGTGGGTAATTCATAGAGGGCAAAGCATGAGTTGAGAGCTTTTTTCCTTTCCCTTCTTTTCCAAGAATAGTGAAAATCATTCCACGAAGAGTGAAATTCTCTCCGAGTAGAGCGAAAAATTCATGGCACTCTTTGACGAGTTTATGAGTGGTTATTATAGATACTCCATTAAGAGTGAAACTTCGCTCGTTTGAAGTGAATCTCTAATTTTCGGAGTGAAATAAATAACATTCTATCTTTTAAAGAGTGAAATTCCACTATTTAACTCTTTTAACGAGTGACATATCACTCTTTTAAGTCTCTCAACAAGTAAAATTTCACTCTTTTAACTCTTTTTAACGAATGAAATATCACTTTTTTTAACGCTTTCAACGAGTGACATTCCACCCTTTAAACGCTTTTAACGAGTGAGATTTCACTCTTTTAACTCTTTTAACGAGTGAGATTTCACTCTTGTAACTCTTTTAACGAGTAAAATTTCACTCCATTCTTTTTCATAGTTCATAGTTTCATTTCTCCTCAGCCCGCGCTTCCAAAAGTATTATTTCTTAAATCGTAGGCCTAAGATTTAAAATGTTGGAGTTTATATCTAAGATTGAAATAAGTGTTCAATCAGATGGTCGATTTATCCCCAATTCCAAACGATTAATTTTTAAAACTATTAGACTAATTTCAAACCTTTTGATTTAAAAGAAAATTCTTAAGAGAAGAGGGACGCCCCTTCAAATTAGACCCTCTTCCAGGCCAGTGATCAATCTGCCTCTTTCCCGTCAATTGAAAATTTCCTGATAAAACAGTGACAAGCCCCTCTCCCCTCCCACATGAAAAAATTTCCGTTTATGAATTCCACTTATGTATTGCCAACTACATTCAGCTCGGTCTCTGCCCACATCCGTACTGCAATAGTAAACAAAACAGACAGGGAGCTACTAAATAGTCTACACCACATTGAGAAATCAAAACACAAGATCTATCCTCGACTTCACCACACGTGTCAGGCTCGACGTTACCCTGGGAATGACTGAAAATTTAACCAGGCAAGCTTTCCTGCCAACGACATTACGAGTCGAAGAGAGAGATAAGAAGGAGTTGACATAGTGAGTCCATCAATACTGCGTCACTGAAGATTGTTGTATATAATTTAATAAAGCCTCACATTTACTCTTTCAGAGAGTGAAGAATATGGTTTACTTTAAGAGGTACTTCAGAAGAATTTTGAAGGTTTGAACAACAAGAGGAAACCACCAGGCTGACAGGAACATTTCGTTACACGTCTTTTTCAGCAAGGTGTTGCACCATTTCTCGTATGCGATACCGATTGCATCACAATTTTTTTTTTATCTTTGTACACTGCAATTTTGCATCTTTAAACATTCTTGATCGAGTCGTGAGACGTAATGGACTTAAAAGGAGGCAAAGTTCTCTTTTCATCTAAATAGTCTTGTTTTATCTTTAAGTCTAGATTTGTGATGTACTGATTTTCGAAATTTGCCTTCATTACCAATACAACAGTCTCCCGTGACACTTCTCTTGCAGTCTTCGAACGGACGTAGATTGACTTTTTCAGTTGTTCCCAGAAAGTCGAACGAATTAGGGTGCGGGTCGTGTTCATCCATTAAAAATCACTATTAAATCTTAGTTTTGTGAATATTCGAAGGATTTTATTACAGAAATTTGATGCTGGTCGTGATAAAGTTTGGTCAAACTGCCCCCGTGAATAGTACCATTTGAATGTGTAATTATCCTGTTATTGTGGGTACTGAAACCTAACACCTTGCAGAGAACCGTCCCTTCCGTTTCTTTACGTGGATTTTTTGAAATCTCTCTTTAAAAATAATTATTTTTTATTCTGTTTTCGATTTGCGAGAGAGTGAACACTGAAAATGAAGAGCTTATTCTATTTTTCGTTCAACGTAATTTCTTTCATCGGTGTTGTACGTGTCGCCGAAGGTGCCGATGTATCTTCAAGATCAGAATCACGTCCTAGTACATCCTACTTGTCTCCTGTTGGGTAAGTTTATTTCGAACGTTTTGCACTTTTATCTTTTATGATTAGTTATCGAATATTGGTAAACTTTGCACTGATTAAAGATTGATTATATTACTATGGAGTGGTTGCTATCATGTCTATCTCTGAGTCACAAAGATACAAAGGCGATCCAGTCCTGTAAGTACCTAGATCTATAGATAAATCTGTTTGAGGAACTGTTTCCTTACAAGTACTGAAATATGAGTTTGTATACAACTCAAACTTTGACAAAAAGTAACTCAGGCTTCATGAAATATGGTGGTCAAAACACATTACGCGTTTAATAGTGGAAGTTTAAAACTGCGTTCCATTGAGCTGGTGAAGTTGTAAAATTCACAATCTCCTCCTTTTTCTGCATAACAGGGAAGCTGATATTTTTTACTATCAGCACATCTCCGTATCACAGACGGGAGGGAAAAACCCCGTTGTGAACGTAACACTTCAAAAGCTCAATGGAACCGAACGCGGTATAACATTGGTTGTAACAGAATGTAGTCTACACACACTGGTCGTGGGCTTGAGCCTGGGCGGTCAGACGCATTCAAGCCCATAACCAGATAAGACACCCGAAGACGAGCAAAATCTTTCCAGGGGCGCATTTGTTTTCAAGAGAACCAAATGTTAATAAATATATTAATTATTAAGTCAACGGCAAACTTCAAAGTCTATATAGGAAGGGACGAAAAAATCAGGGGTTAGGCGCTGGTTCACCCCCCCCCCCTTGATTATGGGCGTGGCTACAGGGTGTGATCACCGTTCGAGTCTCCCTTCCCCCTCTTAAGAACTCCTTTGGATATTTACGTACTCCCAGATGCAATGTAATGTCATGTTTAGCATTATTTGATGTTAATACATTGTGCCAATACAAAATAGTTCATTTTCAAAAATACGACAATACCTACTTATTCGTTTTGTTATTGTAGCGATACAGGTTTAAAAATCGAGAACCCATGGTCCACGGTTGGGAAAATTACGAAAAGGAACGAGGAAGCTTTTCAGTTAGCCAGAATAGATAAGTTGGAGGAGGATGAAGGCCCCAATCCTTCCATAAACCAAAAATACCCCCTTCTCACTACCAGTTTTGCCCGTGTTAATTCTGAAACGTAATATGAGAAAATGGCCATGTGCAGCTTTGCACATCGTATATCGTTCTTTTGTACCTAATTTGAAGTTTACACTAAGTCTATGGATCAGAACATTTCCACCAGTCTTCAAGTAACAGTCATTAATCCATGAGAAAATAATACCATGGGCGTCAATCCTTGGGGATAGGGGCCCGACATGTCCCCCTCACATTTTGGAAATAATATACCCATGGACTAGATTATAAAACAATTTTGTTAGAAGTGGCCACCCCATCCACTGGCACATTCGACTGAAGGTTGGCGCTACTGTCATATACTGCAGGTCTTGTCAACAGGGCATTGTGAGGTCAACAGATAATGCTCACTAGACATTTCTATGAAAAAAGCCAGAGTCATTAGAAAATAATTGTGTGGGGACGATTGTGCCTGTTGAGTGTTACGGCTAAAGATATGATATTATAAACGTAGACACCAAACTCCTATTTCTACACTGTTAGACGTGCTGACTCTTCAAGGAGGCGCGGAAGAGTTGATTTGACATACGCACAGTTTTATTCGATGATCTACGTGCACAATTACCTATGCGTAACAGAAAATTCCATTGTGACAAGATGTCAGGGTGCGTGCATTTTCAAAGCGAGTTCTGTACGCGCATAATGCATTTCCCCGTGTACAATCCGGAGTAATTGACGCGTACTTCCGCGTGCTTGGAAAAAGAACGCAGTAGTTGATTTCGTGTTTAAGCGCGTAAGAATATAAACGCGTGTTTAGATGCGCGCTTGTAAAGATGTCATATAGAATCTGACCAATCAGAGAGTCCATGAACTTTGAACCAGTCGTGCGTTCTTGTTCAAATGTTCAGCTTAAGGAGAAAGTCTCCGAGTCGAAGAAACTGCTGCCGTCGCGTTGTGCGTGATGCTCCTCATATCATAAGCAACGGAGTAGGGGAAACAAGCCAGTGAGCCACAACTGGAAAAAAGGCTCTGGCCGGCTCGACTTGAACCAATAGGTTGGAAACTGGGCCGTAAAACTACATCTACATCTAACCTAACCGAGTCGAAGAAACCAAAAACTGTCCCATGTCAGTGAAATTAATTGAAGAATTGTGTTTGCAAGAATTGCAATGTTTTGAAATCACACATATTTACACTACCGGAAGATATCAGTTTACCCGGTGGCCCCCAAAACAACTGGACAGTGATCAGCACTTCCGCCCCTCCGTTTCGGCCTCCGTGAGGAGTCACCGCGCCATTTTAAGTTTGGTATCTATGTTTGTAATATCTTTGGTTACGGCTCACGAAATCCACAAATCTACATAAGATTCCAAGACCTAACAGTGTGTATCTCCAGCAAGCAAAATAATCAGTCTTTTCTGGGGGTTGAAGATGTTGACATTGAGTCCATGCGTGTAAAATATTTGTAATTTAGTTAAATAATTAGTCATGTTTTGTAAATATCAATATCATCATTGCCGGTAGGCGGAATCCGGAAAGGAGAGATAGGAACTTAAAATGAAGTAGAACGACGGTACGTAATTAACTTATTTACGGTTAGGGAGATCAGGAACTGTATCATCCATCGGCCTGAGTGCCAACTTGGTTCTAGTCCTCCGGTCTGACGCTTAAAGTGTACCTCAAGTAAAAAAAGTAAAAATATATATATATTACAGAACATTGAAAAGAAGACTAACAGTACAACTTCCATCTTAATAGGACATTCCTGAGTTTAGATATAAAATGTCTAAGTTTATTCACTCAACTTAAAATGGTACATTGCGCAGTCAATTGTGATGTCAAATTGTGATGTACTTCTCAAATTACAATCTTTGTATTTCTAAACGTTACTGCACATTGTGCCAAGGTTTGATAGGACTCTCACTCTTATGGGGTAATGTGATTAATTATTCCCTCCTTGTGGAACATGCTATGCAAGCAAACAGGAAGTGTTCAAGGCCATAAAAACATTTTTAATTTAAAGGGAAATAATGCATGAAATGTGAGTTGTACAACAAGAAAGTCACAAGTTATTGCGCAATGGACTAATTTGTTATAAGTAAATAAACTTCAACATTCTATATCACAGCTCAGGAATGTCCTATGAAGATGGGAGTTGGACTGTTAGCATTCACTTTTCATGTTCTTCAATATATAATATTGAATTTGTTGACTTGAGGTACACTTTTAAGTTTACTTTTTAAAAAGCCGTTCTGCTCAGTTGATCAGTCATTTAAATTGACAACTGAGAGGGAGTCGTCAATGACAGTCTCAATGATAACTCATTAATGTGAAGATGAGGCTGGAACCCATCAGTTTGTACCATGCATGTCAGCTTTAATTTGATGAGTACATGTATTAAGACGTCACGGGTAGAATGCAATCAAGATACGATTTGTAAATCTAATCATCTAAAAATCTCACATAGAATACAGCTCACGTACAGCTACATTCATTTCATTTTTCAACCTAGAGGAGGGTTGTATTGATCAGTACGTTTACACAATACCATCTTTTGCAAAACATTTCAACGGGACGATACCATACTCTACCCAATCTTGCCGTCCTAACCAACCATCGGAGAATTTTATCACTTTACTCCCTTTTGAAACAAACCTGCAACCGTTGGAAGTTACCGTTATAAGTGCTCATTGAAAGCGATGGCGCAACTATGCATCCTTCACAAAGATATTACGGAGCTTTAGATTTTACGACGCGGACCTCATCTACAACAAAATGACGTCATATGTGTATATGCCTTGTCGAGCGCAACGCGAAATAACGTTACACGAAGTTGTAAAATGGCAAGGGAAACGCAGGAATTGACGTTATCACGTTGCAGCTGACGTCCGCGTCGTGAAATCTTAAGCTCACTAATATAAACATAGATACCAAACTTTAAATGGCGCGGTGACTCCTCATGGAGGCCGATTCGGAGGGGCGGAAGTGCTGATCACTGATCAGTCGTTTTGGAAGCCAACAGGCAAATTGAAATCTTCGAGTGGAGTAAATACTTGTGATTTCAAAACATTTCAAATCTTACGGACTCGATTCTTCAATACATTTCATTTATATGGAACAGTTTCTTGCTTTTCGAGGCCTTCCACTTAAGAACACTTGAACATGAACGCACAACGACCGGTTGAAGTTCGTGGACTTGCTGATTGGTCAGTTTCTATGGTATTTTTACAAGCGCACATCTATACACGCGTTTACGTTCTAACGCGCAAACAACGACAAATCAACTACTGCGGTCTTTTTCCAAGCACGCAGAAGTGCGCGTCAATTACTCAGGATTTCACACGAAGAAATGCATTGTGCGCGTACAGAACTCGATTTGACAATGTACGCACGATGACATTTCGTCACAATGGAATTTTCTATTACGCATGAGCAATTGTGCACGAAGATAACCAAATAGAACTGTGCGCATGTCAAATGAACACTTCCGCCCCTCCGATCTAGCCTCCGTGAAGAGTTTGGTATCAACGTTTATAATATCTTTGAGGCTACTGAAAAGTATAAAGGACCTTCATATAGCACCATTAACATGAGATGTCATTCTGTTTCTTCCCATAGATTAGCTATAGGAAGTTAAATGACACACTAACGCGAATGTGTTATAGAATGTTTACTACACTGTTAAAAATTTCTGTAAATTTACAGACTTTTTTTTAACTTAAACTTTTTGTATTTTACTTTTAATAGAGATTTTCTGTATCTTTAAAGACACTTTGTATTGCTACAATAGAAAAAAGGTTGTTTAACATGTATTTTCTGTTTATTTGAAAAACCATTTCTGTCTGCTTTTTTAACCAAATTTTACTGCTTTGTAAAACTTTTTCTGTAAATTTACAGAAATTTTAACAGTATTTTGTGTTTTTCTGATTTCACATAAATATACTGTCATTTAACAAACATTCATTTTGTTTTTAAGCTGAAAAAGAAACAAAAATAAGCCCAAACAAACAAATAAGAAATAGCCAGAAAATTTTCAATATATAACATGCATCGTTCTGCGAAGTTTCAGTTAAAAAAAAACATTTTTGGCAAATTTATGGCCCTATTTGAAAGTTAACTTACATTTATTATAAAAGCATACTTAGTTATTACGTTCTTAGTTATAAATATCATACAACTGGTGTTTTGTCACACATTTTTAAGTAAAAAGAAATTGTAAGGCCCTCATTTCAGAGCACTGACAATTGGTATACATGATGTCAACTAATCGCCACAGGCGCTCATGCACTTGATCGGAGCAAATTAAAAACGTTTCACAAATTTACTTGAAAGAGTCTGTAAATTTACCACTTTATGACGTAAATCTCATTTTGCATAAATGGGTGGAGCTTATTTTGTAGGCATTTTCCTAACAAAAGGATTGCTGTTGCTTTGAATAATATCTTCCTTGGCGTTTTTTAATCAGGAAGTGATAAACTTATTGTTTACCTTGTCTGGAAATGTTTGCAACCAATGTATTTGCATTCTTTGTCATATTTATTTTAAAAACAATTATTATATTGTACAAAAAATGTGACTTTCCAATTACAAAGTTCCTAGAGATAGCAGTCTATTTGACAACAATATGACAACAAAGCATCTTCAATGTGTTTTGATTGAAAACAACTTCGTAACGACACATTACGCTGATAAGCAAATACCTGATCTACGTAATGGTGAAGTGTATGTTACGTAATAACATATGAAAGGTATAAAAGCGATATTATAATAAGTATTAAA
Source organism: Holothuria scabra (assembly GCA_037179385.1). Lineage (NCBI taxonomy): Eukaryota > Metazoa > Echinodermata > Holothuroidea > Aspidochirotida > Holothuriidae > Holothuria > Holothuria scabra. Next base: position 31,877,936 of record CM074185.1, on the reverse strand, counting down.
ACGTCGGGAATGAAAACAGTAGGCTGTAAATTCACATAAAATTAAGGTAAACAAAAGAGAACAATTCTGTAATTCGATTTTACAGTAGACTTTTGTAAACTAATTTACATGCAAAAACTGTAAAGAAAAAACAAACCCTTAATGTTTTTTCATGATTACAGTCTGGCTGTAAAAAAAACATTATTTGGTTGGAAAAAAATTTGCCATAAAAATTATGTAAATTTACAGAGAAATTTTTTAACAGTGTAGATAGGTAGGTAATTAGCTTCAAATACGGCTAAAATCCTCCTCATCTCTAGTCGGCGCCTCTTAGAACAAGCTGAGATATCGTGGGTATAATCACCAGTCCTCATGAATCTTCTCATGGGAATGAGAGGGAGTTCTCGTGTGATGAGGTATGCAAGAACTTTTGTACGACCGCCAGTCGTATACAAAGGTATATGACATTTGACGGAAACCGCCACATAAACTTACTACATACGGTAACATACTCCCGCTGCACAACATTCTTCTATCATATTTGTGGAAATGTAATTATAGAACATGCACACATCTCATTCAAGCTTTGCTTGCAATTTATGTTTCTATCTTCAAGCTGTTTCAAGAGTCTAAAAGCAGCGGTTAGAAGTTGTATTGACGTAAAAAAGGTTTGAATGGCTTATTTACTGATTTAGGAGACTGAAATTGCAGTATTCGTGATCTCAAAATAAATCAAACGAGGTGGAAGTTCGGTATTCATTTCATGTGATTTACTTTGGGTACTCTGAACTTTGTCGGCAAGGAAATTACAGACAGTCCTGCGAAAGAAGAGCGAAAGACTTCAAAACCCCGTAAAAGCGGTTTTCCTCACGAAAATCCAATGCTGATTTAGGTATCTCTAGCAAATACTTTAATGATCATTCAATTCATCAACCTCGTTTACCGTGTATCAAGAGTTAGCAACTACGGTACGTTTTGAAATGAGAAAGAACAATATAGGTTAAGAGTGCATGTGTCGAAAGAAAGCATTTGAGACCGATCCAGAGCATTGGATTTTCTCGTGAATGAATTGCCGACCATTTCTGGAACGCGATATCGATGTGGACATACATGAACTCATGCGGGATATCTAGTCCTGTTGCCAGATAAGATATTACCTGCGTCGAAAGCTGTCACGGCATTCCTTGTTCAGTCATGGTTTTGGAAGCTGAGGAGCTGATAAAACAGAGATCGTTACGCGGGGTAGATAAAATCCTGATGGGCGGCGAAATTTTTCCTACGGGGTATTTTAGACAGTTAGATATCAAGTGCGTTTAAATGTCAAAAGCAGTCGCCCAGACTTGTTTTGAGGCAACAGTTTTAAATCTCACAATTTTCTTCCTATTTTTATTCAAAGTATCTTTTATTATATTTCATTACTTCAATACTGTATACTCAAGGGTAAACAAGGAAGAAAGTCCTTGTAAGTTTCACGTTTGAGAAGAAAAATATAATATTACTGTCACGTGACTCTCAAGAGTCAATCATGAAACAGGACAGTGGACTACACTGCTTTAAGTTGGGGTAACCTGGGAATCTTAGTCTTTGATATGACTTGGCCTGGGGATCGAATCCGAGCCTTCAGTGTGACAAGCGGATGCGATACCACTAGAACAAACTCTGCAATACTTAATGGTTTATGAGTCCATGAGCGACTATACTTACCTCCTATTTTACATATGTATTTGGCCTAATTACCCATCTGGTAGTCTGTGACTCAAAGTGTGGGTGGCGCCCTAGCCCTTCTCACTATCCCCCCCCCCCCCCAGCTAATTCTTCCTTGGAGCTCGGAACCCGCTCTGGCGAAATAGACAAACGGTTTCCATTGATACTCAAGGAAGGGAAGCTACCTATATAGGCCACACCAAGTAAACTCTTTACAAATGCAGAATGTACGCTTCCGTCACACTACTCATCCTTCCAACTAACAAGTCATATGTTACATACGGTAATGACTTTAGCACTAGGTTAATTGTATCGCACGGTTCTTTTGGGTAGGCACTGGACTGTTGGAAGGGCGTGAAACTATCGTCTGAGAACAGTGTTTGTTTATTTGCATAGTTCATGATATCTTTTTGTCGTTCAACTTGATTTGCACATCGAAAAACTTCATTTAAAAATGAAGATTTCTGGTGTTCAATGTTTTCGAACAGTTATCCATATTGTCCAGTAAACCATATTGGCCGACTATGAACCATATTTTCATGCAAAAACCTAATAACAAGTTTAATAAGCCAAACATCTAATTACTTAACATTAGGCTTGTCTTGCAGTGACGTAACCAGGGTTTTCTTCATTTGGGACTGAGGGGCGGCATATTTTTGTGGGGTGCCTGAATCTTTGACGGTCCAATATCTCAGCAGATCGCCACCATCTGTTGGCGCGGGGCATACAGGATTTTTTTTTTTTTTTTTTAAAAATGCTACTACCAGACACTCTGAAATGCCCTTCCCCGGGTTGGTAAGTGGATTCTAAGGAGTTGTTATTTTGAGCTTTCGTTTGCAGTGAATGTTCACTACATGATTAGCATACTGTCTAGCCTTGGTGTTGCCCCCTTGCTCCCTTCCTGAGATTTTTTAATTATAGAAGCGGCATCTACACGCAAAATGTTAGCACTCTTTTGATAAATTAATCAACACAGATTTTTGTAGTTGCCTTAAAAAATGTCAGCGCTGATAGTCACAAACTCCAAAATTTTCCAATAATAGTAACCATTGCCTATTTTTACGGTTATTTCTGATACGGCACCCATCAGGTGCGTCGGAAAGCACATTATTTTCTTGCAAAGTGCTCGTATATATTGACCGTGCCACCCATCTGCTTACGAATTGTACTACAGCGAGGCTAGGATCTCCAGTTGCATTTTTAAAGTGTTATTCGCTTGTGCCAATTCATCACTCCAGTGCAGATATGGCAAACTTGACATTTGGAAATAGGGTAACTTGTTTTCCTGCGTAAATATGCCACTACTAACATTCCGTTCGATAAATTTTAATTATAGTTGCCATGAGCACACTGGTTAGCCAATTCTGCCAAAATATTACTCGGTCATACCAACGGAAAGACAAAAATGGAAAGATCATGTGTTCACACAAAGTCAGCATCTTAATTATGGAATAGTCCTTATTTAATTCAATTCGAGACTATAGTGAGAGTAATTAGACAACGTACCTTCAGCACTGAAGCATTAAAGTGGTACTATAAGTAAGGTATATTATAATACATTTTTATTTTCATGTTACATTTTCATTGACATTTTGTTTTCAATGTCATATTATTTCATCTCCGAACTCTAGTGAAGAGCTGCAGGAGGTATTTACGTCACTTGCGCAATGTACATATCTGCAACAAAACTTGAGATAATTAAACCGACTCCGTAGACTATACAGTATTCCTTTCAACGATCAATTTGGCGACAACAGTAATTGCCATATCGATAAAAGCGTTACATATCACTAGCTCAAAGCATTTTTCTTCAAAACAATAAAACGAGCGTTATGGTTTTAAAACGTTTCACATTTTTTACAATAATAAACACTTGCATTAATGTTAAAACGACCCCTCCCCCCTCGCTCGTAGTACATAGCCTACATGTATGTTGAATTCAAAGTTCATTCGGATATTGTACAGGAAGCAATTAAAATTACACCTAGCAACTGGTGATGAAGCATTAATGAATGTTGTAAAACAGCTTATAAAAGGACTGTAATTGTTTCTGCAAGTTGAATAACTAATATGATTGTAAAACATTCATTATTACTGGTAGGTACTGTTGGCGTAGGTAATACAGCTTTTTATATCTAGCGTGGTGCATAGGAGCAATAACAGATCTGCACATTAAACCATACGGTCAGGGGAACTGAAAAAGGTCGTAAAGCAAAGGGCCGTTCATCCACCTTCCTTGTATGTAATTTAACTCCGATTATCTTATAAAGGAAAATATTTCGTTTAAAATGCCCCAACATAGCATTAAAAGTAAAAAGCTCTAGTCATTATCAAAACATGCGGTCTCAACAACAAAACCCAGCAATAGTTTCATCTCCTCAGAATATTATGCACACGAAGGGTTAAGGAATTTTCATCTTTTGAAATGTTGAAAGTTTGTGTAAACAAATTATTCTGGAGCAACAAACAGCTGAATTTCTATCGGAGAGAAACTTATTTCTTGAAAAGAAGGCAACCATATCGCCTTATTTTTAATTATTTATAACTCTTTGCCAATGAATATTGGTTTTAAAAGGATGAAATTTCCTTGAAAAACAAACACAATATTTCCCTTTAATTTAAATTACAATACGGTTGAGTTTTAATATGTTCCAAGTCAACTTAGTTGGTTTTCGCGCCGGCTGTAGGCCTATTTTAAATGGTTCAAACAAATCTACAAATCTAAAAAGAGAAACCGTATACTGAGTAAAATATTGTATTTACATGTACTCAAATTTCCTATATGCCAAAAAGATCTCTAGAAAAATTCAAGATCAATCACAAGGGAGTTTTATTATGCAACTAAATCTAGTCTCAAAAGCCTCTCTGGTTTACAGCCGTTATGTGAGTGCACTTGCGCAGTAGTGCCCTGTGTTCTAGACCAAAGAATAGAGTGCTTGTCAAGTAGATTTAACGTAACGACACTTGCCAGGGGGTATCAATAGTGGTGGCACAAGGTACGATTCATCGCTGCCCTTAGGGAGGGCTTAATAGGGAGGGTGTCCCTCCATCTACAAATTTTCACTAACTGGCTCATGTTCCCACGAATTTGAAACTGAAACTCCTCTATGCACTACTCCAACCTAACTACTGGTTTTAAACTTCTTCTTTCTGGTTTTAAAAGTCTCAGCCGGCCTATGGAAGTTTCCTTTGCTCGAGACTTTTCACTCTTCCTTAATTATGGACCAATCGATCTCTCTCTCTTCACCACGCTGTCACTCAGTAACAGCGTCACGTGATCGTCCGATTGACAGGTCTGTTATAATTACCAACCATAAAAACACCTTTCTTCCGATGCAGCATGATTCATCACAGGGGCTGGTCTGACTCATGACCCTGGGGTGGTCCCGATGCGTCATGGGAAACATTTACTTGGTCCTGGTAGATGTCTAAAGCAAGATAACATTCAAAGTCCATTTTATTGGGGGTTACAGTACCGGATCCCCAATACAATTTTAGTCTTTATATCTGCCATATGTTAACATAACCTTGTAACAAACCGAAGCAAAAGAGCCGGTAAAACTTGATACAACAACTTCCTACCTGAGATGATATGGGTGGAGGAAAATTGACATGAAAACAATTGTTTACGTTTTGAATTAACATTTTAGATTGACATGCTTCTACTAGAGGAAAAGGTGAGAAAGAGGAAACTGGTTAAGGTGAAATAAAAACTTAATGGTCCAGTAAGGTCGATAGGAAGTTATTCCTTGTATCATTTAGTGACCTAAAGGTCAAAATTTGTTTCTATCGTAAGACTCACATATGTGTGTATGAAAGTCTCACGAGGTGTTGGAGTTTTAAATGGGCTTCGAGGACTGTTACCTCGCAGAATCATGGTTACCTTGTATAACACCCTTATTCTTCCGTACTTTACTTATTGTAATGTCATTTGGGGTAGCACATATATTTCTAGAATTCAACCTCTTTTCATTCTTCAAAAGCGAGCTCTGTGCCACATTTGTAATGAAGTCCGTCTGCAATATACAAAACCTCGCTTTGCCAATCTCAATATCCTTAATATTTATGACATTAATCGTTATTAAACTGGTATTTTCATTTTCAACAGGTTAAGTGACTCACTCCCGTCAATATTTAAAATTTACTTTGAATTGCGCACTGGCACATATTCTTGCCCCTGTCGACATCGGAACCATAGCAATACCTTTTTTAGACTTAAGATTCTCTCAGTTTGGAATTCGGTATAATGGTCCCAAATTATGGAACTCGTTTCCCAATGATATTCAAGAGTGTAAACAGTTAAGTATATTTAAGAAGCGATTAAAAGATCATTTTGTCACCAACTACCTTTGAATAATTTTAATTCTTTGCTATCTGTTCCATTTATGTGTGTTTTTGTGTTTCTTTTTTCTGTATTATATATGTGTATTGTGGTAATTGTTTTTTGTTAATTTAAGCCTCTGTAAAGGGGTGTCAACCTACATAAGCTCCCTGGAGCTTCTTGTTGTCACTCCTCAGTCTCTCCCGTACCCTTACATACCTGTACATACAAATAATTCATTATGAAAGCTAGAAATAAAGTTCTATGAAATTGAAATTGACTTTCGATGTTAGTATAATGCCGTGTAGGTGCTTTTCCTACTTTACCATACTTACTGGCGTAGCTAGAGTGGGTTACCCTCCACCCCCACCCCCCCTCTTCAATTGAATGGTGAAAAAAGATTTTGTAATGTAACAAAATTTATTTCTGGATGAACTACTGTTGCAACTGTCCACTTTGCACATTCATTGAAATCGAGTGAATACTGTTGATCAATGAAATTGACGTATGGTAGCCTATGGCTCAAGTTTGGCTAGTATTTGCCCTTTATGATGACAACGCTAAGAGTTTACTGACAGTTTACAAGGTTGTATTTTAGGGCAAAAGGCATGCTCCTTTATGCATTCACAAAAGCATAGTACAGAATCTCACAACAAAATGTAGCTAATTATAGCATCACCTGCGTACGTACGATTTTCTCGAGGGACACATATCGCTGAGCTGAGTATTTGAAGAGTGAGTCAATGCCTACTTGTCTGATATGTAGTTCATTGCACCCAATCCTTACCAAGATAAGACTGCTCCAAAATTTATTGAACTTAAAAGTTCAAGCCAAGTGATCATTTCATCTCTAAATAGATATGTTGAAGACATTGTGTTTCGGTCATTGTTTTCTAACTCCACAGGTATAGAATAAACCGACAGAGTACGTTTTCTTTCCCATTTTTATTTTTGGTTCCTTGTGTAACAAAGGAACCTATGCAGTCACCTTGGCGTATGTATGTGTGTGTGTGTGTGTGTATGTGTGTGTGTATGTGACGGATTGGAATGCGAGGTATGTGGTGCGATAACCCAATAACCGAGTGATCAATTTTTTTCAAACTTGGTATGTATGTAGATGTTGTGGAGTAGATGTGCCCTATCGTTTTTGGTGGAGGTCAAAGGTCACTGGTGATCACCAGAGGCCAAAAACTGAATTTCTGTTAGTAGCTGTAACTCAGTATCCGTTGTTCAAGCAGTGGCATCATTTTAGGATAAGTTAGATTGGTAGGAGGTGAAAATGTTGGTACATTAACCAAAATAATTGGAAAGGGTCAAAAGGTCAAAAAGTAATGTTTTATTGATATCTTGCCACTGAAACATTTTAGAGGGGTGGTTTAATGGAGATTTGTGTTCGTCTAAGTGAAATGCACGTAATGACCCCCCTTGACCTCACTTGACCTCATTTGACCTTTTGACCTTTGTGACTTTTTTGTGACTTTTTGTGACGTCAAGATTTGTCTTGATCAGACGAACCAAAAGGCTATTACACTACCCTCCTACAATGTTCGTTACTTGAGTTACTGACATTTAAATGACAGGCTAGTGTGTACATGTAGGTCATATGTAGGCCTATTGCAATGCCAGGTATGTGGTGCAATTACTCAATAACCAAGTAACATAGTGGAAATAATGGAAAGTTGTGTTCGTCTAAGTAAAGTGCACGTGAAGACTCTTTGGGTCTTTGTTCAATTGGTTTAAAAGTCCAGCTGAAGTTTAATGCCTTTAGACAAATGCAATGTATAAAAGAAAAGAAGAATTATAACCCCTCTCAGTCTAAAAGCAGTTTAGTTAACAATCAGGACAGTAATGCAATTATTATTAAAAACAACCTTTTCCTCACATACAGTATTGAATAAAGTTATTCACAGTGCAAGCTAAGATTCCAATTTCAATAGTAAAATATGAAAGCAGTTTCTCTTCTTTACCTCTGCTTTTACCCTAGGGACTACAATGCTGTTTCTAACACCCTCTTTAGGTTAAAAGGTCAAGTTGAAAGTCATTTATTAGATTCTACAGAGCTATGTTTGTTTCTTGGTCTTCTAGCCAAATTGTGAAGAAGAAATTGGTGGTAATAAATCACTATCGGGCTGCCTTTAGTAGCAGAATTGTGGGCTTTTCCTTATTTTTGCTTTTCAGGCAAACACATTGGGTAGTCTAAAGGACAACCATGACATAATTTCTAGTCATCCATCATACATTTTGGTGGTCAGGAATGACCAGATGACTGTTAAATTTCTTTGGTGCAGAAGAGACTGTGTTTATTTAAAATCAGTTTTGATCTACTTTGACTGTATCTGACCTTTGTGACTTCTTTTTAAGGTCTGGATTTGAATTGTTGAGATTGACCAAAAAGGCAATTAACTAACCTCCTATACTACCCCAAACTCAAGTAAATGACATTTTAGTGAAAGGTGATGAATGTATTTGTCGCATGGAAGTGGGCAGTGTGATAATTTGAAAAGTTTAGTGTTCCATTTCTCTCAAATGGCAAGTGCTTGTATGATTTTGAAATTTAATGTACCCCTATGTTTTTGGGTGATGGCCAAAAGTCATTGGGGTTAAAGGTGCAAATTATGCCTTACCTTGGGACTACCTTAATACAATATCATCTTTAATGCAAGGAACCATAGTGCCCTTGGGCTCTTGTTTTTTTATTACTAATCAATGGACTTACACAACGGGACGGAAATAACTTACATTGGCAGCTTTGCATCAAATTATACCGTAGACGAAACGTGAAAAGAAAGCTTTCTACATGTACAAAAGTAAATAATCTAATCCCCGCTGATCCGCCGTAGCTTTAAATGTGATTTTTGCCGTCAACTGTTCCCTACCACTGATGGCTTGTAAATGCTCCTTTGGATAAACATTATGTAGGTCATTATTACTCAAGACCATAAAAAGAGAAAACCTAAGATCGAGAATATTACATTCAGTGGGTGATTTTATATTTTTTTAGTGTTACGATGAGAAATTAATACGGTAGAATGAGAAATGACCAGGAACTCATTATTCTTACGAAACTTATGGCCTTTTTTACCATTATACGATCAGTCAAATTGTGCAGGCTTGGGAAATAGGGATATATATACATAAGGTCGAAATGCTGTGGAGCACTGTGGAAATGTGTAGGTCAAAAAGAGGTAGTAGAAAGTTCTTAAAAGTTTGCGGAAAACAACCAACAGTACAAAATGGACACGACAAACAGCAAATCCGAAACGGTCAGTGTAAAAACAGAACTGGTCGAAAGTGTTTGTTTGAAAACATGAGTGCGGCTGGTGAAACACAAAACAAAAAAGAAAACAGGGTCCTGGGTGAAAAGGTACACACTGAAAACGAACACGGTCGGAAAAGTGTAAAAGAAAAGAAAACCCAGGACCGGCAAAAAGGTACCCACTAAAATCGAGCACGAACGAATAGGTGTAAAAAGATTTAAAACTGGGACAAAAGAGGGTGGATATCACAAAAGGTCAATTCTAACATGAAGGCAGTGTGGAGCCAGAGTACCAAGCCTCATGATCAGTTAGTTTTCAGCACTTGGGCGGCCACGGTCAGAGCATCGGCACATTACGGCTGACGTAACGGTTAAGCGCTGTATTGAACAAGGTGAAGGGGGTGGAAGTCCCCCCTCCGACGTGAGACAACATGGCGTTGCAAGACTTTTGGAAGGGGGAGTTATGGGACCTTGATATTCAAACATGAAGGGCTGAAAAGCACAAAAAGCGCTTTTTGGTGACGTTGAATGCTCCCTGTAGACGGAGAGGCACAGGGGTAGTTGAAAAGCTCCCAAAGGGATCCGGGAAGAACACTCCAGGGTTGGTCCAGGGCTAAGTCCCTGTTGCTAAGGAGTATTTACAAAATTACTATCATCTGAGGGTGCAGACTATCTTTAATGGCATTTTATAGACAGCTTTTAATGACGTCACAACTTTGGGTAAGCAATTGCCATGTCTGAGGGCAAGTTCACGTGAAAACTATCTATTCGCCGTTAGCAGACCACGTATTTTGGCTGATCCTGCTCTTATACTAAACGGCTCAATGACTAGGGAAAAAAGGGAAGGGTGGAGTGGTTATGCATGTTTTGTCGAGTCCTGCAGTGGACATTTGAATGTGATAATTTAATACATGCTGAACAATTAAATTAATGTTATAGCAACCACCCGGGTATGCGACTGCATTACAGAACCTTATGTATCAGAACATGGGAGCTATTCCCAACCACCTGGTGTACCAACGATCATGGACCGGGGGTCTAACCGAAGAAATTTTGAAAAAGGGTATTGGCTGCCTCAAAATTTAAATCATTACAGCTGTACCTCGTTTTGCATTTTATTTAGCAATAACTGAGAACAAGAGTGGCCAATCTCTTCTTAAACCACAAAGTCCCAGCTGGGCCCAACCCCTCTATAGTCGCCATGTGCGTTCAAAGATTCGTAAAAATGTGTCAAACATAGCACCTTTTTGAATCTCAGTCCACTTCAAAAGCAATAATTTTTTTCTAAGGGCACCACCATCTCCTTAGACCCGTCACCAAGTACAATGATTATGCACACAAACCAATTTTATGGTGAAACTCACTGGATATGCCTGTGAAGCACCCAAATGTCCAAGCGAAGCTTGAAATCTTATTCTGGTTCGAAGTAAACTTTACGCAAAAAACTCTTCAAACATGGGGGCATCACTTTGTCTTATCTATTGTGCAGTGCCTGGATTCGCGCAGTCTTACATGGCGGCTGAGGCTACAAAGGGTAGATCCGTGCCAATTGACTAATCATCTTTGTGAAACTATACAAAAATAACACACACCTTTTATTCCAAAATAACAGTTTTTCGGTCCTTTTATTTTTTATTTTGTTATTTTGAAGAAGTTCTGAAAGAACCGACCATATCTTCTATCATGATATCATAAACATGGTCCTTTTTAACCGAAACCATGATTATGGAACAAATCTTTTCATTTTTTCTTCTTATTTTATTTTTTCCTTTTTTATTTTTTATTTTACTTATTTATTTATTTATTTATTTATTTATTTATTTATTTATTTATTTATTTATTTATTTATTTATTTTTGACAGAGGGAGACCCGATTTTCCTTTTATATTTCAGCTACAAAATGGAAAACCGCCAGGTTGCTTTCTCCATGTCGTAAGGATTTGCATCGATTGTTGTGTTATCTGTGCTGAACTTAGTGGTCCCTTAGTTGTTTTAAATGATGGTTTCCCAACCTTGGGTCCGCGGGCCACGGCCCGGCTCACCGCAAGGTTGGGCCCTGCCCGTCAGAAATGATCTACAGTACAACGTTTTTTTTTTTTTTTTTTTTTTTGGTAAGGGGATTCATTGATGACAAGTTTACGCTACAGCAGGCGATGAACCACTTCAACCTTCTACGAAACTGTGTAGTTTATATCATTAATGTCTGTTTGTGGTTCACGGAGATTCTCCCTGTGCATATTATGCAAGTAAGTATAACCTATGTAAACTTGACCGTTGCCGATTTTGTGTTTTAATCAAAAAACGAGTACAGCATGAAGCCCCTCGTCCATCACAACCATTATGTGTGCCCTACCGTTGCAAAAAGGTTGGGCAACCCTCGTTGCCGTATACGGGAACCCTCAGGGGACGTTGACTCTTTCCCCGAATCTAGATCCCCCTCTAGGGTATACTCTCTGCCCGAATGGGACACCAAAGTCTGCGCGGCCCTATTCAGCAAGGTTTTGGCCAATGGGCGCTGCAGCCCCCCCCCCCCTCTTCCCGTACGACCACGACAACCCTGTTTTGAATAGATGTTGAAAATATAACTCTAGAACTTTATTTCTCAGTAAAGCAATGCTTCCCAAGAATCACAAAGACAGTTGCATTGAAAGCGCTCAGCAAAATGCCGTTTTGAGATCATTACGCATGCAATTTAAACCCAACGATTGGCTCATTAGTTTAGTGACAGATGGTTCTCGTTGTGTCATATTCTTACAGTTATATACACCACATGCAGTTGGGTATACGCCCAAGTTAAAATAATGGCTGACACAATACAAATCACTGTTCTTGTATGTACTAGAAATATGCATGGTTGTTTTGACGTAACACATGATAGGCGTTCATTTGGGCATAATTTACATTGCGAGAAAACCCATAATATGCATCGCACAATGCTCATCGGAACGACCCTCTCCCCATGACTAACTCGGGGAACAATTCTACCCTACCAGATACTAAAATGGCATTTTCCAGTTGGCTGGATGTGTCGACCGTCCACCTTTTACTTGGGGTCGTTAGGGACAGCAACTGGCTTTTTGAAAATCTTTTTGTAAGTTTGTACCGTGACAATCGTCCGGGTGTTAATCGTTCGCAACCCACGTCAAAATTGATATTATTTTCATGTGTATAGGCTATGCAAAAATCTGTGTGTAGTTCAGTTTGACATCTAGAAAGTCATGGCTACGTTGCAAATAATTATGACTAAAGAAAGAAACAATTAATATTACTTGTGGTTGGCTTATGGTGTAAAATGTCGGAAAACGTAAAAGACAGCATGTCTTAATCATGGTTAGTGGCGGTCTCTTGCCCTACAGGATAATAAGAAAACAGGAAGTATTTTAGACATAATCAGAAGAGCGGCTTTCAAAACAGATAAATGCAAAACGATAAAATAATTTGTATGCATTGATGAGGTTTACTGTTAAACCCATTATAAGCAATGTCAACAACTTCACACTAAATATAGATTACACCTCTCTGCACATACCCAGTGCTGTATTTCCCATTATGACAGACCACGAACTGTTTAGAAAGGTTAATGGGTTAAACATTAAAGTTTGATAAAAAAGAAAATACAAACACCTTACAGTGAAAAATATAAGAGCAAACTCAGTGGCGTATCCAGGATTTTAGACTGCGAGGGGCTGAAAACTTTGATTTAATTTAATTTCACATTTTGAGAGTCCGGAAGACATTTGACTCATCTAGGACCGTATGCCAGAGCGAGCGTGGATGAACACCGGCGATCTTCGCCTTCTCTTTCGACTAGGGCTAAGAGATTAATGAACGAAGCAAGCGTATACTAATCCATTCCAATCCTGCTCCGCGACCGCCATTTAACGACCCCATTCGACGGAAATGAGCAAATCCTCAGTCTTTAGCCACTTTTCCAAAGGCTTGGCGGCGTGGACGGTTACTTTTCCTGCACCACTACTCAACAGCTGAACCGAGCAAGCGAACAAATTCCTGAATCGGACTACTTCCTGAGTCGGACAACTTCCGACTGAACGACGGAAACGGCCCTTGTGGTCTGGGTATTTTATTAAACAGAATAATATTACCCGTAAAAACTTCTCTTAGGTTAACAAATTTTGCTGTACAAAACTCTCTCTTGCATATATTCCAATTGTTATTTGATTACGTTGTAAAATAAATACAAATCGTCTTTTCCCCTTACTACTGATGAAAAGGACATAACCTAAGTATGTACATTTCCATCTAATATATCAACACTGACCATCCTACGGGAGTAAGCCGGGCTCGAACCCCTTGAATCCTCCCCTAGCGACACTGGGTAAACTGTTCGAAAGGAGATCTATATGGCTCTCCGGCCAAAGGGGCCTATCATTAGAAGGTCCTTTCAAGAGGTCCGGAGACCAAGAATTTAAAAAAACGTCTACAGACGTCCTTAGCACATCATCTCAAGATAGGAATATATTTGTAACTATAAGTGTATATGTTATGGTAGGAAGATGAACCATATCTTTTCTGGTCGTTGGACAGTCACCACAGGTCAAACCCTGAAAACCTTGTTTAACACGATATTTAAAAGGAGGGTCATCTGGGATGACCAGGAGTCAACATTTAAAACTTTGTGGACACACTATCTCAAGGTAGAAAACTGATAGATTTGAAACCTTGTATGTAGATTCGTTAGGAACCCTATTGATTGTGGTGAAGGTCATCTGGGCAGCAGAGTTAAAAACTTTTCCTATTCAAAAAGTTTACCTTGTTTTCTATGCATCTGGTTACAGCAAGCAACCCCACCCCTCTTTGGTCGGCGCCTCAGCTCAGCACGGTCCAAACGCATGGGTTTCACGCTACTGGGTCTTAGGTTGAAGAGTATGGTAGAGCCTAACGTTTATCCTATCACTGACCTTCTTGTAAAATTGTCGGAATATAAAGTGAAATCGGAACAAAGAACTGCAGACCAGGCGAAAATTGTAATTGCTCCAACGAACACATATATATCTCAAAGGTTGTAATCTCATAATAGAATACTACGGTACCTCCATATTGTCTTGTTTTTGTATATTTAACAGATCATAAAGACATGTCACAATAAACTAATAAAATAAAGTTACAAATGAAACTGAAAGTATGCTAATAGGCCTATGCAATAAACAACAAACATATGCTCTAAAATAAAAAGGGGTGAAATTTCACTCGTAAGAAGGGTGAAAGTTCCTCCTAACCAGAGGAACTTCACTCCAAGAAAAGTGGAATTCACTCCAAATTTTTACTCTTCTTGGGGTGAATTTAACCTATATTGGAATGAATAAATAGTCTAATATAGTGATTTTACCCTTTTCAGCTGTTAGACAGTCAGAATGCGAGTTCACTATTTTGTTTTTTCGACTCCTATGACTGAAAGTATGAATGCAAATCAAAATAGCTTGTACTTCATTACAAAATAAACGAAAAACTATAATACTTGATCTGATATTTTCCATTCAAACGAATTAATTTTCTTGCGTATGTCTCGTTATGAGCTCCGTGGTAAACCGTGAGTATACGATTGCAAAGCGACTTGAGGGATTTTTAAGTGTCGCGAAAGAACTTAGAAAGGTTCGAAACTGACACTCACTAAGGCAGATCGATCGAGGTGGCTCGGCAAAAAGAGGGAGGATGGACAGCGTATAGACTGATAGATGCTGCCGGATAAATCGGTATAATTTGGAAGCTTATCTTCATTGAGAAACTTATCTTTAAACGCTCGAGCGGAATATGAAAGTGATGAAATATTGCGCCTAGAATGCCCCTTAACTGCAACAAATCCCCGTTGAAGTGTCACATCTCAAAGATATTGCAGGTCATATTGTGCACAGGGTATCGTGTTTTATTTCGGAAACAATTGTGATTTTAAATCGGTCAAATAATCGACCCCTTTTGATTGTCCTGGGGATATTCAATATCAGATTCAATGACATTTTTTCTAGGCTTGGCATGGTGCAAATATAGTAGTGATTTATAATAGTGCAACACGAAATCAGTCACTCCTCCCGACGTTACTAACACAAGTCACTTCGGAGAGTTGCCCAGCTCCTCCGCTTCTGGTAGGGCTATGACTGAACAAGGAATAAGCATTAAAGCCTGCTTCGCAGACAACATCTGAGACGGATCGCGGCAACTTTTTCACTGGGATCCATGGTTTTAAGCGCAAGATGGAGCAGTTCCCAACAGCAATTAATTCGCAATTTTCATATATTTCAGGACTTCAATAATGTCTGTTCAAGGTAAACTGAGCAGGTGCTTCTAGTTGGGCCTTAGTTCCAAATTTGAGGAAAACAAAATGTTGTCACATGACTCTCAAGAGCCAATCATGGAAGGATAGGCTAATCAACTACACTACTCTGCTGGCATTTCCCCTTTTAAGGTGGCGATGAGTGACCATATTGAAATACATAGTCAAAGACCAGGTAAGATGCAACGGTTACTGAGTGATGAAATACGGTAAATCAGGATTGTAACTGACGACACAAAAGAAATCTAATAACGGAACAGAAGATAAGACAATACATGCAGGACGATGTAAACGTTTGACCATTCTGGTCGGAGCCAACACTCTACCCATTCATCATCCAGGAGATTGCGAAATTTTTAACATTAGCCACCGTGACGAGACCCTTGTGCACTATCAAAAAATGCCTGTAAAATTAAAGTAAAAAAACAAAGGAATGCATAAGCATCCCTGCTGCAATTGCAGCACCGATTCACATGTATTTCTCTGTTTTTGTAATTATAATTTTACAGGTTTTTTTAACAGTCTAAAAATACTTAGGGCACGGATTACGTGGATGGATACGTCCCTTCTTACATTCCGACAAAAGAGAGGACGTCCTAACTCCTAACTAAAATGCCTAAACGCGTTACAAAATTTAAATGGTACTAAGTATTTTTTGAAGAAGACCAACAAGTTCTCAGTCCAGGAACCTTCAAGAGAACATGCATGCTACATTAATCCGCCTGTGGGAAGATATCAGCTTCTCGTTAATCACCATTCACGCAGACAGTTATAGAATCAATCCAAGGTACCTAAACAGTATCCTTCAGTGATGTCATGTTGGTTTTGATTATAATGATGAAAGAGCGATAGTGCCCACCACTTAAAACTTTAAATACATCTCAAGTACTTTAGCATACCGCCATTGATAATGTAACAAGGCGATGATCAATCTACAAAGCCAAGGCACTTCGGCTTTGACAGCTTAGCTAACATCTTGAAAACCCCATACTAACATACTCAATATCCATTGTTTATGATATATGTGTTACCATGGGAACGGAATATTAAATTGACATAAACTATGTGTGGTCTCAGTATCACATTCTATAGCACTGACACGATTTGAGGTCAAGTTTTGGTAATTCCGAGAGATTGTAGACTGATGAGGTATGGCGCAAGTAAGTTTTGGTTTTTAAGTCCTTACTTTATGCACTTACTAATTCGCCCCCTTTCTGGCGTACTGACGAATCTCAAAATCATAAGAATTTCACGAATCTGTAGATTTTGTATTTCACATAGTGACGAATGTTATCTTATTTGGAAAATTTTCGCCATGTTCATCTTTTTTATGTTTGGAGTTGTAGAGGATAATATTTTTTACAAAGTCGTTGCAATTTTTTACTCTAGATTCAACAGATTTCGCCGAAAAAGGCATTCGTCACTTCGCCAAAATTGCCAAGTTCTCAGATTCGTCACAATGCTAATTTGCGATTCGTCAGTACGCCAGACAGGTGTGTGGCGAACTGTTAGACGCACCTTCTGACCCCAAGGATGAGGTCGGTCAATGATCGCTTGGAGCCTAAAAATCTTTTTGTGCATTGCAGCACACCCTTTTACAGGCAATTGACTCAACGTTTCACAGACTTTGACTCACCTTTCCCGCAGAAGATGGCGCACCTTTGCTGTACCTATTAGCTTGCTTTGACATAACATTTGAATAACTTTGACGCACCCCTGCGTCACAACCAGACGAATATGACATTTGACTCAACACTGTCCGGGTGAGAAGGCGTTTCTTACATTCGATAAATTCATCACATTTAAAATACTTTATCAGGCACATCATCTAAAAAACAGCTTACTTTTATCCAGTGGCGTAGCTAGGATTTTTTTCCAGAGGGGGCAAAGGTATGAAATTTCCCCAAAACGTTTCCCGGTCAATGTGTATCTATTTCCTACGAAATATGCAAATTTACAAGTATAACAACATTACCATGTCATTATGTAATATTACCTGCACTTTTATCTTAAAGTATAACATAGAGCAATTGGATTTTGGTTTTTCTTGGCCACAAAACATTACTTTGTCATAAAGATTATCTAAGCGGAGCGCCACCATTAGTTGGCGCTGAGCGTAGAGAAAATTTCGAAAAATCAGACCGCTCAGATGGCCGGATATAGCATTTCCAGACTTTAGAAGTCTAACCAGTCCCTATCTTCTTTTGTCGCAAAGTGATCAGAGAGTTAAGAGGTAATTTGATCCCAAAAATGTAATTTTCCCCCAAAAATGAGCGAAGCGCCACCTTTGGTTGGCGCGGAGCGTAAAGTAAATTTCGAAAAATCAGACCCCTCAGACGGTCAAAAAGGCGTATTCATGCTCGTATAGAGAATCTAAACATGAAGTCTTTATTTTTATCGATGCCATCAGTGGGATACAGTCAACTTTTTAAGTAAAAAGTGGAATTTGACAGAATTTGCCTATTTGTAGGAATCAAAATAATTGGCAGCACTGAAGGACTTTGCAGAGACAATCCTTCCCCTTTGAAAATTTCTGAAAAATTGGGTGTCCTTATATGCAATCTGGTGCCACATATTCCATCTTTTGAAGTAAAATCTGCGTTACTAAAGTTTGACTACGTATTTTTATGAACAAATAAAAAATGGCATCTGTGAGGGGGAATGGCCCAATGGTCCACCCTTCGTACGCCACTAAAAGGAGGCCTAATAGCGGCTCGATCACACAGGATATCTTGTAAGAACAGCAGTCTGTTAAATTGTAGAAGGCTACAAGGTACTCATGAACCCTCTTATTGTTACACCCTAAGTGAGCAGAAAGCTATTTTCCCGAATTAGCCTGAAAGCCTCCAAGGATTAGGCTAAGTAACAAAATCTAAGTATGCCAATGGATCCCGTTCATTCTAATTTCTAGACTAACTTTAAGTTTATCGTTGGCCATGGATTGTTTTAGCCCCATCCATTGTTATGTACACAGAGTAAAGTCGGTATAGCTACTACTAGCTTGTAGGACAATATAGTAACCTCGGGGTCTACGTTAGTGACTGTTAAATTCCTGAATAACAGCTTCCTGTGCACTGAAATGCACTGATCTTAACATCCGCGCGTATACAAGGGAACATTCAATCTGCTACGCGGCGAGGACATTTCTGTGGAACGCGAGTAGGGCCGGTTCATGCGACACTGACAAAATCTCAAATCTGGGTTAACTTGTTGCATGAAAATACGAATCATGTATGAGAAATGTCTCACAATTTCCTATTCTAACAAAAAATTGGGGAAATTTTTGTTAGAATAAGAAAATTCTCAAATTTCCTCAATTTCATCAAATTTCCCCAAATTATTTTCTGGGGGGGGACTTCCCCCCTGCCCCCCCCCCCAGTAGCTTCGCCACTGCTTTTATCAAAAGGGTTGAGTTACTGTTGATCTTTACGAATTTGCAACTATTCAACCTGTATGGATTCCTGTACCTTACCTTAACCTTAACGCACTCTGTGCCAAGAGGCACACAAGGCTGTGACGTCATCTTTCCATCTGGTCCTTTCGTATGCTGCTACCTTTGCTTCCTTCCAACTCCTCCACCCTGCTCTATTTCTCTCTTTCTCTACAACCCGTCTCCATGTTGTTTTAGGTCTTTCTACGGCTCTGGTTCCTTCTGGTCTCCACTCCAGGGCTATAAAGGTGTCACTGTTAATCCCTTTACGTAGTACATGCCCAATCCAATTTCATCTTCTTCTCCTGATTTCTGGACTCATCCGCCCTAATTTTGTCAAGTTTTACATGGATTCATGTACATTAGTCATATATGGGTCTTCGCTTTAGGAAAGACAATTCACTATTAGATGGGGAACATGGCCGAAGGGGATGGAGGGATGTAGGCTGCAGCCCCCAATTCGCCAAACCCTAACAATCGGGCAGACTTCGGTGTCTCAGTCGGGCCGAGATTAAGCTCTCGGGGTGGGACCTGGAGTAGGGCAAAATGTCACCGCGACCCCTCCCGCCTGAGAGAAGAGCCCCGTACAGCCATGATAGGGAATGGTGATTTGAGCTCATTTATTCCTTATTGGGCAAGTGATAAGCCAAAATGGATGTTAGTTAGATGAGGTTTTACGGACCAGTTTCTAACCATCTGGTTTAATTCAGGATGAACACAGCATTTTTACATTTGTGGCTCGCTGGCTGGTTTTCCCAATTCCATAAAGTCTGCTTAGTACCAAGCACAATAGCAGTAGGTCCCATTTCTAAAGTCTTCGGTATGACCCGGCCAAGAGTCATACCGAAGTCTCCCGGTGCATCTTCATGTACCTTCTCAACCCTCACGGAAAAATCCAAGAGAGAAAATAGACACTGGCATGTTCCGTTTTTCCAGTCCCTATCATAAATTTGAAAACTGCTCGCGATGCCGCCATAATAAAGAAAGAAAAAGTCCGTCTACACCACACACTGGTAAAAATACTTGATAATTGTGATGAAGATAAAGTAACCCTATCTCTAAGATAAATATGAGAAACCTGATGTAATCACCCCATAGTTTACTCTACCACCCACCCTCTTCCCATTGTTATGTATTGGGCCTATTGCTTCCGGTACTGGGTTTTCAGAAATGTGTTATTGTGTCACGTGACTTTTTAGTGTGCTTTATATAACCTGGCTAAGTAGATGTATTTCCCTAAGTAATGTTTTGACAAGGGATTTAACTTTGTGTCTGATAACATGCTACGAAGTAATTGTTACTGTCAGGAAAACTTTCAAATTTAATAAAGTATGTTCTCGATGTGATACACAGTTGCAAGCATTCAACCTTGTGGGTTACTGTGCCAGGATGGTCTTATCAATCATGCTGAGGCACGTGATCATTTTAAGGCTCAAATCGGAGAGGGTGATCTATTACCCCCGATTTACCCCGTCTACGTCGAGGGGAGTACTCCAATTTTTTTGTCATGTATAAAAGAATAGTTTTATGGATTGCTGATATTGAATCCACAGTTAGTTAGGCAATGTTGACGGTAGAGAGGTTGTAAAATTACTTCAATTGATGGAACCGTTACTTAAAATCATACTTTTGAGTACTTAAGGCACGATCCTTCCTTTTTATTGTAAGATTTTTATCACTATTTGCTAGTGTACTCCTCGAAGGAATTATCCTCAGATAACTAAGATCTATTGCCGATTGACAAGGCTGCCAATCTCTGCTTTTTATCTACTATTCAAATGTATACACAAGTGCAAATAAAACCGTATCATAAATAGATATAATGTAATATAACTGGTCATAAAAGGGCGATATAGACCTGGATTCGCCATGAGCGTAACTTGAAGTAGGTTAGCAGACCATCATCTTTTATTGGTTCACGTACTGACGTACATTGTCAAGTGATCAGTCCAATTGATGGATGCTTGTTTACAGATTATCTATAATCTATAGACGAACCAGAGCAGTCAACTGGTGGTCTGATTTTGTCGGACATCACTGGGGCCCATCACCTTTAATCTTTCAGAATTCTATGCTTACATGTCACTTTATTATGGCTGGTTGTACAATAAAATTATTTATTCTCTAAATTTCACTGAATATATGGTTTTAGAATTGAGCAGAGACAACTAAATTAATTAAGAATAAGGCTACATGGACCCCCTTATGGCTGATTTCACTAGCTGCTCGGCTACCTGAATTTGCCTTTATCTTTCGTCAATGCTAACGTTTCTTTTACTTTGAGGATAAGCTGTGGATAATATTGGATATATTCATAGGTCACGAGGAAACCACAACCGTTGGTGATCTACAAAAGTATAATGGAGTATAAAAGAAAAACTAGTGTCCTTACCACTGTAAAAAAGAAGTTAATCTCTTCCAAACACCAAATGGAATATGCCAGGTATTCTCAATTTGTTAAACCTCATGTCTTGTAACGAGCAACTCCCTGTAACTAGCCACCTGCCTGCGGTGATGAGTATTTCACCACAGTATAAAAATAGCCTGCGAAAGTATCATTAAAATTTTTACTTACAGTGAAATATTGTGTTTAAATTGCTCCAACCTAGCATTAAAAGTAAATAGTTCTTGTCATTTTCAAATCATTCAGTCTCAACAATAAACCTCATCAGTAGCTTCATCTTCTCCAAAATATTATGCACAAGAAGAGTTACGGAAGTTGCATCTTTTAAAATTTTGAAAGTTTGGGTGAACATATTCTTGAGCAACTAACAAATGAATTTCTTTCTAAAGGAAACATTAAACTATTTCTTGAAAAGAAGACTACCATACTGTCTTTTTGTAATTATTTATCACTCTTTGCCAATAAATATTGGCTTAGAAGGGATGCACTTTCCTTGTAAAACAAAAGCCTTATTTCCCTTTGAGATAGATTACATTTCGGCTCCGGTGATAGTAGACACTGTAGCTATTGATGGCCGATGTTCCAAAACACCAGTGCTCTGTGTGCTGCGCCAAAGTATGCAAGTGTTTAGTAGGATTATTTATAACGGGCGAGAAATCAACTCGCCGGTTTTAATAATGACTGCTAGCAGGCTGGACACACACAATGTCTTTTCCCGATACTTTAGAACACAATTGGTTCGAAACTGGGCCTAAAAACTCCACCTAACCTAAACCAACCTCTACAGTAGGCCTTCTTAGGAACACGACGTTGATTTTGTAATCACTCGGGGCGCTCAACTGACCTCCCAACATACCAAAACTCGTATACTATAGGCGTTATTTCAATGGACTCCTCCTTTTCTTATAAGAAACTATCCTCTAAACATGCCTGTTTATAATATTGCATGACATCCCATCTGCAGGATCATTGCGGCTAAATGTGCTGCCACTGAATGATGTAGGCTACAATTTGTACTCCCGGTCTAGGGAGCACTGCTTATGATTACGTTGAAGGGAGGAGGACAAGAGCAAAATGACCCAATTTTCTAGGGAGACTAATCTGCAGTAAGCTTCAGCTGCCCGGTGATCGTCTTCATTTCTCTTACACTGTAAAAAGCACGGTAGATTTACGGAACAAAAAAAGGTAGAAAAATAAATAAAGATTTGACAGAAAGTTCTGGAAACGCATTTCCAGAACATTTTTGTGATCTTTATATAGGTCTTTATTTTTGTTCTGTTAATTTACGGCGATTTTGGGCCACTCTTTACAGTGATACAAGAAAGGCATGCAGGTTCTTTAATACAGGCGCGTAGCCAGGATTGTGTCATGAGGGTGGTGTCTTGGGGGGTTGGGGCACGAAATGAGGGAAAAGTCTAAGGATAGAGAGAAAAAACCGTTATATTGGGGCGATGCGAACTCTTTAACAAGGGATTTCCCAACTGGCTAACGATAACCCTAATCCCTTACCAAATCCATAACCTGAACAAAGAATACAATCGATACAATACAATGGCATCAGCCAATCAAATAACACCTTGTTAAACAGTGCACATCTACCCCTATTTTTGGTATTTTGTGCATTGCTAGGTTGTGTCACGGGGGGTTCTGACCCCCCCCCCCCCCGGTGGCTACGCCACTGCTTCAATAACTTCATTTTTTTTTAATTTCCATTCAAAAACATTTCAAAAACTCCAACATTTTCTCCAATGGCAGCCGTGCAAATATTAAAAAAAAGGAAGTAACGTCACTCTTTTGCACCGCAAATCGTGCTTTTTTTGTCGAATTTCGTCAACTCATTGACTTTGTCGAGGTTTCAAGTTGCCGTCCTCGTCAGGAATTTGGTCCCATACCGACAAAAAACCTTTGGCCACCTTACACATGCTCCCAATTCTCGTAATTCCTTCGTATGATTTAGTAATATTAAAATTTGTTCTTGGTTGCCATGACGCTGCCCATGTGTGAGTTGCTACAGATGCCTTTGTAAATGTAGGCCTACATGTATGCAAAATAAAGGTCAATAGGTAGGAACGCATGTTCCTAAATTTCTCCCAACACTGAACCGCCCTAATTATTACATAGGTCATCAGTCGCGAATGCCATTGGTTTGCAGACGTATAACCACTTGTCTAATGGTATGCCATCCTGATTATTCACAACACGCCTCGTTTAAACCCGTACTAATATTAGTCAACAACGGATATGACCTGAAACGACCCATTATTATTGTTAATAACAATGAAGTCGATGTGGTTACGTTAAACCGTTACCTATTTAGATTTGAACGTCGGTGACACTCGGTTGCTACTGTCACGTTGTTGGGCCAATCACACCTGTGAAGGCTAGGGGGAAGTACGATTTACTAAGGAGAGCCAGGAAGAGATGACTCGAATCAAGTTTACGGTTAACTCATTTATTTTTAAGTCAGAAAGAAATCCTTCCTCTGATCGATTAAGAGCAGGTCGTTAGTAAAGATAGATTAAACGAAACCAGTCTCACATGTTCGAATATGACTTGATAAGCTCTAAACGAATGGCTGGGAAAGTCTAACAGGAACCCGTGTGTGTCTGTTTGCTTCTGCTTCTTCCTCCTCCTCCAGCAGGAAAAGCCGCGGAGCTTTAGAAACTTATTTCTTGACCTTCACTATCTGGATGTCTGTTCTAAACTATCAGGGAAGGGGTTGCCCAAGGTACTTGACTAGCTGTTGAGCTGTCTGGAAGTGTGGGACGGAGAATCCTGATTGGACGAAGTCATCTACATGTCTAACAAATGACCAATGGGAAAAGTTTGCAAGAAGACTCTGCCTTGAAACTCTTCCCTGTATACATCGCTAGTTAAGCTCATCTCAATTGAAGAGGCTGGGAGGTAGAAGGAGTGTGAGAAGAAGCCTTGAAGAAATTTGTTTGGGGGAAAGGCCTATTCACTAATTGCATTTACTGGCTGTGTCCACTCCAAAACAATACCTATGATTCAATGCATCAAAGCACAATGGACTGAATGAGAGTGGTCAGTCTACTTAGTTGAGACAGGGAGTAGCAACTCCCTGGTTGAGATAGGCTAAACTGTGTGTCATGTAGAGTATCTTAGTACAGTAGAGCAAGGACATTTACTGTGCATAGGCACTTTAATCTAGGGAGATTACAATTGCTGTCTGCAAGCATATCCATGAAGAAAAAATTAACAAAGGGGAGGTAATTTAAAGGGAAATATTGCGTTCAAAATGCTCCAACATAGCAATAAAAGTAAATAGCTCTAGTCATATTTAAATCATTCAGTCTCAACAATAAACCCCAGCAATAGCTTCATCTCCTTAAAATATTGTACACAAGAAGAATTACGGAAGTTGCATCTTTTGAAATGGTGAAAGTTTGGTTGAGCAAATTATTCTTGAGCAACAAATAACTGATTTCTCTCTGAGGGAAACTTATATCTTGAAAAGAAGGCTACCATAATGCCTTATTTGTAATTATTTATTACTCTTTGCCAATAAATATTGGTTTTTAAAGGATGAAATTTCCTTGGAAAACAAACGCAATATTTCCCTTTAAGGGGCCATTAGCCTGATTACTTGACACTACAGGAGATTGTGGCCACGCAGTCCATATTAAGTGTTGACGTACACGCCATGATACTGCAATCAGAGATACGGTAGGATCTATTGAAATTTATTGACATTGAAGGACGGCGGTAATGACGGCAGGACAGTGGCGTAGCTTCAGGGAGCAGGGGTGATTGTCCCTGACTCTGACAAATGAAAATTAGGAAATTTGCCCACATGTGACACCAGATCACTAAGTGACACGTGTGCACTAAAGTGTCGTTTTCCTATTTTTTCATAAGATTCCGATTTCTGTCCATACAAGTTTCATACTTTTAAATGTTTGTCTAAAAGAGGAATATTTTTTCGGCGCTCGTGTGGAATTTTAACATTTATTCGAAAAAATGAGATATCCAAAATTCATTTGTGCAGTCACAAAGACAATTTCATCAATTCAATTTATGTCGAATGAAAACGAGATTCGCAAAAGAGTAAACTACCGTACATTAGAATGTTTTCAATTCCGTTTTATAGTTTTTCCCCGAAAAGACACAAGACGATTTAATTCAGTGATGGTTGTTCATTTTGTCTGGTAATTTTCTGATCAAAATAGCGACTGCTTAGATGCTTAGATCCTCCATATATGCCTAGAAAATGCCGTTTTCGACTCTCTCAGGAATCCGCTTTTTCAAAACTTTCTGTACTCTCCGCGCCAACTACTGGTGAAGCTCCACTTGTATAGTCTTCCTGGCTTAAAATTTAGTTTGAAGTGAACGGTTTTCTGTCAACGAAAACTCAAAATAGCGATTGCCTAGGTTCTTCTTGAAAGCCTTGGAAATGTCATCTGCGGCGGTCTGAGGGGTTCGATTTTTCAAATTTTTGTACGCTTCGCGCCAACCAATGACGACGCTTCGCTTAGACAGTCTTCCTAACAGAATTTCAGTTTCAAGTGAACGCTTTTTTGCAAACAATAGCTCAAAACAGCGACGTTACTGTTAAAATCCCCCATATAAGCCTACAAAAATGCCATTTCGGACTGTCTGAGGAGTCCGACTTTGTCAAATTTTCTGTACACTCCGCGCCAGCCAACTTCTCGCTTCGCTTATAGATAGTCTTTCGGGAAGAATTACATTTTTCGGGCAAAAAATCTTCTGCTCCTCTAATTCTCCCGTATACCTATGCCTTTGTGTGAGTGAAATATGTGTACAGTTTCGATTCGATTCTTTCGTCATTTGAATGTGTATATGAGTACTCTCAATTATAAAACTTGGATGCAGATACAGTCTGCGTTGTTTCGTCACTCTTTTCTAGCTCTGAAAACCACATATATGTATGTAGAACTAGAAGAAACTATACCGCCAGCTGTGCAGACTGTAGGATCTCTCGCTGACATGACAGATTTTCTTTCCCCGACCTTCAAACTTCACAATACAATCATGGAAGTACAACCATGATATAATTTTATTCTTACTAAGGGATATGTTCTTTTTACCAACAAATAGCAATTAGATTTATACGGCGAAATTGATTGACTGAAGTCCCCTTAGAAATTACTTTCCCGACACGCTACATGGAAGCCGGTTGTTATTCTTTTAAATTGACAATGTAGTTGGCCTTGAGAGTCAACGCGACTGGAATGTTGAGTAGAATTCGATATGGATTGACAATAACAAGTGGATTAATTAGTAAAACACGCTAGGTTGTTTCATGAGACTAAAATACTCTGAAGAACCAACCATGAAACGCTATTATTGTTTCATTGTATGTGAAGTGCAGTTATAAGTCAACCTTTCCCTCCTTCCGTCCCCCGTGTCAATGCAGACTAAGGTCCAAAATGAGCCGTTTCAGACCCAACATTTTTTTTTTTTTTTTTTTTATGAAAAATTCATGTCGTAACGGATAATAAAATCCAGGGCATTAACACCTGTGAATTGTTCTCACCCTCTGGAAGAAATGCTGACCACGGAAGTACCAGGATGGTCTGAGCTAATCCGGCTTCTCAAACACATGGGATCCTTGTTAAAGGTTAGGAGCAGTCACCCCAACTTGAAGCAGTGTACTAGACTGTCCAGTTTCATGATTGGCTGTTGAGAGTCATGTGGCAACATTTTCAGATGTGAAATTTACTAGAAGTAACTGTTTGGTTTACCTTTCATATGTTATAGTGAAGTAATAAAATATTATGAAAGATTCTTGGAAAGGAATTGAGATGAGAATTGCGATATTTAGCTGTTGCTTCAAAGTAACTTGGGGGAATGCTCCTGACCTTTAAGTTCGATGAAACTTGAGAAGGCGTGGTAGCAGGTATGCGATGCATTGCCATCCTCCCTTGAGATGAGAAGGAATTTTTGCCGGTCAATGGAGCTGCTCGAATTGTAAATATTTCACTCACCATAATCCTATGTC
The DNA here is from genome assembly GCA_037179385.1 of Holothuria scabra. Taxonomy (NCBI): domain Eukaryota; kingdom Metazoa; phylum Echinodermata; class Holothuroidea; order Aspidochirotida; family Holothuriidae; genus Holothuria; species Holothuria scabra. Next base: position 31,850,573 of record CM074185.1, on the reverse strand, counting down.
GTAAGGTAGTCAAAAAGTTTGTACAATTGCGAACACAAGCTCATTTTCCAAAGATTAATTTCTTTACATTAGCATTTCATCCAATGGTAGGGGTATATTTTATGTGGTAGGTTAATTTTCTAATCATTTTACAATTAACTCATTTTTTCTATTGAAGTATACATTTTGCTGCAAACGAAAACTCAAAATAATGATTGCTTAGATTCTACTCACAAGTCGGTGGGAAATGCCATTTGCGGCGGCTGTCTGAGGGCTCGTGATTTTCTCAAACTTTTCTGTACGCTCCGCGCCAACAAATGGTCGAGTTTCGCTTAGTCTTTCAAACAGAATTAGATATTTCAGGCAGAGAATCACGACTAACGTTCCCATTACCCGTTTTCTCTAAGTTTACCCCTTTTTGGAATGTCTGGATCCGCGCCTGTAGTAAGTGGGAAAGGGGCAACATTTTCCTTTTCGATTGAAGTTATGTTTATGCACTTGTCGTATGCACTTGTTTATCAATCGCAAGACGCATCCTCTAACCTACAGGCAGCGATGAGTCAAATTTGCATCATGTCCGTACGTGTCTTGACCCAGTGGTGTGTCAAAATTCTCCAAATGTTACGTCAAGCAAATTAAAAGGTGCGTCATTGCCCGTTACATAGGACACGTGCGTCACAGTCTGTTCAATGCTGGGTCACTGGATTGTGTCAACGCACATACAATTTTGACGCTGTTAACGAACATTTACCGATCTTCCTTTTGTCATTGGATGCGATATATACAAGGTATCCTTACATCCATGCACTTGAACTGGGAAACTGTCAAAACAAATATGGCACGACTGTAAAAAAAAACTTTCTTCGTCGTCAAGAATTCTGCTTTTCACTTGCACAAAATCACGATCTTTGAAATCGTCAGATCGTGCAACTATTGCTATCGAGAAACAGTTTCACGGTTTCATTAAAAACGGGGTTTCCCTGGGAAATGAAACACTTTGTTTCTGAAACGGAAGATCATCTAAGCGGGGCTGTTTTTGGACTCATTTGATGACTGAAAAAATTGCCGTGGTCGGTCCGACTTAAACCAACTTGTTAGAAACTGAGCCGTAAAACTTCATTTAACGGTTAGCCTACAACGGAATTTCTCAATTTTTTTTAGGATTTTGATTTCACTGTAGTATTCATGTAATAACAGTATCACCCCCCTCAAATTTATTGAACTAAAAAAATGTAATCTCATGTACAACCTTTCGTCGCCCTCCTGTCAGGTCGATATAGCCCTCATTGACAACACTGAAATACTAGCCATACGTCCCTGATGAAACTTTATTGACAATCTAAAGTCACCTTACTCATTTAAGAAATAAAGAAAAAAATGGTTGTGTTCAATTATAATGCGTAAGTGTCACTTGAAGAGAATCTCCAGTTAACATCATGCCTCCATTATGCTACTTCCTCTTAACCGTCGCCCTGTTAAAGTAAATTCAAACCGACAAGTCCATCAGTTACCAGGTTAATATTGCGTTTAACCAAAATTATGTTTGGCTATAAAATAACCGTAAAACCGTAAAAATAACGGTAAAATGGCTATGAGATAACGGTGAAATAGTGAAATAGCTTTCGGCACGCCGTTTCTCCCAGTTGTTCTCTGTGACTTTAGTATTCAAGTATAAAACGTCTGGGTGGTGTCGTAAACATTTCAAGCAACTTTGAAATGCAAGACATGTGGGACAAGTAGAAAGAGTATAGGTTTATTTAGTCTGTACATGCATACTACGTGTTTACAACATTCACGTCATAGTTGCATCTGGTATCAATTGCTGTTTCCCAATATAGTCTCTCATGAATGGTCCCTTGTGATAGCAAATACATATAGGTCTGTGAGATGCACAGTCAATGTAACAACTCCCTGATACGCCAAATTTTCAGTTACAACGATGGTTGCAGATGCAACATTTCCGGTTTGAGACAATGTGGTTAGTGGTCCACCATAGGCACACGCACCCTTTACGCCCACCCTTTCCTCGTCCAGGGAGTCACTATTTGACGTAGGTATTATTTGACAAATGGCACCTCCGTTTCTCATCTCTCAAATTTTGAGACCTCAATGAGCATTTTGCATGCCATCACGCGTAGTTGATGAACTTTTTCTTCCAGTTGATCGTTATGCAGGGCGGCAGCTTAAGGTGACAACAACCGCAGTGTCGCTACGCATGCTATTTCGCGTAACATTTCTTGGTATTTTTCTTTCCCTAAGGGAGTGAAAAGTTGTGGAAACATTTCGCACTTACAAGTGCCACCGATGATTGGATCTAAACATTCGAGGGTGTTCTGAGATGACAGAAGAATCAACTCGAAAATTTTCCAAAAACACACAAAAAATTGTTGAAAATCTTAAGAATTGCTGACAAATGCGGTAAATCAAGTCACTTATATCGTGAGGACTTTTCTGCTACTTTGAAAATAAATCAACGAATTGTTGTGTAGTGTCGCTGTTTCTGCACCTTCGGCCGTAAATTTTCTTGCAAGACGGTAAATTTTGGAACGAAGATCAATGCAGACCGAAATTTTGTCACGTTTACCGATGGCTTATTATGGAATCGTTGCATGCCTAGCGTTACTTAGCCTTAGTTACGGTGGCTATGTACTGATAGAAAAGAGCAGCTGTATCGATACTTATTAAATAGAGGCCGATGACGGTTCACTAAATAAATTTGTGCATGAATATTGTTGGTTAACATTTAACGTGGAGGAGACTGGTCGATGTTTCAATCGCCTTGAGACACGGACATTCATTTTAGAATTCAGTTAAGCCTTTTTTTTTTTTTGTTTCAGCCATGCTATGTTGCAACTTGAACTCAATTGTGTCTAGTAATGACATTTTCCACTAAAAGGCCGTGTGACATGAAAATGACGAAATATAGTATTTGACGTAAAAAGCATTAAAAACCAAAAAGATTAGCAATTTCCATCAAAATCCGTCACGAATTGACAATTTTACAGGACAATTTATCTTCTACACTTCACCATTAACAAATATGAGCTCAATATGCAAATTTTGTGATATCATGAGAAAAACATACCATATATGGCTAATGTTACCGTTTGTTCTTACAATTTTCATTTCAAGGACAGTTGTAACATTAGTTGGTGATGAGGGCATTATTTTGAAAGTTTAAATTGTGCCCTTGAAAATTTTCATTATCAATTACCAAACCATTACCTATCTGCTGAGTAATTAAGATATAGTTAATAAAGGGTTAACAAAAGAAGTGTCAACACTATGCAACACTCCAATTCATTATTTTTACAGAAGCAACAAGTTGCTTTAGAAACATTCAAACTTCGAAGGGGATATTTTGAGAACATTAAAAGATATTAAAAAAAATAACAAAGGAGTTTTAGAGAATTTCACTCCGTAACTGCCAAGTGAAGTCGGATCATTTCCCTGACATGTCATACTACCTTTAAAAACAGGCACTTCATTGCAAACAACATTTTTGATAGGGGTCGCAAAATATTTAATAGGTACTGCTCAGTGGCGTCCATACAATTAGGGGTGACCACGCCTTGTCAGTCCAAAATTGCTTGTTGTCGCCCTTTTTAGGCTTTGACAGCCTTCTTAAACGCGTCCTGCTGATCACCCTGACCCCTCTGACCAAAACTCTTCCCTCAACACTGGTTCTGCTCTTTAATTGACATTAAATTCAAAAACGCAGAGTAGCTCATATCAAGCAGCATGCACTAAGAGTGGCACTGGTTATACATTAGGGTTTGTACGCTCACAAGGATAATATGCCCATGAGGAATTCACATGGATTTTCCTCTTCACAAGGAGGAATTTTGACAGGCTAGAAATAAATGGGTTGGGAAAATTTAAACTGGCTAGGTAAAAGGGTTTAGCACAGGCTTCTTCAAATAGCGGCGTGCGACGTGGTTTGGAGTGGCGTAAAAACTTATGCTGGGAGAATACTGAAAAATTGAAAATTGAAAAATTTAACTTTTCATAACTTTTTTTATAAGAATTATTCTATCTCAAAAAATAGGTACTGTAAATAAATCTAATACTTCCAAAGACTGACGTTACATACCGACAAGGATATAATAACGTCCTATTTGTTCTCACAAGAAAGTAAAACCATCGTCACTGTTTACATTCATTAGAGTCAGTGCTTTGTCGATTCACCGTTACCGGTAAATCGATAAAAGCTGTAAAGTTTGTGGAAAATCGGGAACATTGAACAAATTTTGCACCATTTTGCATGTAATCCTCCTCTGAAACGCAAAAATTTTCAAAAGGGGAGGAGGACACCGCCTCTCCTTATACCCCTCCCCCATGGCCTTGGGCAGTGACGCATTCAGTAACATTAAGCAATGTAGTGATTCACAAAATTCAATGGAGGAAGCCTGGTTTTGGTTTTTAAAAAGTCAATCAGAGTTTGACAGAAAATACTGACCTATTGTTTCAGCACATGTTTTCCCGTCTGAAGTTTACTGATTCTAGTACAGAAACATTGAAGAGATATTTCAGGTTAGGAAAATTTTAATTTTGTGTTATACTTAGTTGGAATAAAAATCCTGACTACTTTATTCGTGCGGTAAAAAAAATCCACACAGATGCAAGACTAGGCAGTTTCTACTACACTGTAACCAACCATGACGTTAGACCCTGATCATGGACCAATTTTTGTTAGTTTTAAGTCAATATGAATGCAGAATTAAAGTTGTGAAAAACTTGTAAAACAAACCCTGATTGTCCCTTTAAGGTATTCTATCGTTGGCACTGTAGCAGTTTGCTAAGATATTTTAGTTTGCGCTGGAGTATTACTTTTTCTTTGTGTAAGACGATTTTATTTTTCAAATGCTCAGCTCTTTCGCCATGCCAACTTCAGAAGGATCAAACCAAGGAGATGCTGATGTTTTTAGATCAAATCATGCAAAACTTAATTGAAAGTGTCTTTTACGGTTACATATTAAAAGGTTCAATCTGATCAACTCATTCTGATCAATTCTTCCCAGACAAATCCCTTTTGAAAAATTACCAACCGGACAATTCCCGCCAAGATGATTTCCCTTCCCCGGAAAATTCCCGTCTTCAAAGACACTTTTAAGTTGTATGATGGGGAAGTTACAATTGAAATCTGCCGCAGCGAGAATATACTGAGTGGAAATTAGCCCACAGGAAATTGCCCAGGGGATGTGTCCCGAGGGAATTTTCTGGATGGAAACTGACCTAGATTCATTCATGTCAAGGCATTCTATGAAACATTTTCAGACATTATAACTGATAAACCAGCAATTTATTCATACATTGGTTCCTATAGAAACCTGTAAAGGTGGTTAGACTGGCGTAACGTGTTTATCAGCATTTAATTAGGGGCATAGTGGACAGTCTCCATTTTTCATCTCTTGCGCGACAATGTTCGTAACGGAAATTTTTTCGTTCAAACTTGCAGATAATCAACCTTCTATCCGCTAAAGGTGAAAAATATAGACAATCGTCTACAAACAGGTGAATTTTGTTCGAACGGTTTTATCGTGTAATGCATTGAATATCAAAGCAACCAATCGACGAATGTATACTTTCAGTTACACACAGACTCCCTGTTAACCGTCCTGCTTTCCTTAAAAAGATGGTCATTAAGTCTTGTGTCAAGAGCATTCGAAAGAAAATTGTGTTCCTTCATATAAGCTTTTATCAGGCGCGTAGCCAGGATTGTGTCATGGGGGTTTGGCACGACAGGAGGGAAAAGTCTAAGGATAGAAAGAAAAATCTGTTGTGTTAGGTGTTTTCTGCATTGCAAGGTTGGGTTATGGGGGTTCTAACCCCTAACCCCCTCCCGTCTTCCCTTGGCTACGCCACTGGCTTTTATCAATTTTATATTAAGGAATTCCCACTTCATGTCAGTGAAGAAAATTTCGAGATTGACGTGCCACTAATCTAGTGATTCGAGACCAAAATACGAAGAAGTGACGCACGTGGCGCCAAAATAACGTTGTATAGATCCATCAGGATGAATGTCTGTCAGCAAATTACAAACTTATATGTTACGTGATATTGCGGGATTTCTCAGCAAGGGTCTCCAGACTTTATAGATGTAGCTTACGCGAGAGTAAGTTTTACACAAGCTATATTTCGCTTGCCCAAATGAATGGGACTTATATAGGGATTCACTGACCATCCAAAGCCGCATTGTAAGCCATAACTGATTAGAGTTAATCTACTGTACTCCTACCTGGATTGACAAAGCAACCAAATTCCTCAAAGATATGAGAGAGTTCTCACGGTCAGACATGTAGGTCAAACCAGGGAGTTGTCTGTTGCAACTCCCTGGTCAAACAGTCAAACCGATACCGTATGTAGCGTGCGATATGCGGAAAGTCCGTTCACATACATGCGTATGCGTAATGTGTACATGATGTGAAGCCTTATCAATATCACTATTACTTCAACACTACCACTGATTCATTCCTCAACAGTGTCAAAATACTAATTTAGTCAAGAGATCTAAAAGTTACTTTTCTATCTTATATGGCTGGACACAAAAAGATCCTCCATTGCCTTGAGGTTTCGATTGGTACGGCGCCATGATGAATATATGAGAGCAATGTTACTACTAACTGACTAAGACCAAGTCGAGATAGGACGCGCGATACGACACCACACTCTAAAAAAAATTCTAGTCAAATTTGAATAGAATCTAATCAATTGGGGCACAAACCGCAATCTTGTCAAGTCTTTAGCTAGATTCGACTCATAAATGAAACCAATAGTTTCATTTTTGAGCCCTTTCTAGTTAATTTTGAAACGAATCTTTTCAAATATTTGACAGGATCCCGGTTTGTGTCCCACTTGACTAGATGATTTTTAGAGTGCACCATATTGAATGGAAGAAAGATCCTTCAAGATCCTGCCACACAGAGGGACGAAGTATGCGGCCTTATGCGATGGAACGGGAAGCGACACTTTAAAAAGTTGAAACCAAAAGCCATTCTAAATGTACCGGTATAAAGTGATATGACCATGGGTAACACTTCCCTGATGGGCACGGTAAAATTTGAGATTTATCTTTCACCAATATTCGTCGCCAAGCGAGATTTTGGGTAAATAATAATGAGAAATTGTTATTTTTTGATCACTCGACTAGTCGGACCGATTGGAATGTGGCCTAACCGAAGGGTGAAGAAAAAATCGTTCGTAGTTAATAAGGGTTGTTAATACCAGTTTATCCGTTTCTTATCGAATCGCCTTGTACCGTGACCCGGGTATAGTTAAAATGGACTTCACTGGTGTAATTGTCGCCTAGCGGTATTTTGGACGACCAATCATGAAACGGGACTGCAATTTTGTTACATCCAGCCGCTGCTTGCAAACTGTAATGTGCTGAGCAGAAGAAGAGAGAATTTGCATTATGCAAAATGCTGTAAACAATTTATAGCGTCCTATCGTATCGCTTAATATAGATTAAACAACGACGGACCGTGCACTTGCGTAGTATAATGCACGACCGGTGGGTAAACGCAAGCGAGTGCGTCCAACGATGTCATTAATCCTAGAGAGGTTCGTTGTCCTGTTGTTATGCAAAGTACATAGTTGTTTAACTTTGCTCATTCATACACAACAGTATTTGAATTAAAAAAGACAACAAAAAATGAAATTGAGTGTGGTCACCCTTCCCATGAAATTATCACGGGATAAAGCATAGTCACTTGATCGCAGTGGACCAATAGAGGTTGGAAATATAACAGAGTAGGAATGAACCATGCAGTTCCTACTGATTTAAATATTTTATGGTGACATACCTTTTCGCGCACAGTCTTCATTTTTTTAAACGATGTTCATTGTCATATGAAGATCCTGGCGCCGCATTGACTACCTAAATTAACCATGCATGTCTGGACGTCCACTTCAACTAAACAAATTGATGTTGTCACAAGTATGGTTCACATGTTTCTCCGTAAGCGAATTTGTCAGGACTGCCGAGTTATCAATGTTTTAGTTCAAGTACTCATTATCATTTTGACGGTCGAGTCAACGCCACTTCTCCACGGAGACACTTCAGTGAGACGTTTCCATCAAGTCACAACCAACCCAAGTCAGTTGTATCGTAACAAGCCTCAAAATAAAGGAGAATAACTATCAATCAACCAACGATACTCACGTTGATGATGACAGTGTTTGCATTTATCATTAAACCACCACAGGGGTAGATTCGACCAACCGTCCAACAAGACAGACCAGTCCCACTTTCTTTTGTTTAAAACTTTTCTTTGCAGTTAATTTGTAGAGATGCTAGCTCTCAAGAGGCTCAAAAAGGATTTACTAAAAAGGGTCACCCTCTTGAGGATTGTTGCCCTCTTGGCGGTCCAAGCATCGGTTTACCAGTCGTTTTTATTTGCTGTCTCTGCAAGATGCTTTGTTTGGCTACACTTGTCAGCTTGTTTATGCAATTATATGTCAATTTTTGCCTCCAATAACAACACTACGCACCTTAAAAATTCCTTTTTATGATCAATAGCTTTTCATTTTAATATTTGTGTAGTGTCTTTAAAAGAACGATAGCCGATATTTATGGTATCCTTTGAAATATCAGATAATTCGCATCAAATCGTATATTTTATGGTCAGTGAAGTAATCCACTTTTGTTTTATGGTTCCGATTCACCTGTAAAGAGGCAAGCAGTTCAAGTTCAACTGATTGTTTACTAGTTGAACGTGAAGGATGTACCACCCTCAGTAGCTTCTAAAGTGAAAATATACCAGGAAGAACTTACATTCTGAAACCAGGGGACGAAGCTGGTTGACAGGGAACTGTTTAGTAACTGTTCCTCGTTGTACAACCCTCATTATGTAGGCTATATGGAGAGGGTACGATCCTCGTCCCTTTTGGAAAAAATGTTTTGCCAGGTCTCTAGATGCTTTGTGGTGCGACATTTGCACCTCAAACGTAGTAAGGTTTATAGTGATCACAACTAATTCTAATTTTCAACTAATCAACATTGAGTCGTGGGACTCAGAGTCAACCCCGAAACCACCCCTGTCCACGCGCGTGTGACTTTTATTTCATTTTTAGCATTTAATTTCAACCCCCCCCCCCCTCACCCTCTAGATACATTTTGCCATAACTTGTTGTACTTTGAACAAGTTGAAATCATCATCATAACGAGTTGGACTTTCATACTTGATATAGATCTATGTCCGAATGTGCATTACAGTGGGGTAGCCACGGAGGAGGGTGGTCGTGGGTTGGGGGACAGAACACCCCCCATGACCCAACCTTGCAATGCAAAAAACATCTAAAATAGCGGGTTTTTCTCAATATCCTTAGGCTTTTCCCTCATTTCGTGCCCCAACCCCCATGACACCAACCACCCCCCCCCCCCCCGACACAATCCTGGCTATGCGCAAGGTGTATTAAGTTGGAAATCAGTTAGTACGAATAATTACACTTTGGATCATCTATCTCTCCCTTGAGGTCAAAGAAAAACAGTGGTCTATTACGATTACCATAGTTAGGGTAATCAGAAAGGGGTGAGACCACTAGCTTCTTCTTCGTCTTGTGCACTATGTTATGTCCACAGTCTTTTCGGCAAGTAATGTCACATTCCAGACAGACTGCCTCTCACATGAAGTCTGACAACTTGGTCTATCGTTGCATGGTATTTATCACACGATAACCAATCACCGTTAGAGCTAGGAGAAGATGAAGTTGGAGTGTGACAGGGTGTACTATCCGACCATATCAATCAATACACAGGATGACACCGTAACAGAAATAACCACTTTCTTTTCGGTACGGTTCTTAAAGAAGTCTAAATCACTTTCAGTCATTATTTTGAACCACCCACACTATAATTACTAAGTCCTCTCTCATAAAACTGAGCAATAAGCGATTATCTTGAGCAATTCACAAAAGAACAAATTTACGGTGAACTTTGAAAGTACTCTAGAGCGCTGCTTTCTTATGGTGATGTCTACCATCACAGAGTAACCTAGCCGACAATGTCAATCAACACTTGCACTTCTTGTGGCATAAGAGTAAAACTTGCCTAATCTTTCGTCAATTACTTCATACGTTTGTAGATGAAGAAGTTAACTCTACTTAGTCGACGTTTGTAACAAAGGGTGTGATTGGCTCGTTTATTAGTTAGTTTATTAGTTACATGTTTTTTAGAATAATTGTCAAAAATATTTTGAATCTTGGTTTCTCTCTTACCGGACATGAGGATGAAGAAAAGCCGGAAAGAATGTGAAATAATTTAGGTTATAAAATAACTTGGAATATGAAGGTAAATAAATGATTAAATCTTTCAATTTTATATGACAATTGTAGTTCGCAGGAGTAAGCCCTTTCTATTCTTCCTTCTCTTTCATTTCCTCCAAAAGCCATGTAGCTACAGTGGCGTAGCCACGGGCTGGTTTTAAGGTTTGAAACCCTCCCCCATGACCCAAACTTGCAATGCAAAAGCACCTAAAATAGCGTTTTTTTCTTTCTATCCTTAAACTTTTCCCTCAAGTTGTGCCCTCACCCCCCCCCCATGACACCACCCCCGCCCCTACTACGCGCCTGTGTAGCTTTACATTGAATTTTGCACTCAAGTTACACAATGATTTCCAAGTGACTTTGAAAATGTACAGTCAACACAAAAGTATTGCATGCTGGGGTTCAATAACTTCAGTCCGACTAAGGCTTATAACACGCGTACGCATTCCAACGCAAGACCCTGCTTAGCAGGCATACTTACTAATATATTGATGAAATTGTTTCAAAAACCCAAAGTTTTTTAAAAATCGGCGGAGCTTCCAGATCTTACAGATCTTCTCCAATCCAGACCAGGTTGTTCTCCTGCCCCCCCCCCCCCCCACGCTCTGACCATCGGGGACCAATCGACGCCAGTGATTTTATTGCCTCAACTTCCTTATCTGAATCCGAAACGGGAGTGTTAGGCCTACCATTGCTTGAACCAGTAGCCAGTATGTATATTCGCCCGGGTCACCAGAGAGGTCAGGACGGTAGATGCCCATAGAGCGTTCGTATTTAGAAACATTGCTACTCTAAATTTCTATCGAAAATGGTTTATGGTGGCAGTATGCAACTTCCGCTTGTGGTCTCTCGTTTAATTCTAACAAAATGTATACAGTAAAGGTCATAATGATGTAAGAGTAGAGTGAGTGTATGGTATGATATAGGAACTATTACCTGCTCTATGGATGTAAGCAGTGAAATAGTCTGTCTGCTATCCACTCACTGATTAATGTTTTCAAGTGGATCAGTTAAAACATTGAAGTTCCGAAACTACCTAATTGTGCAATTAAGACGGGGCTGGGTCTTTCTTCACGCAGATTTATTTGCAATAACTTCAACTTTTGACGGACTTTTAAGCGGTGAAGATAAGTGTAGGTATCTTGTGTCTTTTCAAATTTCCGATCGATTCGGAGTGACCTTTCACCAGTAACATTTTAAGGTGGTGTGATACAGACTACTGTATACAATTCTATATAGCCCACCGCTGTATCAGTGTACCCCGTGGAGTAGACGAACTACTATCCCTCATCCCTCCGAAGAGGCGGCATCCTAAGAAGGCGGTAAACACGGAGACTTTATGTAGGCTAAAGCCTACCTGAAATCCTGTCTTTTATTAGTAGCCGGCGAAAGTAGGTTTGAGTATAGTTTTAGTGACGTCACAATCCATCCTCTCTTGACTACCCTAGGCGAGGCGAGGCAAACTAGTTGTGACGTCACGTGAAAGCGCTCTTCAGAATGTTGTCAATGGTTTACACTGAATGAAGTACACAAGCTAGTGTGGTCAGCTGAGAAGCAACTGACGGATTCACGTAACTGTTGCACACCTGATGTTTGCCTGGCAGTGGGCCTGGCGCGCTTATTTTGACGTCACGTGGAAACACTCTTTAGAATGTAGTTGATGATATAAAAGAAGGGTTTAAGGTCATATCAAGAACTGGCCTTACAAAAAATACCAAATTTGACCCAAATTGTTGAATTGGTTGCCACCCGACGTGAAGTTGTAATTCATAAGCCAAAGCTTCTCCCACATTCGTGGTCGCTTAGCGTCGTAAAACAATTGCCCTTCAAGGCCTGGTTATTATTATAGATATGTTAGAGGTACTTATTCTAGGCATTTTGATTAAATTTGCATTGGAATCCGATGTGTGGTTCTCAAGATATGAGCAAGTAAATTTGTCACATTTTCAAAAAATAGTGAACTTGGAGCAAGCACATATGACATCATATCCCCTCATCAATAGACAGTATTTTGTTTTTCTTTAGACTTTGCGCCTATTTTCTCCTCAGTAAACCCATTTTATCAAAATGTGTTTGCGTAAGTGGCATGGGAACTTTTCAAACTTTTGCAATCCCCATGGGAAGATTCTATTCCTATTTATGCCAGGGTCGACACAACAGTATGAAAAAACAAAGGGAAACAGAACATTCCTTGTCAATGTGAGGAAGTGATATAATTTCTGCTGACTTTGGAACACAAAGTAAAAACCTCATTTGCTGATATCTCTAAAAATACATTTCCGATTTGAATGGAAATCGGTAGATTTAGTTCTTCTTTCACATGTGAAAATTAACTTTTTACTTACACTTTCCCTATGAAGGGCCAAACCGCTCACCCCAACCACAGTTTTGGTACCCTGGTACCAAAATTCTCAATTGGCTCAGCTCTTTGATTGACAGCTAGTTCAAACAATGCAGAGCGCCAAAGCCTATACTACACAGCATGAATGGTACTGAGAGTGTTTTGATTAAATAAATTGAGTTTTTCTATACTAACCCTGAAGCAATAAACTGAGATTGAGTCTGGATGAGGATGAATTTCAGACAATTGTGGGAGGGGCTTCAGTAATAAGGTTAGGAGAATTAGTACTGTTTGGGGTGAGAGAACTGGGCCTTTAACATTGAATACCCTGGTACCCCTGACTGTATGGTTTTTATACCAGTCTTCAAATCAAATTCATGGTCAAGTGGTTATGGCATCCGACTTGCAGGTCTCAAATTTATTTGAGTTATACCGCAAACTTGAACAATGGAAACTACCGCCATTGTGCTTGGTGCTCGGCATAAGCAATGGAGTAGGGAAAACAAGCCGGTGAGCCAAACTGAAAAAAGACCCTGGCCGGCAAGACTGCATAGTAGCGCCTCTGTGGCTGCAGCCCCCTTACGTTGCCGCCCCTGGTTTTTCGTAGCAATGAGCTGAACGAAAGGACTTTGTCTGCTCCGCGCGGGCTAGTGGTCGGCTTGATTTAACTTGCAGTAAAGATTTATCTTACAAACGAAAAAATTACTAACTTATAAGCCTAGCCTACTCCCAAAATTGAGTAAATGCAATTCATTCATTGTAAGCATATTCAAGTATATTACGCCACTGTGTTGTTTATAGCTATCTCCGCATTCTCAACAAAAAGATATGCAGGATAAAAGTAATGCCGCAAATGATGGGTGCCTCAAATGATGATTGTATGAACTCATTTAAGGTAGTGTGACATGAATATGACAAAATTGGGTAGGCTATTACATAAAAAAGCATTAAAAATGAAAACAGCCACAATTCCCATCAATACCCATAAAAATTTAACCACTGATGATTTTACAGGGCAATCTCTGATTTGCACTTAATCATTAATAAATATGAACTTAATATGCAAATGTTGTGATGTCACGAGAGGGACATGCCATATACCGCTAATGTTATCCTTTACTTTTACAATCTTCATTTCAAGGACAGTTGTAACATTACTTTGTCCTGAGGGTTCTATTTTGAAAGTTGAAATTGTGCCCTTGAAAATCATCAGTATCAATTACCAAACTATAAACTGCCTGATGAGAATTTATATACGGTTAACAAAAGAAATGTCAACCCTACGCAACACCCCACATCCTTGTTTTCACATAGGCAACAAGTTCTTCAGAAACATCCGAACTTTGAAGAGGTATATCTGGAGAACCATAAAAGATATTGACAAAATTTCCTCAGAGCAGGAAGGGGAATGACCTGTAGGACCTACCACACATTTCAGGATATATCGAAAATCTGGGTTATCTTAAGGTCGCTTGAAATTTAAAGAGGCCTTCCTAGCCGCGGGTGTGATTTCCCTCATTTCCGTGAATCAGCCAAGTTGCAAGCTATGAGGGTGTTTCACGTGACGTCATAATTGATTAGCCACACCCACTGCCTGGAAAAATCATCAGTCATCATCACGTTGAGCGTCAACTGCTTCTCAGCTAGCTAGCCTAAATACCTATGAACTAAAGCCCCTCCCCAGTCAAGGAAGGGGGAGGGCATGTTACCCCAGTGAAAAACTCTTATAGAATGAGTCTATACCTGCCATTTTTATTGGGTTCTGGAAAATTAAGGGGAAAATCCCTTCCTTTTTCTGTAGGAGGCACGTACGCTACCCTTATAAAAGTTTGACCCATGTGTCTACACTTTGTTGGGTGTCAGTAGATCACTGTGGAAGGAGCTTATTGCCGTAACTTAGGCTGACTGATCTTGAAATACGAAGAATCACAGAGATGACACGAATATTTAGAGCTTTACACCTTCTTATCGACATTGAAAGGAAAAAATAATCAAGTTTATGAAAGGTTCGTCAACAACTAAAATATAACTCGATGAAAGATTGAATTGGTCACGTATTTTCATGCTTATCTTGGATCGGATGGTCAAACACCAAACGATGAAACTCTTAAAGCTGTGATAAGAAACTATGCGACTGGACCAACAACACGTTTACTCACATCAGACTTATGATACATATTGATGATGGACGAGAGAATCTGTTGTCAAGTAAGGGTGAATGAAACAAAAATTTATTGCCCCTTAGCCTTTACTTCCTTCACGCTTGTAACAAATAAATTATGCATGGCTGAGGTTTGAACACAAAAGATGTAATCAGGAAAACAAAAAAAAGGGTTGTATTTTATATTGGTCCAATGTTTTATGACATACCGGCAACCCTTTTAAATGAAAAAGCAGCCGGCTAAACTTATTTTAGAAGCAACAGCTAAAGCTATTATTTTTTGTTGTTCCTTTCCAAAGTATCTTTCATAATATTTTAGGACTTCAATATTGCATAGATATAGAAACACCAAGCTGTTATTAGTAAACTATCAGGTTAATAGCTCTTAGAGTAGCGACTCTGTGCCCCTACCCCTAAAAAGCCGTCCTGCTTATTTTTCGCAGCACATTGAGCTGAACGAAAACAAGCCATCCGTTCCGCGTCATATAAAGATACATATAAAAGCGCCTATTTGCAGAAGATATAGACCGATATTCATCATGTTTTATTAGTGATCCAGCTTAGCCAATCTGTTCTTGCCTGCTTCATGCATAGAATACCTTGTGAACTGAGGTACAACTTACATTTAAAAACACAATTTGCGAAGAGCTTCATATTCCTCCGTTCATTTGATTTGTCAAATACATGCATCAGGTACGGGAAGGTCCACGGTCAACTTACTAGAAGAGCCGGTAGAACTGAAAGTCGGAGATATACCCCCACTGTAGGTGGGGTTTGTAGAACACGCCATGCTGTTTCTTTTAAGTATTTTCTAGCCTGAAAGACTACTAAAGGGGGATAGAACTTTACTTTTTTTCCTAGTTCCTACTTTATGACGCATTCGTGTTGGAGTGTCATTGAGCCCAATCTTGTTGGGCCCGACTTCAGTTGAGAAGCGCGTATGGCAAGCCATTTTACTTTTTATTCGTCTTTTGATGATATCAGCAATTATTTGTTGATGTCAAAATTCCGCATTATGATATCACCAACTAATTTGCTGATATGAAAAATAATGCCTATTTGATGTAGGCCTATTAGCAGTTATTTGGTGATATTATCAAATAATGAATAACAAGTAGAACGGTTTGCGATAAGTTGCCTCACTATCGACAACGAAGGCGGTTGTGAAAATGATTTCCTTTTTCGTCGAGTTTTTATATAGGCTATGCCCATGTGCTTCATTTCATCCAACGCAATGGAATTTTTAAAAGTGTATCCGTATGCATGGTTTAATGTGCAAGCTGCATGATATCGCACAATTTAAATTCGAGTTCTGTTTTCTATTTATGGTGCAAGGTAGTCATGGAAAATTTCAGTGAAAAAGTGGGTCACTGGTTTTGATTTAGAACCGGTCTAATAAGCCTTCCCGCATAAACGAAATCTTTTGACAATATTTGTCTTTGTTTGGGCAGGGCGCTGGCAACTCCCTGGTTTGGGATTAATTATGATAAGGAATTGTTTTCTTTGAGAGTCAGTCAAAATGTCTTGAGGATTGCGAGTAGGCCTATATCACGAGATCAATATTCTTTCTTTTAAAAAGCAACTGAACATCTTTCACGGAAATTGAATCAAAGATCACTTCCGGTATTTGGCGAGTGGAGGGTAATTTCTCAGTGATGACTAATGTGTTTCCTTTTATAAACCACGAGCTAAAAATAGTGTATTGTGTATGATATCAATGGAAGATTGGTTTAAACGTCATTACAAGTCCGGACCAATGGTATCAATACCAACTAAAATGAGGGAGGAAGCACAAATGACGTAACATGGAAAATATGGAGGGTATAGCACCCCTCTCGACTTGAACCAATTGGTTGGAAACTGGGCCGTAAAACTCCATGTGACTGACTAACACTCCCATCCCACCCATATACACGGGCACGCACTTAACTTGTTTTAATTTTTAAATGATGAATCCGTGAGTGTTTGATTCCAAAATGTTGGAGCGGAGATTGACAAGTTCCTGATTTGGTTCGCCCAAGACGGTACCCAACGATATCCACCGTTTTGGGGAGACAATCTGTTTTTTTCTGCTGCTAAAACTGATCCCAATTGATCATAGGCAACGGAGATACCGTCGAGGAACTTCACCTGCGCTACTACTGAAGCAGTCGCATTTGGGTCCCCTTATCAGGGTCATGAGGTTAATTCTCTCAAAGAAGCGATCCCAGCTTTGCAGGGTCGTAGAGCAGCATGTAATAATTCAAAACAGGTGAAAAGGGGGTCGAGAGGAGATGTAATTGTATCATTTTAATGAAGGAATCTGACCCTTGGTCAGTAAATTTAAGTATTGTTTACTCAACAATTTATTAACTGTTTGTTTCACATCACCGTGAGATGGACGAGAAATCAGATTTTTTGCGATGTTTTTACGTCACTATTACAAAGTGAAAGGTCAAGTTTGCAGTGACCGGATCATGAATCTTGTAAAGTTTAGCAAGATTCGTAGATGCAGCTCCTCTCGAATTTTGACTAAAAAAGAACATAAATAAAAAACACTACTGAAAGTTCAAAAGTAGACACGACTGCATCAACCATACTGCACGTCCGTTGTCCTCAAAGTGCTTTGCAATTGAATAAGCCATTCAAAGCTTGACGATTTGTCTCAGATACTGAGGGGGACATCTGCACGAACGAACGCTTTGTGTTTGTTAAAAAACTGAGCCGTAAAATTTCATCTAACTAACATGGGCGTCCGCAGAAAAAAAGTCAGGGGGCAAAATTTCTAGGGAGGGGCAAAACCTCTAAGTCACCATGAATTGACACAAAGCATGCGAAAATTTCAGCCCAAATGCCTCCCAGATCGCCGGAAATGGCATTTCTAAAGCCTATTTTTCGCATAGAAACTTGAAAAACACGTTTTATTCGGGTTTTTGCTTTGATTTTTATACGTTTTTTCAAATTTTTGATTTTCCAGGGGGCAACTCTCCCCTCCCCCTCCCCCTTGCCCATACCTGCGGACACCCATGCTAACTAACTTTATGCCTCAAATTACTGGGCAACATTTGTTATAATGCCCCTCCCCCCTCCTAAAATATTGGAGGGAACATACCCCCGTCCCGCCATGGATCATTAACCTAATTGTTATGGATTCAACCTTTCATAAAGCTTCCATCATTGTCTTCGATCACCTTATAGGCACATAGGCGCTGGAGTGGAAATGTGTGACTGAAGGGCTGGTGTCGCCATCTAAAACTGTGGGCGCGGTAAATATATAGCCTACCTCTTTAGCTACGTTCCAATGACGAAGCCCCATGTGTAATAAAAGAGCAAATCACGACGGTATATCAATACCTGCGCAAAAATAAAGACCATCAAATTTTATCTAGTCATATTTAAGTGATATTTTCTTCGAATGAGAGGTCATGCTTCAGACCCACGTAGCGTGACAGGGGTATAAAACAATCCCTCAAAACGCTACCCACCCCTATTCTGAGTATCCGTCGGCAAAGTTGGAAAATGTGGATTTACTGACTCTACAGTGAGTTGATGTTTGTAAAGCTTGTATTCACGGTCTGCTCAGGGAAGATAACCCATTCACACACAAGCAAAGTGACAGTTCTGTACCACTAAGCAATGAAACCGGTAAAGCAATCTAGTCCCCCACTACTGTGAAAAAGTTCCGTGGTGTCCGCAGATTAAACTGGAAGGTTATTAGTTTAGGTGTAAGACCCTTATGAACCCTCTATCCTATTCGTCTCCCTGACCTGTTTAAGCTCACCGGCATCGTTGTCATAAGAGCGCAAGGTAGTCTCAAATTTATGCAATAAATAAGCGGACTTAAACAAAGTGGTTCAAACGTTTTTTTTTTCTGTCGAACGTATCTAGGGAACGATTTAAGTGTTTCACACAAGTCGTCATAGATATTATGCTGTCGGACCCTTTGTCCTAGTAAAAAAATTGCCAGTATTACGTTTCACTATTGTCGCTAATTTATTCGACTTTGTCATCACTTTCCATCAACTCTAGTGTAAACGTTTCTCTGCAAAACTACAGAAAATTTTTGAATAATGTTTCAAAAATTGTTACCTTGTACAAGTGCAGGAATTTGAGGCTAACCACATCGCACCATTGGAGAAAGTATAGGAAGAAAGATAGACATACTATCGTTGTTTCAGTAAGATTATACTTGTCAAAAATATTAACAGTGACAAAATTTATTTCTTACTGAATGACGAGGTTAGGTATTTGTATATATTATGTGGTGATGAAATTAATTGAAAGTGATACAAACCCCCCAGAGACACGGCACGATCAGGGAAAGTTGTAACTATTGCAATAATTGCACAAATTGATAGTTGGTCGTCGTTATCACTCAGGGAAATAGAAATAAAGCTGTTAACATTTTCAAGATCGTCCTAGTAAATTCCCTGATACGACAACTGAATTTCATAGTCCCATAAATAACCAAGTACCAGTTTTACTTAAAGGGACAATCAGCAGATCAGATTTTGACAGTCAATACTAACTTTTTTCGTCAATATATATTATAAAACACATCGTTTTCCCTCTCTGTTTTGATTGTTTACCAGAATATACAAAAATAATGAATGAGTCTTTCGGGTCATAAATGTGGAAGGAATAACTAATTTTTTGTCGGGTAACAAAATTCGATACAGATGCAAGGCCTCTACAACACAGTACCCCATCACAACATCAAATCGTGATCACGAATCCTTTTTTCTTTGTTAGTTTTGTGTCAATGCACAAACGTGGGCCAGAATTTAAGTTGTGTAAATATGTAAAAGCAAACTTCGGTTGCTGCTTCAATTACACAAGATACCCTCATTTCTTACAAAAATTATTTTGTGTAAATTTGGGCTCGAAAGTTTGGTTGTTCTTGTTTAGTCAAAGCATAACACTGTGAGTTCATGGTCAGTTTGTATACCCCCTTATTCGAAACCTTATTCAAGGCCCCTGGATCCTGTCCTTTTGAATGTGCCACCACATATCAACAACTTCAGAAGGCGGCAGACCTGCCGCCAGCGCCAGGGTTAGGGGAAGAAGCCCCTGGAAATTGTTCGCCTCCAGAAGATCAAAAATTGTCATTGCCTAAATATATAGGGCCTATGAATATGTCCCTTGTACCCCTTGAAGAAAGTAAAAGTTGCTCCCCCTCTTTGTAACTGGTTTGACTACATGGATAAGCATGATGTACCCAAATAGACACCGGAAGGATCAAAGTTAAGTTGACTAGCTCATTTTATGGGTGTGCTCCAGACAACAAAATTTAAATTTTAAATGAGCATAACCTGCCCGTCCTTTTGAGAGTAATGGAAGTGGAAATTGATTATGGCTCTGATCTGAGTTTACAAATGCACATATATTAGTGTTACCGGTGTTCCTACTGGGCTGCACATGGCTGCACATGATTCGTGTTGGTGCTTGGTAATGTGCGTTGTAAGTCATGTGGGCCGTACAGTGAGTCAAAACTATATTTTCAATAGAGCAGGTTGTTTGAAGTCACAGAGTCTCAGATCATGGAATTGTACCCCCACCCCACCCCATCCCCACCCCTCAAGTCTCATCTGGCTCAGGAGATCAGCAAATACTCAGTTTAGTTTATTCCAATACTAGCGGCAACATGAAAGAAAGGAGCATTTCCTGGAAACAGATGTAAATTCTATTACGTTATCGATGAGCGAATATCCAACCCTATCTAATTCTTCCCCTTCGGCATGACAACAATCTTGCGATGGTTCTCTAAAAGATCTTTGTACCTTATTCGCAGAAAAATGAGCTTATGCTGGCCACTCCCTCTATTTTCCTATCAAATTCAAATATCGTTGAAAGTTTGGATCGAAGTTCTCTTCAGGCTGAAATGTGTTATTAGTCTACTTAATATCATTTTTGACAGCCAATGTCTTTCAACATGCAGTTTATTTTTTAAGCTTCGGTTGACTTCTGTTCGCCGTCCCCGCAGGCATAAACATAGTCGCACCTTCAACACCAGGGGCTGTATGTGAGTAATTTTGCACCTGGTGTTGGTCCAAACTTTAGAAGCGCTATTTTCGCCTCGTACTGCAGCAACATATACGGCCCTAACGTGTAATTAAGTTAATTTTCTCTGCATGTGCATTTTGTACATATGAACTGTTTTACAACTTTTTAAATTTTCTAAATGTAATGTAAGCCTGATAAATAAATGCCTTTAAACCAACGAAGTTGTGATTTTGCAGAAAATTTCTACTAAAAATACTGCTTTTAAATCTATCAAACATGCTTAATATTAGGGGAAAGATCTGAACCACTCGCCTATGAGACTGATCCGGTACAGTCTCATTTTCATACTTACAAGCTCAGAAACCTCATGCTACGTTTTCGGTGATATTTTCGCCCACCTATTTTTCTATAACTTAAATATCATTCCATATTTTTCTGTCTAGATGTAAATATTCGTGTTCGAAACTTTAAAGTACTACCTTAGGCTAGTACATTTACAAAAATCTGTCCTGTAAATCTTTTGCACCCAGAATCTCTTCCTTTATACGTATCCTATACTTTGTCTGACTACAAGCCTGCTTGGCAGCTCCGTGGTGTGAATAAAAAATGAAAACCCCAGTTTTATGTGAAACCGATGCTATATGAAAAGTCTTTATTTAATTTCAGGTATACGTGGACGTATTGATTTTTCATGCTAGAAAATTAAAAGCTTTCAAGTCTGCGGGTTAGTTGTGTTTCTAGGTTGTCTCCAGTACAAAGATATGGTTTCACACGTTCCGTATTATGTCGGTCAAGATCTTTATACCGATTTGCTTGATTTTTCCATCGACTATTGGAGACGTGTATAATATACATAGACGGAATCCATAAAATAATTTCGTCTTTCGTGGTATCTAAGTAAAATCTGGAAATGACATCCATTTGTGCTGGAAAATGTCTGCAGTTATCCGGCTGGTGGATTTTGTCCATCCAGTCCCTTCTTGGTGCTTTCTAGACACCGATTAAATAACAAATGTCAAACAGCCTGCTTATAGTGAGTGGCTGAATAAGATGTATGTCGCACAACATGCTTTGCAGACAAATGAGCACTTCGCCAAGTTTCTCGACAAATATTGAAACCAGGCCAAGAGACATGAACTGGGGACATGTCCAGTAATGGCGAATTTTATGATTTTTAACTCTCAAATTTCATATTCCAAACACAGTCACTAAGTTTTTATTAAAATGTGTATGACCTAAAGCGTCGCAACTAGGAAAGGTCATGGGGGCCATTTTCTCCTCTCCCAATCATAGTTTGACCTCAAACATAAAGATGCTTAAAACACATTTATTGTTTAGGGTTAAGGTGAAGTGAAAATAAACAGAAAACAAACAGTTCAAAAGGGTTCAGTCTCATTGCAAGCCTATTTGTGGTCATTCCCACTCGAAGCTGACATCTAATCGACCGTGATGTATTACTTCTGAAACTGGTTAAACTATTCCCACCATACTTTTGTTACTCTTTAGCGATGTTATCGTCATTTTGTCACACCAAGAGGGTAGGGCATGACATCAATCCCGCCGTACGTGTGGAACATTTGATTTTAATCATGGAGAGAAACGAGTTAACATTTGAGAGACATAATATTTGTAAATACAAAATGGCGGTTATGTGTCACTAATGGACTGACAGTGTAAGGTCCATGTCTCTCTACGTTAGATAAGTAGAACTCACTGATAAGGACCCTCTTGGGAGATACCTCGCGGTTCCTTTCAGACATGACAAGGTCAAGATTATTTCTGAACGCAAAGAGTTGACTTTCTCATTAAACTTTGTTTACACATGTTCTGGTGACTTACTTCATGGTCTATGTCATAAAGATGACTCCTGATAAAACATGCATCCAATTTTTTGCTCTCATACACTGTTAATTTCAAGTAAGAATTTACCTCTATAAGAACGACCAACTCACGAAATTTTACAAGGATAATAAAAGATAAATATTTGATGACCCTTGTTACTGATTGACGGCAGATTACATCATCTACTCTTGTTCATATATGTTGTATTTTCAAAGTGAACCAAAAGCCTAAAATTACAAGGATACATACTTAAAAGAAGAGTTTAAGGTCACAGCAGGATTTAGTATGTTAGAGAGATACTTATTCTAAGTATTTTGGTGAAATGTGCATTGAAATCTGATGTGTGGATCTCAAAATATGAGCACATAAAGTTTTGACATTTTCAACAAAAAGTGAACTTGAAGCAAGCACATATAACATCATATCCTCACATTAGTGCACAGTTTTTTTTCTTTAAAATTTAGAGTTGATTTTTCTCCTCAACAAACCTATACTATTGAAATGTGTTTGAATAAGTTGCATCAGAACTTTTCAAACTTTGCATCCTCCACAGGGCGGTCCTACACTATTAACTTCAAGGTCAACACGGTAGTCTGATAAAACAAAGGGAAACAAAGCATTCCTTGTCAATGTGAGGAAGTGATATAAGCTCTGCTGCCCTCAAACTCACTTTGGAACACTCTACTGAATTCATCTAGCCTGTTGATATCTTGAGAAATACATATCTGGTTTGAATGGAACTTTCACCACACTGTGTAGATTCGATTCCTCACACATCTAAATTGAATATTTGCTTTAGCTTCCCCTTTAAGGGGTTCTTTTGAAAATGGCAGATGCTTAAGATCCCTAGTCTAACAGTTTGTTCCGTTAAAACACTGGAAACGTTGACATGTTTATTGAAACTGTAGTCCATTAAGCAATAGTTTGTGGTATCCAAATTCTAATTTAACCCGCTGTTGTTTCCTTTTGATATTAAAATATCGATATGACCTCTAAAAGAGCTAGGCCTCTCACCCCAAACTACGATTTTTGTAGTATTTTACAGAAATATTCAATTGGCTCAGCTCTTTGATTGACAGCTGGTTCAAACAATGCAAAGCACCATAGCTCATATTACACAGCCCATACTGTACCGAGGGTGTTTTGATTACACGCTGGGGTCTCTTGCATATAATCACCCTCAAGCAATAAACTGAGGTTGTTTCTGGATGAGAATGGATTTGAAACAGTTGTGGGAGGGGCTTAAGTAAGTAGGTTAGGAGAATTTTTAATGTTTGAAGTGAGAAGATCTGGGGCCCGTTCCACAAAGAGTTACGCACGATCTTAAGTATGATTTACTGTTGGCTTAAGTATGGTGAATCAAACTTAAGATTGTGCGTAACTCTTTGTGGAACGGCCCCCAGGCCTTTAAAGTTTCCCGCTTCCTTGGTCTGTCGTACGGAGAGGTATTGTTATTTTGTCACGTCTCCGTATAGCAGGCTGCAGGAAAGTGATCACTTTTACGTTTGGGAATAAGATTTGACGGCTTTCGAATAAAAAAAAAACAAAAGAAAAAAGACTGTAATTTCGGTAGCGCTAGAATGACGTCACAAATTTTTGCGCAATATACCATTATAAATTGAGTGAATAACCTCAACACTCAGTGAGTCAACTTAAAACATTCTATGATTAGTAGATTTGGGACCGTCATGATTCATTTTCGAGCATGTTGAGATATATTTCACCAATTTCTTATACATTTTAGGTTAATATTGTATTTTCAAATCTACAGTTATTTAATTTCAACTGGTCTTTTATAAAGCTATGTTTTTGACTCTTTACATGCAATGAAATGTCCATAGACAGATGTAGCGAGGTATAAACAAAACTCGGAACCGTAGATAGACTGACTTTTTGGGGATGGCATGAGAGACCGGTGGTGGGTCTCCGTTGTCGATTCACTGAATCGTGGAAAATCTGTCGTTATGTGAGAAAGAAACCCGTCTTAATCCCTTTCATTTATTATACAACTAGATGAAAGATGCCCGAAATCTTTTCCTTGTGGTATGGGAATTCCCTATTTCGTCTTGAGCCTTCTGGTGGAAAGTTCGTTAGTTCAGTTAGTTCAGCTAGTTCAGCTAGTGTAGTTAGTTAGTGTAGTTAGTTAGTGTAGTTAGTTAGTGTAGTTAGTTAGTGTAGTTAGTGTAGTTAGTGTAGTCAGTCAGTCAGTCAGTCAGTCAGTCAGTCAGTCAGTCAGGTCTTCGGTATGACACGAAGGAGGAAAGATTTCGCCCAGCGAGTGATCCCTGCCTAGTGGTGGTCACTCGCTACGAGGCGCCTACGCGTCAGTACCACTCCCCGCCCCTTGTCAAC
This sequence comes from Holothuria scabra, assembly GCA_037179385.1. Taxonomy (NCBI): domain Eukaryota; kingdom Metazoa; phylum Echinodermata; class Holothuroidea; order Aspidochirotida; family Holothuriidae; genus Holothuria; species Holothuria scabra. The sequence continues at coordinate 31,825,650 of CM074185.1, read as the reverse complement.
ACCATTGATGTATAAATAACGGAGTATTACCGTCACTTTCTAAATATTTTTTTTTCTTTCAGAGATAACGTTTGTAGAAATCCACTGTATACAGAGCGCCCTCGATCAAGTATAATAGTGGAGACGTATTGTAAACCTGTCTTCAAACCGTATTTTGTCAGCTGCGGCTACAACACACGATGTGCCAGATACAGGTAACATTTTTCCCAAAAAATTGAAAATTGAGAAAAATTTAAATTTATGAAATATATAACTATGCATACTTCTCCGGGGGAAAAATTAACTGTTAACTGCCAATTGTTTGAATTTTGGGCTCTTTCGCCAGAGTTAAGCTGTATGAGCGAGACAGAAAATAACCAAACAATTCGAACAAGGACGGAATTTGGAAATAACATAAAAAGGGTAATAACAGGATACATGATTAGTAAAATAACAAACAGGCTTTCTCCAGTCCCTCACCTTCTCAAAGGTTTCTTGTATGTTTTAGTGAAAATCTTTTTGAACAAAATTTGAAAACATTGTTTAACTACTGGCCACTGTTGAAAGGATGCATGTAAGGACTGGCCCACGTCAAAGGAACAGGTTCAGTTGCCGGAGTATATACAAACGGTGGCTGACATAGGTTATGGAGCAAGGGAGCAAAGTGATTGCACCAAACCCTCTACCAAGGATGCGTGGAAAACACAACTGGGACATATGCCCTATTTGAATCTATCGTGGAAATTATATGGTTTAAATGGTTTCCATTGAAAAAGACGGTTCAGCCCCCATGCATGCCCTGTAAGCCTTAAAGAGAGGTGTTAGTTAGTGAGTGAATGGATAGTGGTCCCAGTTCATTACCGGATGAGAACGGTTACTAGTTCAGTAGTGTGGGAACTGGCTGGTCATCTGAACCGGAAGTGATTCTTGACTCAAGTAAATGTATGTATAATACGGCACATACGACTATAATAAAATAGATCACGTTATGGTATACGCGTAATCATGACCGTACGGGACTCTTTCTCATGTGGCCGTGACTCTTTGCCCGACTCTAGACCCCAAATAGGGCATAATCTCTGCCCAACAGAGTCACTGAAGTCTGCCCGATTCAGCAAGGTTTTGGCCAATTGGAGGAATGCACCCTCCCCCCCCCCCCGCCCCCGTCCTATACGTCCATGTGTGTTATTACAGGGTAATGGAAACAAGTCGTATTTTCAGTTACCATAATTCTCAACTCAAAGAGGTATAAGAGGGTTACAATACACATTAAAATATAATGAATGGGAGTGATAAAATACATCAAACGCGAAAAGGAACGGATCAAGTACTTAAATTGTTGCACCTTGTTGAGCAAAAGCATACGATTAGAATGGGTAAAGTAATTCTGAGTTTCTGACCACAATTTGAATTGAGATACAGTACCGTACATGACTACAACATGGCAATGAGTTTGTGTACATGGATGTAACGCTGAGTACCAGTTCACAGGGGTGGTGCCAACGGGGGGGGCAATGGCCCCCGTCGGGGAACACCCCCCTCCCCGTCGGAGAAGGACGGCGGTTTCGTCAGGGAGGCCTAAAAATAAAAGAGAATAATAAAAACCCCACAAGGACTGAAGTTACTGGATGGATGACCATGATTTTTAGCTTTTTGAACTACTTTTTTTGTAACGCTATTGTAAAGCATATCTGAATCGGTTTTAATTACTTCTTACTAGCTCTCCTATCCCTCATCCCATCTTCCCATTAATCCGTTCGCGCAAGTTCATGCCTCCGTCGGGGACGGGCTACCCACCCCCTGTTGTTGAAAAAATCCAATTTCGTCGGGGAGACTTCATCTACAGACCTACGATAAAAGATGTGGGTCTGTAGTCACTCGGACGACCCTCTTGATCTTGCTTACTAGAAGACCATATTCTTCAAGGAAACTCACAATTCCGAATTCTCCTTACAAAAACAGACTAGGGGTTGTTCATGTGCGTGCAGTACCCAATGGTCTGCCATCTGGCCTGCCCGGACAGCCGAATTCTCACAAAGGTAATGAATATCGGCCATGTCGTTTTCAGCTACAAATAATAATAAACAGTGGTGTGAGAAAATCTCCGTATAAGTCTGACTGAAAATTTATTTGAGGGCACCTTGTAACGTGCCATATTTTCAAATACGTTGGGGGCAAAACCATTCATAGTCTTGAGTTCGGGTAGTCACGTCAAAAATTTTATTTTTTTTAGTGGACCTTGCAATTGAATCCAGCGAAAAATGTTAATACAGTCAAAAACATTTTACACTCTTAAAAAAAGTGGGCAAATTTTGCCCAACTTTTTGACCAACACTGGGCATCTATTCAACAACCTAAACAGTTGGGCAAAACTTTAACCAACCAAATTTGGTAAAGTTTGAACCCAACTGTTGGGCAGGAGATTACCCAACTGTTTGGTAAATTAGCATTTAAAAATATACCCACTTGTTGGGCACATCTTTTATTAAGCTGTTGGGCAAATGCATTAACCAAATGTTGGTTATATGTTAATCATCTTTTCCTTAACCGTTGGTGCTTTCTTTACATGTTAGATTGTAGGTTATGGCAGGGAGCTGCAACTGCAGCTCCCTGTTTATGGTAACCCATCGGCCCCAGTTTAAAAACCCTGGCTTAATAACCTATTTGGTTTGTCACTGAGTTCCGTATAAGTACGTCCAAAACTATCATTTTTAAAAGGCACTGTAAAATGATGTGTGTAAATGATGTGATGAAGTCTTGTAGTTTCATCAATGCATAAATATGAACACAAGGGCAGCATGAGAATTAGCTGGTCCGTAGCTCTCTCTCTCATACACTGTTATCATGGTTATGAAACAGGTTTCTTGTTATGCCGAAATCTTTCGAATAATAATATATAAATGCTCATTCGGACGTGAAAGAGAATATCCCAGATCCTAACCTCTCATTGGATAGCAGTTTTGCGCCAAATACGAATCATGGAATCTCATTCAAATGTGTTCTAGTTCGTAGTACTATTTAAAGAATTTTATGGAAAAGGAGATCGATTTCATGGTCTAAAATAATGTACGAGTTTAGCTGTTTGGCCAATATAAAAGATGCCAAAGACAATTTTCAGGTCATGGTACCATGTCTGCATGATTATGAGAAGAATTGTGAAACAAATCGGGTCAAGTGTACTGTTGTTTGGTGAAACCACTGCAACCAATAATATACCCAACAAATTGGCAAAAAATTACCCAACAAGTGGGTAAAGGGAAAATATGCTCAACTGTAGAATAAAATGTTATCGTCATTTTGACCAGTCAGTTGGGTATTACAGTATACGCGTGCATGGAAGGCGAAATTTAACCATTTTGTGAGCAAAGATTGACCAACACTTAGGCAATTACTTTTACTCAACAAAACTTTGCCCAGCGTTTAAACAGTGCACCAATTAGCCCCAAAGTTGGGCAAAGTTTTACCAACACATTTCATAAACTTCTTTAACCAACGGATATTTTACCCAACGTTTTAAGAGTGTAGTATGTTTTCTATTCAGTTGCATAGTCCCCCCCCCGAAAAGAGACAAGACCATTACATCTAACTGTAGCAGTACCTTTTATCTGGTACTTTTCTGATCATTAGCAAGTTTGGGGTTTTTTTCCATTGAAGTGAACCTTTCATTTTAAAGGAAAGCTCAAAATGACGACTGCTTCATTTCTAGTTACAAGTCTGGGAAATGCCATTCCAGCTATATTAGGGGTTATAGATTTCTTAGCAATTTTCTGTACGCAATTTCCTGCTGACCGGGGGTTCTCCATTTTTCAAAAAATTTTGAGCGCTCGACTTAGATAATCTTTCGGGCAGGATTACATTTTGTCGGACAAAAGAACAATTCTGCCCCTCCCAAACGCAGCTGACACGCTCCCTTACGTCCATGACAATAAATAAAATATAAAACTTTAAATATAGCGAAGCAAATTTTTTCCTCGGGAGAATGCTCCAATATGGTCCGAGGGCATAAATCTGCATGATGATATTCAGAAACCTTAACAAAACTTCAGGTCACCCCTTCTTGATTTTCCTCATGAGAACGTCAGATTCCTCCATTAAACCCCAAAACTGTCATAAAATTACAATTTTTCTCCAATATTAGCTTAAGATTGTTAAAAATAGCAAAATTTTCCAATTTCGATGGATACTCCGTACAATAAATAACCAGAGCTAACTCTCTTAATCACCCGGCATACTACCTAATTTTGCTCCTGAAAGGCATATCACTTAATAAAAGAAACCAAATTTTTCATTTTAACCTTACCAAAAAACAATTTTTTTTTCATTAAAATCCAAAATTTCTCCATCATGATAAGCTCTTGATTTTGAAAGATTCTTTCAAAAATGGGAAAACTTTCCTGGAAAACTTCTAGTCTCGTCCAAAGCCTTAGTAAGTAGGTCTTGTACGATTCAATGCGTAACCCCAAAAGAATTTCAGCTGTCGCCTGTATAACGTTTTTGATTTTTCCCTTATGAAGGACAGATTGTTCAATAAACACCCAAAATTTGTTATAGTACCAATAAAAGCCAAATTTCTTCCATAAGTTTTAATTTTAACTTCATTAAACTCCAGATTTTTAAGTATTTGTTAAAAAGAAAGCCCAAAATTTCGGCGCCGACTAAAAGGCTACGATTACACGCAATGAGCACGATTGCATAGCCGTGTTCCCATTTGATCCAGGGAGGTGGATCTTGATCTACCGAGGTGGATCAACATCAGTTACCTTGATCGAGATCCGCGTTCCCATTTGAGTGAGCGCGGTAGATCAAACGTGTTTTATGAACACATTGCGCAAGCGCGAAAAGGTCACCAATGTTTACAAGTCGGCCTGCCATGCATTTTGTATCGATGTATCACAAAAACATACATGAGTGTAACCGGAGATCCAGGGTCACTTGATCTACCGATGTGTTCCCATTACAAACTTTGATCCAGCGCGGTGGATCTGATCTACCCCGAACGGTCGATCAAAATCGGTGAATCTTGATCTTGAGTGTGTGTTGTTGATCTGCGTTCCCATTAGTGTTTGATCCACCTCGGTAGATCAAGATCCACCTCCCTGGATCAAATGGGAACACGGCTCATGACTAACTACATTACCGTGGCCCAAAACACAAGTACCAGAGTACATGACTGCAAATGGCAATGAATACAACTTAGTACAGGAGTACAAGATATCAAACGATTACTGATGATGACTACTGACATGGCAACATGTAGCCTTCAAGACAAGGAGTATGGGTACATGACTATGAGATTGAGCGCAAGTACATGGCTACGAGGCAACTTTAAAGAACCAATTCTCTCACCCAAAACTGCAAAGTGGTAGGGATGTACCGAATTTCTCAATTGGCTCAGCTCTTTGACTGACATGCTAATTCAAACAATGCAAAGTTTCACAGCTTGTATTACACAGCATGATCTGTGCTGAGAGAGTTTTGTTTATACACATCGAACCTTGTAATACTCACCCTGAAGCAATAAACTGAGACTGTGTCAAGATGAGGATGAATTTCAGATAATTGTGGGAGGGGCTTAAGTAAGAAGGTTAGGAGAATTGGTACTGTTTTCTTCAGTGTTATGTTTGAATCTTTCACCAGAACCGTTTATCATCTAGGCTACAGAAAACGTTTCGTGTCTTATCCGGCTACTAGACAGTCGTATGTGGATAGTAATGGAGCCACACAATACAAATGCTGCGACGGATGGGAGCAAGCTCATAAAAGGTCATCAAAATGTTCCATACGTAAGTTCAAAATGGTAATTTATTTTCACATTTATGCAAAGTTTAGCATTTTCATGATGAATTGCTCCCATTCAAAATGTCCACTGGAGTTCCCCATGCCTAAACCCACCTGAGGGTAGGCAGACACTAAGTAATACACCATAGACACTGAAACCAACTGACTTCCACATGGCAATTACAAGGAATTGTGGGATAGGAGTTTGGTGTCCATATTTTTTTCTTTTCAGTGGCATTTTACTGTAGCAAAAAATAATTCACAGCAACATTCTTTCCCACAATCCATTGCAATAGCCATTTGGAAAAGTGTACATAGGAAACCCCAGCCGATAGTAACTAGCAAACAATTTGAGTTTTTTACAAGGCTCTCTCAATCCATCGTATTAATTTTTTGCAATGTACGTAGAATAGCATTCAACCTCGTGACCTAGTTTCCAACCAGTTGGTTGGAAACTGGGTCGTAAAACTCCATCCAACCAAACTAACTAATACAGTGACATTATTACATCTCACTGAGACAATATATAGCCCAAGACAGATTTGAAAATCCCCATTTTAAGAAGGCTCAATTCAACATGACCATCGCTGATAGGCGTTAATATTATACCACTGAGTACCACCTAGAGTCGGCCTTTTTCTAATCGAGACGTCTTTAATGTCTACACTTTGACTACATTTTTAGTATAGGGGCATGGAGATTAGGGCCTAACCGATGTGGTTTTTCACTGCCGATCCGATGTCCGATGTTTTTTCCCCAACATCGGCCGATATCCGATCCGATCCGATATTTTCGTCACCCCGCCGTATCTATGCGTTTAGGCCCACAATTTTTCCCCGTTTACTAGTAGGTCTAGATTTCCTTGTTGTAACTATAAGCAATGCCTTTTTATGTACATTGCCCGCGCATTTACTCCTATTTAAAGTCATCTTTAAAATGTCTAATAATTTGCAAATTAGTATGAGACTGTGAATGAACTGATCACATGAAATTATATTTGAGTTTGAATGTTGGTTGTACTCTATTTAATTAAGCTGAATTTTCACCGGTGCGAGGGCCGATCATGCCGATGTACAGTCTGACAGTAGTGTTGCTTCTCAGATCAGTGTATGCTACAACGTACACTAACTTTAAAATCTGCATGCAAGCTACAGTAATTCATACCGTAGCAACGGGCGCGCCAACACTGCAAGTCAGTTCTTTTTTATGTAGAAACTTGCAGACAAGATGTACCGCGTGCCGTATATTCTGCAAGAATCTGTAACAACTCTGTCTAAACCCTTCCCTGCGTACTGTAATACTAACGGCGATTTTCTAAAATACACAATATGGGACGCTACCTCGAGTATACCGAAATGAAAACCAAACCTTGAAATAAAATCGAGCCTTGAATTGGCCGATATAATGGTTTATTGTGTCAATATTATGCAAACGAACACTTACATGTTTAGTGCCAAGATATGACTGCAATGATTTCGTAAATATTGACGATAATTTAAGACACCGGGATTGTTGGTTTGTTTCTTCGCCACGAAGCAAATTAACCTCGTGTTATGTATGAAATACTAGGATGTAACTACCAACACTAAAATTGTTTGGGAAAAATAACGATCTAACCAAAATTCATTATCTTGTGAGCCCCAAAATATCGCCGTTTACACACGTGTGATGGAGAGTTTCCTTTCGACAGGAGTTTGAAGGGTGTCCCGACCTGAACGGGAGGGCGGTTATGAATGAACCTATGTAGTACTCCCAGGTACGCGACTTCCTAATAAGGCCACGATAGCGTGGGTGTTGGCACACGTGTACGCTAGATGCAAATTTAACACGAATGACGTCATTTTCGGACGTGATAGAGAATACGGTAAACAAATGCTGGGATCGGTAGATATTTTTAACTTTGTTTTGAAAGAAGTAACACAGACAGCTTCGAAGTGGAGTTAGCAGGATTGCTTTTTGAGTCCAAAAACGTTTAAAAATTAAAATATGAAAAAAGCAAAGGTGTAAAGAAGTATTGATTTTCTTAGAAGGGGTTTTTTCTGTCATATTTCTAATATCTGTCGGTTTGATTTGAACTTGTGAACGTGATCGATACCTCTCCGATACAGTTGTTAATTTCTCATGCATATACAGTACCCAAAGGAGCATGGACAAAGCGTTGCTATACGTCTACTTTACTCATCTTCGGGAGTATCGCTTGTCTTCCCCAAAAAACTCTTCACCAGAGAATCGGGAGGACTTAAGAAAAAAATGGGTAATCACCGATCCTGAGGGCTGTTGCGATCGGCACCATTTTTTTGAAACTTTTTTTTAATACCACGTGCAAACACTAGGTCTTACCCATGCCAATATTGGACCATTCCATCATGAAAAAGGCTCAGCAAAGTTTGTAACAACAACGGAGTAACTCTTGAAAGAAATTTAATCATGCAGTTCATGTATTGCAGGTTTGTTCTTTATTTGAGCATAAGGAATGTATGAAACTGCCATCAAAAAACTATGGGACAAAAGTGAAGAGAAAATGCAACTGAAATTTGTAAAATATTACATACGGAATAACAACTTTGCTGGCTTGTTATTACTAAGTTTTACTTATCCTGTAGTGAGGATTCACAGAGTGTCATTAAGTATCTGCAGTAAACGTGAGGTTACGTTCCTTGACTCTGTGCCAGAGAGGGGAAGGACTTTCAGAAAAAAAGAAACTTCTTGCAGTTAAGGCGTAGGAAATGGCTTGTATATGGTGGCGCAAGACCACGCAGTAAAGAGTTCCTTTGAAATTTTTGCAAAGTTTTCAGGATACGGTATATCGGTAAACATCGGCACGTGAATTTAGCTGAATAATGCCGATCCGATATTTTACCGATGGTGGCGAATATCGGCCCGATCCGATGTCCGATCCGATTATCGGTTGAGCCCTAATGGAGATGCTTAGTTGATAAATGCTCTTTAATTGACAAAATTTAGAAAATTAAAAAGATTTAGTGTGGCTTTCATTCCACGAAATGCATTGAGAGTGCTTGCACGAGAGGACTCGAACTATTTAAACATTATAACAGTGTATAACACATTCGTGTTGGTGTGTCGTTACATGTTATTCAACTAGAAATGCTTGCATTGTATATACTCACAAGGACGTGGCCTTCGATAATAAAATGTTTTTGACTGCATAAAGGGCACGTGCTTTATAAAGTTACGGGGGAAGCTACAAATTGCATGATTGGTAGAATTGGAACTGTGTGGAAAGACGCGAATTGTTCTTTAATTTATTTGCTAAGACGGCGTTTAATGCCAACCTCCTGTAAAAGTTACAGACTACCTTTTATAACCCAGTGAACTTAATACCGTAGATAGTCTGACAGTACAAGATAGGTTTTATAGGTTTTATAGTTTTTACCGACCGGCTACAATCAGACCTACCAAGCACTTCAACTGGTAAAAAGACTATATACGTCATGACAAAGTAAACGAGTTATATGACATTAATTAATTCCTTTTCTAAACATTTGTTGCCATGGTGACACTACTTCATCAGTACCGAGCTAAAGAAAACCTGATAACTCCTTAATTAAATGTTTTCGTAACACCAAACCTAAGGAATACCTGCTGATCCAAGATGATACGATGCTATGAAACGGACCTTGGCCTTTACCCATGACAGAAATAAGAGCGAAAAATCTAGAGAATGGTTGTGTATTTAACCTAGACTAGATATTTATGAAGCCACTCAATATTTCCCTTCAATAACGAAAGGTGTTAATCATTTCTTTGATCAAGATTTCTTGACGTTGAATGGTGAGATCTTTGAAACCATGAAAGAAGAGTCTATATCTGATGTCCAAGAGAAGATAAGGCCCCCATTTATTGTTTTAATATAGGGAGAGATGACTCTTATTCTTGCGTAGAAACCACTTCTTAAAAAGAAACATTCAAGGGTTCCCTGTTTGTTTAAAAAAGTCAGTTTTGAAAAGGATTCATTTCATAAAGTTCAGTAATCGTTCTTGTGCCATGCGATGATCTCTCGCACTTCGAGAGATTTCATCGGATAGAAGTTTTTCAAGGAAAATGTCGCAATTGGACAATGACGTCAGTTTTTGCCTCTCTTCATTGATAACCCTAATCATTTCTGATTTTGTGTCGAACACTAACAGGCAGTGGCGTAACCGGGAGGGGGTTGGGCAAGTACCCATTTTTGGTTCCTTGTGTAACAAAGGAACCTATGCAGTCACCTTGGCGTATGTATGTGTGTGTGTGTGTGTGTATGTGTGTGTGTATGTGACGGATTGGAATGCGAGGTATGTGGTGCGATAACTCAATAACCGAGTGATCAATTTTTTTCAAACTTGGTATGTATGTAGATGTTGTGGAGTAGATGTGCCCTATCGTTTTTGGTGGAGGTCAAAGGTCACTGGTGATCACCAGAGGCCAAAAACTGAATTTCTGTTAGTAGCTGTAACTCAGTATCCGTTGTTCAAGCAGTGGCATCATTTTAGGATAAGTTAGATTGGTAGGAGGTGAAAATGTTGGTACATTAACCAAAATAATTGGAAAGGGTCAAAAGGTCAAAAAGTAATGTTTTATTGATATCTTGCCACTGAAACATTTTAGAGGGTGGTGTAATGGAGATTTGTGTTGGTCTAAGTGAAATGCACGTGATGACCCCCTTGACCTTGCTTGACCTCATTTGACCTTTTGACCTTTGTGACTTTTTGTGACTTTTTTGTGACGTCAAGATTTGTCTTGATCAGACGAACCAAAAAGGCTATTACACTACCCTCCTACAATGTTCGTTACTTGAGTTACTGACATTTAAATGACAGGCTAGTGTGTACATGTAGGTCATATGCAGGCCTATTGCAATGCCATGTATGCGGTGCAATTACTCAATAACCAAGTAACATAGTGGAAATAATGGAAAGTTGTGTTCGTCTAAGTAAAGTGCACGTGAAGACTCTTTGGGTCTTTGTTCAATTGGTTTAAAAGTCCAGCTGAAGTTTAATGCCTTTAGACAAATGCAATGTATAAAAGAAAAGAAGAATTATAACCCCCTCTCAGTCTAAAAGCAGTTTAGTTAACAATCAGGACAGTAATGCAATTATTATTAAAAACAACCTTTTCCTCACATACAGTATTGAATAAAGTTATTCACAGTGCAAGCTAAGATTCCAATTTCAATAGTAAAATATGAAAGCAGTTTCTCTTCTTTACCTCTGCTTCTACCCTAGGGACTACAATGCTGTTTCTAACACCCTCTTTAGGTTAAAAGGTCAAGTTGAAAGTCATTTATTAGATTCTACAGAGCTATGTTTGTTTCTTGGTCTTCTAGCCAAATTGTGAAGAAGAAATTGGTGGTAATAAATCACTATCGGGCTGCCTTTAGTAGCAGAATTGTGGCCTTTTCCTTATTTTTGCTTTTCAGGCAAACACATTGGGTAGTCTAAAGGACAACCATGACATAATTTCTAGTCATCCATCATAAATTTTGGTGGTCAGGAATGACCAGATGACTGTTAAATTTCTTTGGTGCAGAAGAGACTGTGTTTATTTAAAATCAGTTTTGATCTACTTTGACTGTATTTGACCTTTGTGACTTCTTTTTAAGGTCTGGATTTGAATTGTTGAGAACCTCCTATACTACCCCAAACTCAAGTAAATGACATTTTAGTGAAAGGTGATGAATGTATTTGTCGCATGGAAGTGGGCAGTGTGCAGTGTGATAATTTGAAAAGTTTAGTGTTCCATTTCTCTCAAACGGCAAGTGCTTGTATGATTTTGAAATTTAATGTGCCCCTATGTTTTTGGGTGATGGCCAAAAGTCATTGGGGTTAAAGGTGCAAATTATGCCTTACCTTGGGACTACCTTAATACAATATCATCTTTAATGCAAGGAACCATAGTGCCCTTGGGCTCTTGTTTTTTTTTTTGTTTTTTTTTGCTGAAGTGTGAACATCTCTGAATTAGGGGTGTAATTTGCGGCGCGCGAAACTTTCCGGTTTTTCCCCTTTTAAAATAAATATTTAAAATTATGGAGATCGTATTGCAGATTATTTCGGATTCTAGGTTTCCAGTAAGAAAATTTGAAAAGGGGGTTTATTGAAGAATCTGCATTTCCTATTGGCAAACCTGAGATTGCCCGGAGACCAACGATCGTTCTTGCTACACAATGTTATTTCAGGCCTACAAATTGAAGCTCTCCGACGACATTTCAATAAAATCAAGAACTTATGTTGGAGAAAATTTGGAATTTTATGAATGAAAATTCAATGAAAAAAGCTGCATGAATTACTTGATGGTCTGGTGGTCACATATCGCAAATTTCCGATTTAGTAATTTCAGGCTCGGGAAAGTTTACCAAGCTGGTTTATGAGCAAGTACTAATGGGTTAGGAGTCGCGATTTGCGGCGCTCGAAACGCGCAGGAAATTTTGCTATTTCAAACAAATAATTATAATTATGGAGCTTCTATTGGAGAGAATTCGGAATTTCATGAAAGAAGAGTCGGAAGAACCACATTGTATATAACTGGTGCCGCAAATGGCTAATTCCCAAGTTTTTCATAGAGGAGTTTTTCAGAGGGGGAAATTACCCCCCCCCCCCCCCAAAGCTACACCACTGCTTGTAGGACTATCAAACTCGACCGGCACTCGATCTACGGGACCGTAGCTCGGAGTGGACTCGTAGTTATTCAAACATATAAGGAACAGCAGAGACGATCAGTTGTGAACTTTACTATCAGTTCTGTCGGTAGGGTAATGTAAAGTCCCCACCCCACCCCCCCCCCCCCACACACACACAGAAAAAAAAATATAGTAAAAGAGTAAGTAATTACATGTTCGTAGATTTCAAACGAGAACTAAGATATTTATTTTTTCTTTTGCAGTGAGACTTATTTCATTAAAAGAATTTTTTTGTTGACCTGATGATATTATTGTAAAGCATTCCCTTTGGGAGAGGAGGTTCAATATTATACCGACCTCTGCCTATACACGGCGTATCACAATTTTACTTGGTGGTGGCAACCTACAGTTTATAGCTATCCAAAGTTTAAATTATGTTAAAACAATGAAAAAATATGAGAAAAATCTAGTAAGGGCTGGAATTGCTTACAAACTTTAGGAACAGATCATCAAGTAAAATCCTGATATTTCGATCGGAGATTGGGATTTCAAACTTCAATAGTAGAAAGTGAAGACTTCTTGACCTTATCGTTGCTGTGTACTCCCTTAAATGATTCACTGCGAACACAAACTTCACTGCCAATACTGAACCTAGCTTTACCTCAAAGAGGTAGTGAATCTTCCAAATGTCTCGGGATTCTGTGTACCTGTTCTATGTACAAAACCATAGTGCTACTTTTGATTTCCTTATATGGGGTCTACTTCCCGTCTCCCCTCCGCTTCCAGACATTTTACATTGATTTAATATACATACTTTGAAAGCAGAGTTAAGAGTGGGAATTCCCTCCACGGAGAGTACTCCAAAAGAGTCAAATTTCATTCTTGATGGAGTGACTACAGTAATCACCCTTTTAAAGGAGTTATTCACATTTCTTGAAGTGAGTTTCACTCGTCGAGGAGTGAATTGAACCTCTGATGGAGTGAATTACACTTTCGACTCTATCGGAGAATGAATAAGCTCATTCCTTTGCTTCTAGAGAGCAACAGAGGAATGACAGATATCTTTCCAGATACTTTACAAGAAGTGTACTCTCCCCTCAATAGATAAGTTGAACAATTAGGTACTTCCAGCTGTCCAGCTAGATCCCCAGGTCAAATGTACTAATAAGCTGTTTACGCATGCGTACAGATAGCCCACTCAGCAAACGTTTGCCCCCTGGTCTGCATTACCCTCAGTAAAAGTCGATTGAATTTACAACTGCCACGAAAGCTGAAGGCACACTTCAATACATTTCCCAAAGGATGGATTTTCAATCGGTAGCCACGGAAACATTTTGAATTAGGCTAAAACCCCTTGCCAACAATGTTAGTCATTGCATCAAAGCATTTCAGTACGTCTCACCACTCGGCCCAACATAATTCGCCTCAGGATTTTTCGCCTTCTCCAGTAAGGGAACCTTGTTGGGCCACCGGCCTGCTTGGTGTGTTGGATCTTCTAAGAACCATGGCCTAGTTAACCAACCAAAACCGGATGGAAACATGCCACAAACTTACACACTAACCAAAAATTGATATTTACTTTGCCCAAAATAAAGTGAGAATTGAGTCCAGAAGTTAATTAAAGAGAATGGGTCGGTCCATGGTTTATTCAAATGTGTAATATCCATATGACTAACAGATATTCATAAATGCACACCTACACTCAATTTAGTATTTATTTGATTTATTCATGTGTGTATACCCAGGAAATAAAATGACCATAGAATATTTATCAAGCCTGTTTCAACGATGGTCTTCATAATTCGAGGACAAAACTAACAAAACTAAATTAAAAAATGTTTTTAGGAAAGGACTTTGTATATTTGTCGTACTATCCAATAATTTCATCTGTCGTACCTCAGTTGGCCATCACATGACTTATAATGAATGAAACAGAAAGCGACAAATTACTCAGCCCCTGTTTTCTATGCCACAATTTCACTTTCACCTTCTGCCATGTTGGTTTTCGTTGCCTGAAAATTGTTCTATATTTAAAATTCTCATTACCACTCATCGGAAAATATAATTCTACAATATATATTTTTCAGCTATTTGCCACCCAGAATGTCAAAACGGAGGGCGATGTGTCGGGCCTAATTCTTGCGCATGCCCAGTTGGATGGTCCGGGAGCTCATGTGATGTTGGTAAGAGATCCGTTTCTCATTGTATATACTAGAATGTGTCGGTTATAATTAGTTGAGTCACTATGTTGGTAACACCATTTTCAAAACATACAAAATTTATTAATTACATGAATACGTGATGGTTTACAAGGACGTAGTAATCATAATAATTAAGAGAATAATGGGAATGATTAGCCGCAACAATAAGCATTTCCCAGACCACAACCGGTATGTTTTAATGAAATGGATACTAGTTTATTATCCAATCATTGCTGATGTTGTGATGAGATCCATGGACGTTATTTTTGACACGTACTGCTCGTTTGTGTCGTACTTCTTTGACAATTTTGAAGGTACCACATGACCCTTTGACATAATTTGATTGAGTGCGATTAGGAGTAATACCTCGTTGTTTTTGTATGAAGGTCCCTACAGGCGACAAATGGTATGCTACCAGTGGCGTAACCAGACTTTTTTTATTTGGGGGGAAGGGGGGAGTGTTGAGTGATAGGACAAGCAGAAATGGCACCATCTAAGCGGGGTGCCCCCATCTCTTGGAGCGTAGCGTACAGAGGAAATTCTGGCAAAAAAAAAAGCCTCTCAGTTTGCTGAAATGGCACTTAGGGTATTTTTATACAACTAAAATCCATATTTTCAAAGGATATTTGTGAAGTTTTTGTCTTTCACACGTTTTGCCCAGCATCATTAGAAGGGCAAGCGGGGGGCAAGGCATGTGACTAGGGTACTCCCGCTCCATTCCATCTCTGGTTACGTCACTGTATTCTACTATTTGTCCGGTCTATGTGATGTCCATGCCTCTTCCCATTCCATCAAATGGTTGTCAAGCGCCATTGTGGGCAAGTCCAATTTAACCAAGCATCAACGTGTCGACTACAGTATTCTAACAGTCTGATATCGAGTGCCACACCAAAGTTGTTTTAGACGGTTAATTTTTGTTGGCTATCCTATGAGGCAAGTACGTCGAGTTTCTCTCTAACTGTAGAAAGAACTAAGTCACTTTTAAAAGTAGGTCGCTCTTTGATGGAGTGAAAACTGTGAATTCACACCAATAGAGCGAAATTCACTCTAAGAAGAGTGAAATTCACTCTTTAATGCCTTAAGTGATCACCCTGATCACTCGGCAGGAACTCCATCAAGAGGGAAACGTCGCTCTTTTGGAGTGAATTTCACTCCTCGTAAAGTGAGATTACACAGTGGCCGTGTGAGTTCACAGTTTTCACTCTATTAGAGAGTGACTAAGTGCACGCACTTTTACATTTAGAAAGTTGAATTCTAGTCACCTCATTTTGTTTTCATTATAGGTTACACTCAGCCCCGCTCCACTTCAAGTCCAAACAGTCCTCGATCCACCATCCTCACGTAAAAGAAATGTGGTCTTGCCATAACTCTTTGTCACCTAATCGTTAATTGAAGTTAAATGACCCGCCGTTTTCGTCGTGTCATCAGGGGGGTTCCATTAAGAACAAACGTCTGAGAATGGCCAAAGACCTTTGTCTGTACTATTTTTGCTCACCAAATGCCATCAACCTTTAGCATAATTCAAGCCTGCCTTCCATATGTTTTCATAAACATCAATTTGCAATTTGTGAGCTTAGATCCTTTAAAGACAATGCGACTTAGCAATGTTTTAGTCAAGTGGCGCTATGTCATTACTCCAACCGGAAACTAAAAGTTCACTCTTTAAATACACGGAAACGTTTATAGGCCATTTACAGGCCACCCATTTAGGTTTTGAATAGGAGGAAACATTAATACACCGTTCAGGATACACGAATATAAAAATCTGCGGTAACATCAGATTGTACCAGGGAAGTATAGCGGGATCATTTTATGACAAGTAAATGATAATGACATGCAAGTCACCACACAATCTACTGTAGAGGGCGTCATCAGATTTGGGTAAATTATTAGCTCATTGCAACTCCATAGTAGCGTACCAAGAGAGGGACAAGGGAAAGGTTCCCTCTAAGAAAATATCGGTGCAAAATCAAGAAGATGGAACCTCTTTGAAAGAAGGAGATGGAGAAAAAAATACAGGAAAAGATGGGTAAAATGGAAAACAAAAGGGGAAAAGAAGAAGAAAGGAAATAATAAGAATGAGAATCTAACGATTGATGGGAAGGATAGAAAGAAGTGGAATTGTTGAAGAAGGGAGATTGTTTAAATATCGGCAGGGCTGGTGACGGTAGAAAAGACAGAAGGGAGGCTGGGGACGTGGAAGTGGGCACGAATGGTTAAAGTATAGAAAAGGGCACAAAGGGTTAAATCAAACAGATTACACATGGGGAAGGGAAACTGTGACTCCAAATTGCATATAGGGACACGTAATATTTATCTTTTCAAAATTTTACAAAGGAAGCGGGGAACACCCCCTATTTTTAGACAAAAGGAATACGAGACGAGCAGCCTAGGAGACTGTCTTGTAAATTTTCGGCAAGATCTGAATGGTGGACAAGAGCCTGGAAATAGTCGGGAAGCCATCATCTTAAAAACTCTGGCATACATGCCCTTAATCTACACAGAAAACATATAAATGATCCTGAATTCTTTCAAAACTTTGCCTTAAAAACATGATAGTCACGGTAAAACCTTTCTTGGGAAATTGAAACATGAGAAAAATATGTCGTGACGCGTTTTGAAACGATAAAGGTCGCGACACATTTGGCAGCTCATAAAATGAATTATTCCTCAATCTGACTTCATAGTTTGGCACAACACTTTATCCAAAATGGAAGAAAATTATGTGAGCGAAAGTTGCAAAAAAGTTTTGGGATGTTTCTCATCGCTAGATAACTCGGACACACGGTCAGATGTAGTCCATATGCCTATACCGAGTGCCGAAAGTTTGGCGATGACTCCCCCCCCCCCCCCCCCAAAAAAAAAAAAAATAGTACGGTAGTTGTGCAGTTTTCCTGGAAATGTCCTGATCATTTTGCAATTTTCTGGTTTTACTTTTTTTGAAGTGAACATTTATTGTAAAAGAAAGCTCAAAGTACTTCTTCTAAAGTCCTCCGGATCTTTTGGCAAAGGGCCATTCGTCGAAACCAAAAGATATAATGCTCCTTGAAGAAGCTATTACGTCTACTGAAGCTCAAAATACTGGCTGCTTGCTTCGACTGTGCTAACAAGCCTGTGTATGCCGTTTCTGGTTGTGACGTTTGTACATCTTTTTGCGCATGTCTACACCTGTGTTCATATGTACCTCATCT
This sequence comes from Holothuria scabra, assembly GCA_037179385.1. Taxonomy (NCBI): domain Eukaryota; kingdom Metazoa; phylum Echinodermata; class Holothuroidea; order Aspidochirotida; family Holothuriidae; genus Holothuria; species Holothuria scabra. The sequence continues at coordinate 31,807,888 of CM074185.1, read as the reverse complement.
TGCCCCAAGTCTCTCGATATGTTCTCCCTCAGCTGTGAGGATTCTCCTGTCACTATTCCTTATCTAAGTGTCACCCATTTGACCTCTGCCAAAGCACCTCTGCAGACAAACCAATTTCTGACACTCCTTTTTCCTCTTCGATTTGCCATAACGCCAACACACACCGTGCTAAACAACCCACATGGACCAAAACACCTCGACCGGTAATGCCCGCTAACAAGTTCTTACACTCACCGCTTTGAACATTTCTACACTTATCGTAACGATGTGCGTGGCAGATTCCTGTTTATACGCTGTTCACATATCAACTAGCGGAGATCTAGCTTGCTCGAGAGATCTTGTAGCTTTTGCAACTGGTGACGTAGCATTTTGGGCAGTCCGGTTTTTAATCTCTAATCTCTATAGCCAATGAAAAGCTTTCTATTTGTAAACAGACAGAACGACGCTCCGTTCTTCCCACGATGATCTCAATGAATATCCAGCGAAAGTCGCAAAATGCCGAAGCCGATTGGATAATACAGTAAACTATCTCGAAATATATTCATCTAAAGTCTTAAATGAATATAACAATAAAGAAGTTAAAGATGACGTAAACGGTTGCAAAAGATACAAGTCTCTCACGGCAAGCCGCAAGTTTGAACTGGCCGCTCAGAAGGCTCGTGTCTGTGAGCTGTGTACAGTCTTCGAGAACCGTTGTAAATAGTACAGGTGTTACAAGACTTGCTCGCGGAAGTTGGAGAAACGGGAAGTGAGAAGTAATCTGAATTGTTGCATATCAACACAATGCGATAGAATCACCGTGAAGAACAGGAACAGAAATAAAATGAAAGGTGGATTGAAGGAATACGTGAGAGACTTGGGGCAAGTCTAACATCCCTGGGAATGTCATATAAAGCTATATAGCCACCATAACCTTATACCTATATGCGTACATATACGTATACATGTTGGCATGCCCTTGCATGCGTATATCCTTAACCCTATGATTACGTATGTACGTATCACTTCCGGACACCGATTTGTGTCAACTAGAGCCCTAAAACGTACATTGCATTGTCAAAAACCCCTGCAAATTTACACAGCATAAAATGAGGGGATATACAAAGATTGCAGAAAGTTCTGTCAACTTATTTGCCAGAATTTGCCTGAAATTTTTATGTATTTCTATATTTCTTGTTCTGTACTAAATATTAAGCGAATTGCAACAACGTAGCTCTTCCCATATTTTGCCTTTCCTCTTGAGATATGCAGTATTAGGCTAATCTTACCTCAGTGTGAGAAGAATTTATATTTTCAGGCTTGACTGTTGTTTTACGACGCTAATGTTAGAGTCCTTTTGTACGACGGATCCACAAAAAGGAATAACTCAAAAAGTCTGCAATTTCAAGAGTTCCCTATTTTCCTCTTTTATTTGCCTTCGGACTCAGTCCCAGTCGTACGTCTTTTTCACATTGATCCTCAAAATGCTTTCCTGTCACGCCTTCCCTTCTGACCTGTGTTCTCATTCCACCCAGCTCTCTTAGTTAAATGATTACTTTGTTTAACAAAACTCTACTACATACCTAACCTGCCTAAACTGCAATGTACCTGTACCACAGACTTAAAGTTACGCTACAAAGAAATGGACCTCGGTATACAAAAGAGTAGGACGTTAACCTGCGTCCGGTTGTGGAGTTTTTAAACGTGGGGACAATGAGGTTACCCTTTGCCACAACCGCCTCCAGGGCACCCTTGGGCAAGGTGCACTTGTATTTTGCGCAGTTCAGTTCGTGTCGCCGAACAGAGTGGATGTGCCTGTTTCTCCACATGGCTCTTTCGATCTCTTCGGCACTTTGTTTGGTTTTTGTTGATTGTAAATAGTGTAAATATTGTATATAGAATGTGAATATGGCAGGTGGACCCCACCCCCCCCCCTCCCCGTGACCCTTTGGGATGGTGGCCCTTCGGGCAGTTACTTGTGTGTTGGTTGTGGCTCTTTGGGAGCGGTGTTCGTGGTTTTGTTTGGGAAAGAGTTGTTTCGTTTTTCAATTGGCGAGTCCTGTTTAGACTTTTTTAGGGACTGTGACTCTTCGGGAGTGGTGTTAGTTTCGTTGGTTTCCGTTTATGAGGGAAATGTTAGTATTCAGTCTTTGGGGTTTTTGGCCATATGCAACTGTTTCGCCGTCCGACCGTGTCCGCTTTTCAGCACGTAAAAAGTACAAAAGAAAACTCCTCGGCCTTTGGCTAAGATCATGTGTAGTATCTGCTCTTTTCATCCAGTATAGACTAGAGCCATGCATGACAGACCAGTAATGTGAATGGTCTGAAAGCCGTGAGGTTGGTCACAACCGACAACAGGGAGGTGTTATGGTCACATATTGTCTTTCAGTGGACGTAATACTAATAACTTCTAAGGGAAGCAGTGAAAGTTTGGTTTCGCCGAACGGCCCTTTGCAAGAAGGTTAGGAGGACTTGAGAAAAAGGAAACTTAGGTAGCAACAAAACCTCAGATACACGAAACGACGAAGGAAAAATACTGAACACACGAAATGCCCACAGAGGAAAGCAACCAAAATGTTCTTCTGTGGTCTTAACAAGCAACAATCAAAGTGGGAGAAAGTAATATGACTTAAACTTACAAAATCATATCGAGTGGCTAATCAGCTCAACATTTTTATCGAATTCGGTTTCTTTTGACTGACCAGCTCAGAAGGGAGACCCGGTGATCACTTTGGATAAAAACGCACGTGACTTTCACCAGGCGTGGAATCGAACCTCCCGGTTGCTTGGTTCCCTCGCTTCAATGTTTAAACTTACATTAATAAATGAGTTTTAAAAACCTTCAAACTGCACCCTTACAGGGGAGCTTGAAGCAAACTTTTGTCCCCCTGAATTCCCTGCTACTTTTAGACAAGGACAGCTTAAATTTGGGCTTGGGGTTAAGCAGTAATAAATCCCTTTCTTTTATTTTGGATTCCTGACAAAATCCATGACTCGTAAATGTCAATGAGTCCTGCTATCTGGGACTGGGAGGCATTTTGGCAGACAACTCAATTGAGTTACGCGTCAACCTGTCAACCTATGATCGTTGAAATGTCTCGTTCTCTTGAGGGAAGGTCATTGGAAAAGGCTCTGAGAAACTGCATGGATCTTTCCCCTTCAGGTTCCGGCAACAACTTGAATACCTGTGCCCTCTTTTGGTCGGTCCGTTGTGAAATATGGTTTAGTCGAATTCGCTTATTTATTTCAACTGTTCATTAACAACACATCATACACACATTGCAATGCAGAAAAAAAAAGTGGGTCAAATTTATAAGTAAGTGTTGTGTCCATAAACAAACATTTTTAATTTTAATTATAAATACAGTTGAGGGGACCTGATAAAAATATAGGTTATAATGGACTATAGTTACCTGTCAAAATAAAAAAAAAGACACAAGGAAGTTCAAGCTATATCTTCTATTCGCCCCCCCCCCCCCCCATCAAGATATTCAAAAACCCAGCGTTTTAAATTAGAAATTATATCAGTGATAAACGCAGGATCAGAAAAATGAGCTCAATATAGGCAACATGTTCTACGTTACTTTCTCTATAAAGGCTGTAAGGAGATTTTGGTCAATGTGTGGGGGGGGGGGGGGTCGTCCTGTACGAAATTACGGGTCTCCATTCTCCTTTTTCACAGATAATAGCAGCCTTCACGTTCTAAAACCAACAGAGGCGGTTGATATGAAGTCAATGACTAAAATTCACTCGTTTTAATCCACCGAATATTATATTTGCGATGGATGTACAGAAAGATGATTGACTAGTTTCTCAAGTAAACTCATTTTGGAGCACGTGTTGTAGCCACGGGTGTGTTTATACCGACGGCTTCAGAGATGTACGCATAAGCAGTTGAAGTCGAAGGGGCTTTAATTACGGTGAAGCAGATTGTCTTATAAAATATATAGAGAAGGGGGGAATCGTCCACATATTTGCCTCTTAAAACTCTTATCATCGCAAACTGCATGATCATCATTAAAGGGATCCAGAAACCAAGTAGGAGATTTCAATTATCTTGATCATTAGTGTCCTATCCATACTCTGAATGTTCAAAAAAGGTCTATTTAAAGGCCAAATTCTCTCACCTCAAACAGTACCAATTCTCCTAACCTTCATACTTAAGCCCCTCCCACAATTGTCTAAAATTCATCCTCATCCAGACACAATCTCAGTTTATTGCTTCAGGGTGAGTATAGAAATGCTCAATGTGTATAAGCAAAACACTCTCAGAACAGTTCATGCTGTGCAATATACGCTTTGGTACTTTGCACTGTTTGAATTAGCAGTCAATCAAAGAGCTGAGCCAATTGAGAGTTTCTGTTATCCGGGCCATGCAAGAAGTGTAGTTTGGGGTGAGAAGATTGGCCCTTTAAATGCACGTTTTCTAGTCAGAGTGTATACATTCTCCTATCCCCTGGCTTTACCAAACCCGCAACCAAACAAGGCTCAAAAAGGAGGTAAAAGGGCTTTAAGTCGGTCATACGATAGTTATGGTGGGCAAGTTAAAGAGGGAGTGTCGTCATGAAAAAAATTCTGAAAACGCAAGCCTTCGGTAACCTTTTCACGGATTTCGTCACGACCATGTGACTTCATAATTACTATCGAAAATATTCATATGTCAGATATTAATTATGAAGTCAAGTAGTCGTGACGTAATCCGTGAAAAGGTTACCGAAGGCTTGCGTTTTCAGATTTTTTTTTTAACGACGACACTCCATCTTTAAACAAAGTTTACCACTAAAATGCAAATGCCTTAGGGTAATGATATTTTTTTATTTTCTGGGGCGAAAACGTTCCAGTCCCTGTCCTACACCACTAACTGCTGACTTCGGTTTACAGCTTTGTACTGGTACAAACAGTGTTTGTCCCTTCTGTACTTAATAACTTAAAATGAGACTTTTTTATTTCTAGATGTAAATGAGTGTGAATATGACTATCACGGTTGCAGTCAGCTTTGCAAAAATGCTAACGGTACCTACAGCTGTGCCTGCTACTCGGGATTTGAGTTAATGGCCGATACCAAGACATGTCAAGGTAATTATTTTGTATAAAATTTGAGAGGAAAAAAGGGCGATCATTATTGAAAAATGGGTGAAGGCAGGGTTACAATATTTTCATTATATGTTTCTTATGTAATATCACGCCCTCCCCGTATTTTTTGGGATGATGTGCACTGTTTAACAAGAAATTTTCTTACTGGCTAACGATAGCCCAATCTCTAACCTAATCCCTAACCCTAACAAAGAATACAATCGATACAATACAATGACAACAACCAATCAAGAAACACCTTGTTAAACAGTGCGCATCTACCCTATTTGTTTAATGAAAATTATGCTTTTCTTATACTTCCAACTCTCATTTCTGCTATAAAAATGACAATCATAACATCCACATACAGCGACAACCAAGAAAAAAGAGTCTGTCAGATAGGTATTGTTAGACAATTACAGGAAATACTAATTTCACTAGGAAAGTAAGAGGAGCGCGGCAACATAGGCACAATTAGAAGTGCTGAGCCCTCCATTTATAAACAGATCAGACATCTGCTCTGATATAAGGGTACATCACCGAGAACCTTCTGTGTCTCCCTACACAAATCCTGTTCACAGAGTTGGCCACCTTTTCAAAGCGAAATAATTTTACCCAAAGTCTTGCAGGTTGTAGACCATGGCGTTGCTAGGGGGGAGCACCGTAGTTACTAAGAGTTATTAACTTGTTGCCCATTCATGTACTGTTAACTTTTTCATTTCAGTATGTATATCCTGTAGTCCTGAGTATCAAGCTTTAGAAGCCAGAGTTGAAGCTATTGAAAGGGTAAGATATTGTACATTTCAAAAGATTTATTTTAAAATTTTGGGGACAATGGCCAAAACGTTTACCTGTTTAAGTTACAATTTCCGATGCTATGTATTAAAGGTTTTATTTATAGCCAGGACGACTGTGATAATAAGCTTCAACGACGTATACCATGTCATGTAGCGCCAATGGTCACATTTACGGGTCCTCAAGCTTCTTCTCTCTCGAGACCATCGGCCTAACTTTGAAGACCATTCCAGTCCCAACGGGAGTCCACGCTGAACATGTAACCTTTGAAGAGGAGCGGTTTGAAAAAGGTTTTTATTCGGGAGTCAGTCCCGTAGTCAGAAGATTCTGAAGGGGGAGGGAACCTTCAGGGACGAAAATTCCCGGAGCCAAGATGTACAAAAACTGCGTTAAAGGCAAGGGAACTGTTTTGTCTTATGCGTGGTTTTTTAGGTTTTAACCCCTAAATTTCCCTTTCCCTTCAGCTGCTTGATGGAAATGAGCCTGAGGTGAGGATAGGATTAGGGCATCGAAAGCAAATTTAATGTGGTGATCATAAAATTTTTTGAAGTACCTGTACGCCCACTACTACTGGTCTTCCTGACAGGACTGAAAAATTTCCAAGTGAGAGGCTGGGGTGGCGCGAGAGGTGCCCTTTTCCCTCACATGACTTAACCTTCACTTCATTACTCCTATATAGTCATGTCTTGTGATCACACAGTTAAGCAAAGAAAGGCTGAAATTTTCCCTGAATACCGCCCCACGCTTGGAGAGGTTCGCATGGGTAGTAACGTGGTTATATTGCTGTCCTTTTTAGTTAGTTTGAACTTAGTGTTAGACTTAAAAACCCTCGCATCATTTATTAAAGTATTAAAGGCGTCACGCAGGTTCACTTGATTTTGCCTTTAAAGCAGGGAAGATTATTCAATATAAACCCTCATTTTTGGTTTCCCGAAAGGAAAAACCTATGGACTCATGCCAACAAGACTTTTGCAAAACATGTGTAGTATCGTGCATTTTAGTGTTGGGGTGTACTTTGGCTCATCGATTTTCTTAAGGTTGGTGCAGAAGTACTACGCGACTACATAATTGTTCACTGTCTGAAGCCAAAGACCGTCTTTATCGAAAATTGGTTTTGTTGACCCAGCCAGACGAGACCATTTATAACGTGGGCAATTGTGTGCTCTGTTTCTTGAAAAATAGTGTTGTTTGCAATTGAAGAAAAAACCCGAACACTTTAAATTCTGTTTGAATGCATATTATGATAACAGATTTTCACTTCATTGTTTAAATTTTGAGGAACAGCAACTTTTGACGAGAGAAATATTTTTACCTCCTTTGAAATGTTTCAAACCTTCACTGAGTTACATAAAAGGATCTATCGAGTTTCAAATAAGATTTAGAACGTATGGAAGCCGAGAGAAAGCTTACAGAAGAAACTGCATATTCGTTAGCACTTTGGGGGAAGGCATCATTCCCTCGGCAGTTATTTAAAGGCCTTCTGGTGGCTTATTTTCACCGCGGTTTTGTAAAAAAGAGAGAAAAAATATTCCACACCGTGTCCTTGAAACCCTGTCGCAATTCATTTTCCTAACTTATCTCATTTTAAAGATTGGTCACTTTTGTTAAAAAATACCGCTGCTCTTCAACAAAGCCATAAAAATTTATGTAATGTGGGCACATTGTCTCTCATTCGTTTTGTCTTTCTATTTAAGCTAATCCTTTTGTCCTTGAAATTCTATACTGTGGGAATGTTTAAATATCTTTGCCTGTAGTAGATCAAACATGCATTACCTTTCACTATACAATGAGTACAACCACCACTGTTGGTAAATATTTCCTGGAGCGGCATCAAAATTATAAATAAATTGAATATGTCAAATTAATGATCTGCGATGACATCACAGATTTACATGATGCACCAAATCAAAAGAAAAAAGTTGCATTACTTTATAAATTTGTGTCTCATTCCGAACGCTATATGCTATTGAGATGAAGTTTTCGCCTAATAAAAAAGAAAATTTTTCTACATATCTTTAAGTTAATAAATTTTGTGTGCGGGAATATGCCTTTAATTATTCTTTCGGGAAACGTTTCACAATTCAGTTTTGATTCAAATCTGGAGCGATTTTTCTCCAATGTACAGTTATTAAAAACCCAAAATTTCCTTCAATGATAAACATCGGAAATTTGGAGCGAGATTGCGAACGTTCATCATTCGTCCCGTAACCTGGTGACAGTTAACATTCGTCAGGGTTTCGGAAACATTTTCCCCGTCGGAAAGATAGTACCGCTGAAACTCCGTTTCTTGGAGTAGGAATAGCTGCTTAATTTTAGTTGATGGATTTAGAAGGAGGAGACGGACTATATATATCCCGCAGCACATTATTTGTCGTTAATTGTGAAGGCCTAAGGCCCGTAGGTGACTGAAGATATAAAAAGACAGTCGGGCAAATGGCAAGGACGATGGGAGCCGTCTAGAATCTTCCAGCGGTAAACTGACATTGTCCATACAGTTTGATATTTGCAGTTTGAGCTATGGTTAAAAAAGTAAAAAAAAAAATGTGTATCATTGAATCTACAGGAACTAGCAGAGATGAAGAAAAATCAAACACTATTTAACGAGTTAAGACCTCCCGTACAAGCCGCCATTGTACCTTCACCGACAAGTATTCCAGTACAAAACAATCACTTGGTATTGAATGATCAGCACATCTCACAAATACAAAGAATCCAGTCACTCAGCGAACAGATATCCATGATGGAGGAGAGAATTGAGGGATGTAAGTATGGGCTTTCATAATTTTTCAGTATTTTAGAATCATTGCTTTTTCGTTTTCCAGCTGGTCGACGATGGACTTGAAGAGGAAACACAGTCACCCAAACTGGATTTTTTTTTTGTCGTGTTTCATGACTGGCCCTTCCATTTTTTTTTTCAATTTTCAATTTCAAATTTATTTCTCATATGTTTACAAAGTATTTACAACTCAGTTGTGCAGATTAAAATATATGACATAGTATACATATGAAGGGCACTAAATAAACAGAGTAGACCGTTATCTAAGGTAGTGACCATAAAGCGAAATTGAGCAAAAAATATGCAACAAGAAAACAATAGTAAAAACAACAAAGGAATAAAAGAAGGAGAGGAGAAGAGAAGAAAGGGAGAGACAATATTTTATCTTTAAGTCCCATAATCTGAGGGGATAACTCGTTGGTTTACCTTGCATACGCAGTGTTGAAGTTCTGAAATATCACGAAAGATACTGTTGGGTAGATGGGGTATCCAGTTGTAGTTATAGGGGAGTGGGAGGTAAGTAGGAGCGAAATAAATTTGCTCATACTCGCAGCCCTTTTCAATGCGTAATCAAAATATGTGGCTAATAAATGTAGTCTCACGGGCTTATGTCCGTGTCATTTGTTAACTGATTGCAATTTTTCAGGCCAGCATTCCAGTCGTAGCCATAGATGTACTTTCCATGCTCTTGTATGAAGGTTCGCCAAGTCGCAGAGCCTACTCTACTAAGGAAGTTGTGTCTCAAAACTCCTACCTGACTGTTTTGTATCAGTGTCCAATGCAAACTTTGAACCATCTTTGACCTGAACTTCCTGAATCATGAAATAGTGAAAGGAAGCGGCGTAGGAAGCAATATGAGAGTGGGGGCGGAACAATTTTGTACCAGCACCTCACCCTACCCCATTGACCAAAAGATACATTTTTGATGCTTAATTTTCGCTCTTTCTACGAGCAAGAACAATTTTTTAAGAATAAAAAAAAAATAAACGCCTTTTTGCAGAAAATAGTTTAGATTCAGGGTTTCCTGTAAGAAAATTTGAATATTTGGGGGCTATCGAAGAATCTGCGTTCCCTATTCAGCTGTAAGCATATATCTAAGATAGCATGTTATATAAGGAGTGCGGATTGAGGCTTCTCGGCGACATTCAAAAGGCTCCCGAAATTTTGCTCTTTTTAGACAAAATATTTAAAACTTACAAGCCTATTTTGAAGAAACTTTATTAGGGAAACGGCACTGTATCAGCTCGGAAAAGTTTACTATCGACTGTTTTTTGAGCGACCACTTACTTCATCATTACTGGTAGCAATTAAGGGCGCGGGAAGCGCGCGGAAATTTTTGCCTTTTTAAAACTAATAATTACAAATATGGAGTTTTTATTACGAAGAATTCGGAATTTTATGAAGGAAGAGTTGGGAAAACCACACTGTATTTGACTGGTGTCTCAAACGCCAAATTTCCGAAATCTCGGGAAGTGTGGGGAGGGGGGCGGCAGCATGCTTCCTCCCCCTAATTTTTCACTAGACCCTTCCCCGCTTCCTACGCCTATGGTGAAACGTTAGCAATAAAAATTGGTCAAATTGATATCTACATTTTTTAGTCTGCTTAATTTTTTGATTCCCATGCAGGCGCATATGCAGGTCAAACCCCTTTTCGCAACATCAAAAATGCTAAACAGGTAAAATTAGCATGACAAGGTTAATCTAGCCGTGTACTCAAGTCCTCCAAGTTCTCCCTCTTTAAAAATGGTAGAAACCACGCCTGATCCCCAAAAGAGCATTAATTGTCCCTGGGCTCTCATTTAAGGAGTGTTTAAAGTTTGAGTGTTTGAACAAAGCTCAAGAGAGGAAGGTGTCCCTTTCCCTCCCCATGGGAAGAACGGCGATGAAACTGCTCATCCCAACTTTTAAATGCCCAAGCCCAACTCACAAGAGAGGCAGACAATTCCTGGAAAGGGTACTCAAATATTTATTTTAAAACAAGACAACACTTGCAAGTATGTAAACTAGGGTTGAACAGCTATCCTGTTTGATACCATTTGAAGGAGTTCACTGTTCTCCTATTCTTTCTTTTCTTTTCTTTTTAACTTCTGTCCTTGAGCTTCTTTATGAGTCATGGGGTGTCAATGGGCCCTATACACCTATGTCATTGTGCATCTCTCTGTTTTTTCCATCCAGGCGTCCATTTTACAACAATTGTTACTAAGGTGCTGTTGTGCGCGTTTCGGTAACACAAGGACTGACTTTAATCATTTCCATCCAGTGAAACGTGCTGACGTCACGTGCATAATTTCTATTGGCCCCATGAAACATGCTTCCTAGAAGATGGGTACCATTCTCTTTTACACTTTACAACCTACAATACGTCTTTCATTTGAAAAGTGTAGCTCTCATGGCATTCTTTTCACTTCAACTGTTGCATACTTGGATGGTTTCTTTCGTGTTTGGATGCTTACCCAAATCTTCAGGGACGAGTTCTATGAGAGTGATGACTCACATAGTTTTTTTTTTTCTTCATTTTTTCAGGTACTTGTAGAAACTCGAGGAATTCCAGGACACAATACAGAAGACAACACAATGGAGGCAACAGATAAATTTATGGAATTTTATTTGCGTCTCACCAATTAAAAATATGCTGCAAGTAGCAATACAAGTTTCTGATACCAAAAATAAGTGAAAAGTACAAAAATAGTTTATAAAACAATAGGCCTCAGGTGACATTGTATTATTAGAATAGTGAAAGACAAATGGTACACTGAGAGTGGAATGGACAGATTTCCTTGAATATAAAAGCAGTTTAATACACCTTCCACTTGTTTATAATAATTGCTACATGTACAAAATACTTCCATTGGTTAAAACACCGCTGCACTAAAATATTAAAACTACAATGACTAAAAAATCTCCACGGTTAGGGTTTGTGAGAAGAATGAGTGGTAAGAGAAAGTGAATTGCTTGACATAATGCCATCCAACTCCTGTGCATTCTAGGGTAACTACAGATATCTCTCTTTAACAATACTTTCAATGGCCAAATACAAACAATAAAATCCCAGTAGAGCAATTTGACCATTTTCTTCAAATTATTCATTGATACTGTCACCAACACTTGCATAAGAAGTCCTTTTATTAGAGTTAAAATGGAAAATGTAATTAAAAGGCAAAAAATTAAAATTTAAGCTGCATCAATAAATTATATGAAACTTGACCATGGTTTCAAGAGATGTAATGAAAATTTTGAAGCTTTTTAAACTGCTTGGGGTTATTATCATGGTAAAAAATAGCTGATTTGCATATATGTACAGTATTCTTGAAAATATCTTTTAACATTCATCATTTTGTAGTGTTTCAGCAAATGCTTGTTCATTTTATTTAAAATATGAGTTCATGAAAGACTTTATGGTAAAGTGAATTCTGAACCACAAATATAAGTTGCAGTCATACTGGACACAAAGAGTGAAATGGCATCAACTTTTCATTAAAAGTGGTAACCAGAATTAAGGTGTGTCATTGGGATAGCGTCGATATCAGACCCTTGAGGTGGCGGTGCAGAGGCACGGCTTGGTTGGTTATGAGGGAACGGATTTCCATATGGATGTCTTGGAACCTGGAGAAACAAAAGAAGATCCGTGCAATTGATCATTTGCATAATTGCCAACATCCAGTCACAGAAAAGAAATGGTAGAGAGAAATAAAGGGCTAAGAAAAAAAAGAGGTCAATCCAAGAGGAAACTTGGAAGAGCTTCAAAATATACTGGTAGAACAAAATTTGGCACTAGATATGACAACTTGATTTGTGCTAATTTAAAAAAAACCAAGAATAGGTAAATCAGAGAAGTTACACAAAGTCCTTTAGTAGTATGTTATTTCTTGCAGAGAAACTTTCTATGGAACATTGAGTTCACTGTACTAATCCTACACTCATATTTATTTGTGAATATTAATATTGGAATCAATTTTAAAAACTGTTGTCTTAGAAAAACAAAATTGGATATTTTGTTTGATCGCTTTTATTTTCATTGGTTGATGGTAAATGGATTGATTGATCAACTGATTAATGGATCACTAGATGTATTTAATAACTGATGGATATATGGACTTTCTTCACCAGCACAAATCATATTTGTACACTGCTTGATTTGCTCATATCTTTCCACAGACTTTTTCTAAAATAGCAATTACAAGGGATCTATATTTTCAGCATGCAACATTTTTGTCAAAGTCATTTTTACTGTGCCAAATACAACACACACCACAACTCTATATCACAATTGTTTGTTACTGCTATTTGTAGAAGTGTCTACTGGCACTGCATGAAAACTTTTTTGTACAAAGGAAAAGCAATAGACCTTGTGCATATGATGTCACAGGGCGGAAAATACCTCCCTCCTTTGGGGGCAAAACAAACCAACACAGACAAATGCAGACAGCTGATTTGTCAACCAGTCGAATACACGCACAGTCTGCTACATGTGCCGGGCAAATTCTTCTGCATGCAGCCACGTGTTCCATTGTTTTGCCACCACAGATGACGACAGTGTGTCGTCAATGCACAAGGTCTATAAAAATGGACCTTGTCATTTCAAAGTGCATTTTTTACAGAGAAATAAGAGCTTTCCATCAAACTTTCAGTTAGGTGTAATAGTGTTGTGAATATTCAGTTAAGTGTACTAGTGTTGTGAATATTCAGTTAGGTGTACTCGTGTTGTGAATATTCAGTAAGGCGTATTAATGTTGTGGATACTCATGTACTGATAGATGGACGAATCCATCTAAATGTATATTTATCCATGATAAAGGAATGCATGTTTTACAAGAGAAAAATTTTATGAAGTATGCCAGATGCAAAAGGCTAGATACAAGCAAAGCTACTACTTCATAAAATTATTTTTCCTTCATTGTTTTCTTATTCTTGCCTTTTTTTAACACATATGGATATTCACATAAAAAAGATGTATATTAATATTCACAAAAACAGACCTTATGTATTGATGTCTAGCTGATATTTTTTTGGAGGAAAACTGAGAAGTATGTGGTTACACAAAGCAGACTTCCCCCAGTACATGTAGTATAATTATGCAAGTATGTGAATGTTTAACATATCAGCTGCCTGCATTTGTTGGTTAGTTGGGAGATGTTTCATGTAAGACTACCTCAAACTGAAGTGAATAGACCACTGAAAGAAGATGAATAGACTGAATAGCCTAGAGTGAATAGCATTAGTTGGTTGAATAGACTGAATAGCCTAGAGTGAATAGCATTAGTTGGTGTCAATTCACTTCAGTTTGAAACTGGCTTACATGTGAAGTATATACAGGTTAGTTGCAATGACATTAGGTACCCTCCAAATGAAGGAGTACCTTTTGCTCAGAGACATGATCATATGCATTAGGTCCATGGGGAAATTGTTACTGTGAGATTCATTTTTGTGACAGAACTGAAAACATGAGTAGCATCAAAAACTGAAATATAACGTTTTCAATGTTTTTAGAAAAAGCTGGTTGTTATCTTTTTTGTACATTGTTTGGTTTTATACTAAGTGGTACTAGATCTATACACAGCTGATTATAACTAATTTTCACACTACCTAAAGCTGATGCTTTATTTTAAATGTTTGACAGGGGCAAGCATACACAAAAAATACACAATATGTTCTTTAAGCAGTCTGGAAGCAGGGCCAAAAATATCCATCCAATGATCTAAGGGTCAGATATTTGAGACAACTAGGTCACATTATGCTACAAAAAGTGAAAAAGCTGATTTGGGCAACAGACCCCTTTTGTGGTAATGCTTGCTTTTAATATTTAGGAATACAGTTATGGGGGATATTTAAAAGAAGGAAAACTTGTAATAGCCGTGAATATATCTACTGGGTGTGGAGAAGCTGATCAGTGTTCACTACCATGTTCCTACAGGCAGTAACTAGCTGCCTGTAGGAACATTAAAGCTTGTTGTCAGTCATATGATACCAAATATCACTCCCCAAAGATCGGAATTATGGTATAAACCTGATTTATAAGTAACCCTATTCTCAACAGACTTCATCCTGACTTTGATGTTACCTCAGATTATTTAATCCTACTTTCTATTGACAAAATTGTATTCTACATAGTTACAAAGTGACTTCTTCATTGAATGCTAATGTTAGTCTGATGAGTTTATGACATAATAAGCATTTTCCTTGCAAATCTGCTAGTGACACTGCATGCTAAAGCTCTGTTTATTCCAAGGGTCTGTTTTTGGACATTACTACTTCAAGTCTAGGTACATTTTAATATCCCTGAAGACACTGCATCATTACCTCATTTCCACAAAACAGACCCTTGTCCATAGATAGACAAAAAACAACAGCTCACCTCCTGTTGTCCAGATGCCATGTATGGTCGTATAAATTGACTCTGTTGGCTTACAGGGGGTCCTCTCGGATGTATCCCATGAGTCCTTTCTCTCATATGATCCTATAAAATAAACAAGTCACACAGTCACAACTTAATTACTCTTAAATTACAACATTGACAAATGAGATATACGCTTTTCCAAATAGCTAATTGCATAACAGTATTGTGGTACCTAAAATTACATTATGGCAGAGTGACATTTCATTGACAAACCCCATGGGTACCATAAGTCTAAAAAAGAATATCCCATAATCAACAATTGCAATTTGGAAGTTAGATAGTTAGAAAGAGTTTATTGCCCAGTTTCCAACCTACTGGTTCAAGTTGAGCCGACCACAGCCTTTTTCCAGTTGGAAGAGCGTCAACATTTATTAAAAGACTGCCAATTAAACATGCTATTTAATTAAGCATTTTGTAAGCAACAAGATAAGAGAATGAAATTTTCAAACATTCAAACTAGAGTGGGCCCTAAGATACCTTAAATGCTACTCAAATCCTGTTTGTAAGGATCTCATTTGACAGTACAATTTCGCCAAACAACCAATCTCTTCAAATTACCATACATAGATGTGAAGCAAATTGTGATTGTGTTAAAGTTACCAATAGTTAACATTTCAAAAAGAAACAATTGCCACACTTCAATGTTGCAAGGCACGAAAAAGAACACAAAATTTGTACTTTTTTTATGGGTGCAATAGGCCATTGGTATCAGAGCTGAACTGTCATATGAAACATGCCAAGATGATTCCACAGAACTGACAGTCATCTGAATCTGGCAATGAATTGGGAAAGGGTGGCAACCAATGGGGAGATTCGTCCTTCACTGCCAGTTTATTTTATGGACTTCTCAAGGTTGCGTGTACTTGGTGTATTTTGATACAGTATTTTCTTCAAAACATTACAGTTAGCAATAATTTTATACATAAATTCAAATTCTGTGGAAAATTTACAATGATGTTAATTTTTGTCAAGTTTGAGTTTAATGAACATTTTAACTGGAAGGAGAAAAGTAGACAAAAGATCACAATACCGCCTGTGCACCTGAATTAGATTTATGACTAGATACTTAGACTGTACAACTGTGTGTTCTTTGGAATCAACCTGTCATGAACCTGTTTGCATGCAATTGATATTACCCCTACAATTGGACTTAAACAATAAAAGTAAAAAACTGATTATAAATTGAATAAAATGGAAAGGTTTCTTACATTGAGTTGTGTATTAATATATGGTGAATGAGATATTCCTTGAGCTAATCTTCTCAATCTGTTTTCACTATCTCTGACATAGTCATCGACTGTGTCATCCGAGAAGCTGGAATCGTCATCATAGTCATAACCATAATTGTGACCATGGTAACTGGGCCTAGAGGTGCGTGCGATATCATCCCTGGCTAGTCTGTGACTGATAGAATAGTCATGCAATGTAACTGGATGAGTATGGTATGGTTTGTGGACGACTGGATAACGATGTCTTCCTGAATACTTGAGACTTTCAATGATACAGCAACAGAAACAGCAGATTAATGCGACAAAGACAAAAATGGCCCCTGCAATAATGACTCCAACCAGCTGCCAATTAAATAATTCATCTAAAGGGGAAAAAATAGAAAACATAAATCTGAAGCATAATATGCACTGGAATGTACTTTTTACTTCACAAATCACACTAGAAATCAACAAATTGACAAAAATGTGAAAGTTAAACAAGCATTATGAAAATGATTAAAAACAAATCCTCTGCAGAAGCTTTTAACCCTTTACCGTTGTGCTCCGATCGGGGCATATTTGCGCGCCTCGCAAGTGGGCAGAAAAGCGGACGTAGCCCGCCCCGCATCGGCTTCCGTAGGCCATTGACCCCGTGACCTTAAACTATTGTCTCTCTCGTTGTTGTGGCCGGATTTTCGGGTAGCTACTCGCAGTTTCGAGCTCCACGTGAAGCCATAAAGATGGGTGACAGCCGAGCTCTCCGCATGGGTCCAAAAGGACCCAAACAATGGTAAAGGGTTAAAATTAGCCTGTGGAGTGTGTTTACTGCAAAGCTGATCCCACTGTCTCTGCGTGTGTGCACGTAACCCCTCAGCCAAGTGGTGCAGATATTTTAGATTAACCTTTTACCGTTGTGCTCCGATGGGGGCATATTTGCGCGCCTCGGAAGTGGGCGGAAAAGCGGACGTAGCCCGCCCCGCATCGGCTTCCATAGGCCATTGACCCTGTGACCTTAAACTATCGTCTCTCTCGTTGTTGTGGCCGGATTTTCGGGTAGCCACTTGCAGTTTCGAGCTCCACGTGAAGCCGTAAAGATGGGTGACAGCCGAGCTCTCTGCATGGGTCCAAAAGGACCCAAACAACGGTAAAAGGTTAAAATTCTAACATAAAATTCTCTGGGTTGAAAATACAGAATGACCTCTCTGCTACTTTGATGTAATGGAAGCACTGTGCTGAAATTGTAATTTTTTTTCACTTTAATTCATTGCAACTGTTCTCATAATGAGTGATTTGTACAAAGAGAAATAAGACTGCTACTGAACAGCTGTCAATTCCTGCGCTTCATCAACTTCTGTTCAAGGACAAATACTATCTTTTAGCAAGCATGAAATTGTTACATTTTAAGGTCACATTTCATAAGGACATTTGTCTACTGGAATTTCAACCCCCATTTATTTGTATATGTGACCTTCACTTTAAATTTTACCCCAACGAAAATGGATTAAAATGCAATTGTTTCTCTTTTCCTGAGTTTGCTGTAAGAGAAAGTGTGTTATTCAACCACAAAATTTCACACTTTTACAGAGTGAAAAAAAGTAGGGATGTTGATATATAAGGTAGGGAGGGGGGATATAATGATTTCTGCATAATATGTGAGGAGTTCATTGCTTGAGTCATACTTGCCACTGGAACTACCATTTCTTCTCTTCGTTTTGGTTTCAGCTCACAATGACAAATTACCCAAAATACTGTCCTCATCACTCTAAATGATTCCCTGTAACACACATTGATGATCATGGCTTTGACAGAGGACATAATCTGCAAACACCCTTCATTTCAAAATTTCCAAACACTGTTTTAAAATACATCAGTAATATAACACAAATTATAATGATTTATAATGGCACTTGAATGGACCTTATGCTTAAGATGTCACAGAGCAAAAAGTATGCCCTCCTTTTGGGTGCAAAACAAACCAACACAGACAAATGCAGACAGGTGATTTGTCAACCAGTCACATAGTCTGCTACAGGTGCAGGGCAAATTATTGTGTGTGCATCCACATGTTCCATTGTTTTTCCCCAAGAATGATGTCAGTGTGTCACCAATGCATAAGGTCCATACAATCTAACATTGTTTTGTTATCCCTCTGTTTAAAGGTGGCAACCATGGCAGAGTATCAGTTAATGATGACGTAAGCCCCCTCTACACTATGCGGCACAGACTTATTGCAACAAGACTGTCTTGTCGTGGTGGGTGACTGATGACTAACTAGTTTTAGGAGCATAGTGTCCACATTATGCAACAAGTCGCAGGTCCATGAAGTGATTCACGCAAAATGTTGAAGAGACAAGAATGTGTTCTGTCTATTTGGATTTATAGCTGAACTTCACAGGGCTTCATTCCACAATTTCATCATTGTTATCAGTTTCACCTTTCAGTTTCGTGTGATAGAACAAGTTCCCGTGCATGAAACTGGGTTGCACGTCTGCTTGCAACTAGTTGCAAAGCATTCCACGCCTCTGAACAATCTTGTTGCATTGCGTTGTGTCGTATCAAGTCGCATTTAGGTACTCACCTTCAGGTTCCTCTGTGGTTGGCATATCTGAGGTCACTGCAGGTGACATCTCATCAGTTGTAGTACCTTCTTCTTCCTTAACAGTTGTAATGACATTGCGCTGAGTTGTAGTTCTTCCAATGGATGATTGAGTAGTTGCAGGTATGCCACAGCGGCTTCCCGCAAACCCATTGGTGCAACTGGGAAAAAAAAAAGAAGGTTTTCTTTTTTTTTGATAAGCTATGTAATCTTGCATTATTTCCAGCATCATAATTTGAATTATATTTATTTAGGAGACATAACACAATTTAAAAAAAAAAAGACTATCAGACTTTTGCATTGTCACATCTTGTTAACACAGGAACTTCCAAAGTACCAGTTTTGGATAAAACCTGATTGTCATACCTAATTATAAAGATACTTCAGGCACTTTGTCTTTTTGTGCCACCACTACCCCTTGGTTGACTAGTTAACTATTTATTGACATCCAAGACCACTTGCTCCTCACAGCTTTCAAGGAACTTACTACTTCATTTGCCTTGTATGGAAGTAAGCTGCTAAATTAGCTTCATGTGCAGTGTTTATACTAGGGCTAAAAACGTGCCCCTCCCACAAGCCTTTTGAGCGGATCTCAGATGGTAAACAGGCAACAGTGCAGTAATTTTCTTGCAGGCAAATGTTTTCTTTGCAGGACTAGAGAATTGAAGCGCAATTGGGCACCTAGGTGTAAACACTGATCATGTGAACAGTGAAGAGAAAAGAATGGCATTGGTTAACTTTTCAATGTTACAATTATGATTAAAGGTCAAGAGCAGTTGGCCCAAACTTATTTTGAAGTAACAGCTATATCTCACAGCTCTCTTCTCATTTCTCTTTGAAGTATCTTTCATCATATTTTATGACTTAACTATTGCATATTCAAGGTAAGCCAAGCAGCTACTATTAGTAAATTTCACATCTGAGGTGAAAAAATGTTGTCACATGACTCTCAACAGCCAATCATGACACAGGAGAGTCTACAACATCACTTCAAATTGGGGTGATTGACTGCTCTTGCCCTTTCAGTATAAATTTGGAAAGTCAGCTTTAAGTCTTTAGTACTTACGTGCAGACAAATCCCCCTTGCATTACATCACAAGTTGCATTGTTGAAACAGTAATCTTCAGGACACCGTATTACAACATCTGTGTAAAATACAGTTATAATAAATGTGTTGAAAACATGCACTGTAGATACAGCACGTAATTATTCAATAAAATAGAAATTTTCATCCCCTCTTGTGGGGTTTACATTGGATTGGGTTTTATACAGTAAAAATAGTTGAAAAAAAACAAAGCTCAACTTAAAAAAAAAACCTAATAATTGACATATTACTTGAAATAAAGGCAGTGAGAAGTAAAAATCACAGAACAGATGAAGAAATGTGAACACTTACAAAAATCACAGACATATTCAATATTAAATGAAACCTAAACCAGAAATGTGAACACTTACAAAAATCACAGACATATTCAATATTAAATGAAACCTAAACCAGAAATGTGAACACTTTCAAAAATCACAGACATATTCAATATTAAATGAAACGTAAACCAGAAATATGAACACTTACAAAAAACACAGACATATTCAATATCAAATGTAATGTAAACCAGTCATCCAATTTCAAGAAAGTTGGCCTTAGGGAGGAACAGAAGTCTATTTCAAAGCCATAACTTAAGTATATTCACAACATTTCATGGTGTTTGATGTACAGGAGGGGGAAGGACAAGGGGTATACATTCCCCTTCATTTGAGAAAATTTACCCTTGAACCCTTATACCTACATGACTTTTCACTTGTGTCACAATTCAAGCAAAACACCTCCTTTCCATTCACCTTTTACTCAAATTTTTTACATATTGAGACATACTGAATGCATACTTAGTTTCCTTGGGGTATGGTAACCAGCTGTTTGTTGCAGTGGTGATGCAAGAATGTGAAAACTGGAGGAGTGGGACTAAGGGCAAAGGATAATTTTGGCAGGGGGAAAATATTTTTGAAGGCAGCACCAAACCAAGCACAAACCCCCTGTTCCTGGCAGTGGGGTTCAGGGAGGCAAAAACTCCGGAAGCTCAGAGGTTAATTCTCAGGAGCGTATTTTTTTTTTCAGTTAACCCAAGTCTTTATTCACTGACCAAAAAGTGGGGGGGGGGGGAGGAGGACCAAGATCTGGGGGGGGAATTCTCCCTCTTGCCTCACTGTAGAGCCGCAACTGGTTTGATCCCTTTTGTTGCCATTTGACTGCCATAATGCTCTAAAATTTGCAAAGTTGCCATGGTCCACTTTCCCAGTATTTCTCTTAGAAGAAAATCTTTAAGCTTCCTCCCCCTTCTTTCATGTGGCAAATAGTGAGTAACCCAGACCCACAGCTTTGCACATTTAGATCCCGGCATTGTTTGACAACCACAACTTAATAAACTTACCATCGACATCTACAGAATTAATTTGCACAGTGAGGTTTCCAAGACTTTCTGTTCCTGTCAACAGAACACCATCCACACCATCCCCTCCTTCTATACTGTCTAATAGAATCATCTCTAACTCAGTTGATGTTGTATCTACTCCAAGATTAAAGAGCACTGTCCATACTACCCTGATGCTACCAGGACTAAAGCTGTTCACAAAGCAGTCAACGTAGTTCTGTTGAAGCTGTCTTATTAAGATGTATGAATACTGCACCTATAGAGGAAAAAAAAAAGAAAGCTGTTTCTTTGAAGTAAAATGAAAACCCATATTTGTTTCAAAATTCAATGTAAAGTTGTCACTTATACTAGAATGTAAATCTAGCATAACTGGAAAAACTCAAAAACAAGACTATCCTATGCAGAGATTCTGCAATTAGGGTTGTGTTTAGGGACTTGCTTAAAAGAATGCTTTGTAAGTATGCAGGAATTTAAAGTGAGTATGTTTAACATGTGTTCATTAATTGTTCATTAGCAGAATAATTTCACTTTAGAAGTTGGTTCAAGTTGGGAGGTTGTTTTGATATAACATGTCAAAACGTTCAAATACTGTGAAATAAGAATGATTAAAATAAGGCAAAACAAGTAGTGAAGCTTATTTCTCAATGATTGCTTTGGTCCCCTAAATATTCATTTCGTATGTATTCTTGCTTGGAGAAAAATTCTCCAGCTGTAGTGTTAATTAAAGACAGACATACATAAAAAATACATTTTACACACAAGATCAGAACCTAAACAGGGTTCCTGTACCTCAAGAAAAATAAAATTTCATGACCTTTCCATGACCTCAACATGACTTTTTCATGACCAAATTATACCTGAGTTTTGATAAGACTTTAACAGTGTGACAATTGTGAAGAATAAGTGAGTTAATTTGTTTAATTGCAAAACATTAAAAGACTGATCTCTGCTTAATTTCATGACTTTTCCATGACTTCTGTCATTTTTACAATATTACATGACTTTTCCAGGAATGCAAATAAAAACCAAATTTCATGACTTTTTCATGACCTTTCCAGGCCACAGAAACCCTGCTTTAATACAAAAACAGATTTAAAGAATGAACAGTCTTAAGGCTAAACACTTGGAATGCTCAAGAATATGTTGTTATGCAAAATAAGTAATCATAATTAAACTTACAGTTCCACAAACTCTGCTTTCCAAGATGTTAAATTCCCGGGATGAAGAGTCTCTGTAGGCGTCCAAGAAGACAGCAAGTCCAGTGTCTTTATTTATCTCCAAAATGGTAAAATTACCTTGGAAGGCCATGTACACTATAGGAAAAAAGAAAGTTCCATTTCAATGTGGATCACCTTCTAACTAGACATTTAAAGATATGAAAACTTAAAACTGCAGATCTGAGTGTTGAGTAAGACCATACATAGGTACATCTGCCATGGGAAATACTTGTCTAGGGTATTATTTCACTCCTTTTTGTAAGGCAGAAGATTTGATAGTAAATCAAGTTAGAATAAGTAATATTGAAGTGATTGATGGTCCCATGTCCTCAACAAAACCCTAAACCTATATCTTCCCTCTCCAATAAGTGCCCTTGAGATGTAAGTAAGAATTTACTTACAGGTGCACATGCCGTCTTCCCGGAAGTAGCCAGACTCACTATCACATTCACATGTGTAGCTACCATCGGTATTGACACAGATTTCTCCAACTCCTACACAGGGTTCCTCCTCACATTCATTTACATCTGTACAAAAAGGAAGAAATGATTTGTAACAAAATTGACATTTTTAGCGAGTCCAGAGTAGTGGTACCTGGACATAAAAACAAGGAAAAATTACATCATCTAATCTTTGGATGAGCATTGTTTGAAAAACATGAGATAAAGTATGTATTTTTCACACCTTTAAAAAGGAGAACATATCTTTTGAAGATACTTTAACAGCTAACCCCTTAAGCAAATTCTTAAAAGTTTTCCAGATATGGAAAAGAAAGTTCTACATTATGGAATATAAGCCTTTAAAAGGAGATCTGTCATGGCTAACGCAGTTTCTAGGGAAAATCTGCGGTTCTCAATTATACTACACGACGTCTGGTTCATTACTCAAATTAGCTGCTTCAATGACCAGCAGTTTTGATTTCCATTCTGGTAAAATAGAAGCCAAAACAACTTTGGGGTTTAAATAACAACTTGCAACAAATTCTGATGGCAAAAAGGGGATCAAATTACTTATAGTGCATTGATGGGCTACATCCCCTTTCAGTTTATTCTGAGATAAACTGCTATCAAATGTCAAACTTCATGGTCATTTTCAAATGCTTAAATGGGCATATAATTGGTAGTGAGAACAGTTCTTAATGAGATTGAGCACAGGGAATTTTTTCTGCAATGATGACTTTGACCAGCTGCTGTACCAACCTGATAACATTCATACAATGGATTCACATAAACCAAATGTTTAAAATTAAAATATATGGTGATATTTTGCATTTAGAATGGAAGGACTTGGCCCACTCACCAGCACAAGAAACAAATCCATCTCCCATGTAACCATCATTACATTGACATGTGTAATTGTAGCTGATACCATTGAAAATGCACTCTGCATTGCTCACACAATTGTCTGTCTGTTCCTCGCAGGGATTGAAAACTGTGAACGAGAAAAAAAAAACTTTCATCTATTACTTGATAACAACTCAACATTAGTCACCCAACATCCAGCAATTTAAGGTCAATCCTGCTTTACCCCTTCCCCCCCCACCCCATTATCTACTCTTACACTCGACACACACCTCTTTCACCACTTCTGATGGCTTCAGAAGGATTGAGATTTTAACCAAGCATGAGCTTGCGAGGAAAGGGAGAAATGTTTGCAATTTTTCATAGGTTTAGCTTCCAAAAATGTCTGTACTTACTCGGTTCAGTGACAGCAACTGTTTCACGCAAGATAATACTGTCAGGATCTACTACCGTGTTGTCTCTACCAGTAAGTCCCTGTAAAAATGCCATTTCAACATCATCGGCAGTAACATTGGTGTCTAGGACCAGTTCCACAGTAAATGTGACATTGACACCTTCATCTCCACGACTAAATGTGCGAATGGTGACTCCCAGGAAGTCTCTGAGACCAGTTCTATTAAAGAGACTTGTTAACTGGATACAAGAAAAGGAAAAAGGAATGCCATATCAAATTCCCATCCAACAAAACTTACACATGTAATGACAAGTGTAAAGTAAATGACACTTGATATATTCAAATTCACAATGGAATTAAATACACTAAGTTTTAAACAAGAATGTCATTTTCCCAGATATTGAAATTCTTTAGATTGCTGGTCTAATGCATATGCATGGAAAAGCATTCACTTTTATTCTAATACAACACTAGTTTTAAACAGAGAAAGGAATATATACTTTTAAGAGCTGTGTTTGTGCATAATACATGTAAAATGCTCATGTTAGTTTAAATTATGACCAGGTTTTCACAACCCTCTGACCAATACTGCTCAATCAACCACAATGATTAGTGTAACTTAGCATATTAATTTTGTGGTAAAAAAGAGAGAATCAGATTCTGATCCAGACTCTACTTAACTACCTGAATGTGTGCAAGTGTACCTCTTTAAATAGTTTCAAAATTCCCACAAATAGAACACTTACTGCAATTTCAATAGGGGTGAGATACCTCATTAGTAAATTTTAGTCTTTCACTTTTTCATACTTTCTTTGCTCTTTTGGTAAGTTAGTTAGTTAGATAAGATTTAACAACACACCAACACGAATGTGTCATATAGTGTCATACTGTTCAAATACTGTTCAAGTCCTCCTATTTAGTCACCTCTTACAACAGGCAGAGAATACCATGGGCAATTCTTCAACCCTGAGCCCACAGGGGGGCCTTTGCTATTTTGGAATTTTCTTGACAGTTCCTTGAGTAAATGTGATGTTGCATATTTTCATTATATTTTTTGACCATATCATAAATAGTCTACCATATGGGGATGTATATTTGACATCAGTTTAGTCAGCTGAGGTTTCACCACGGACTTCCTACAGAGCATGCAACGTGTGCATCCTATCCGCAGATTGTCCCCACCGTCTGGGGCAAAAAAGGGCACACCAAGATGGCATGTAGCCCTGAAGCTACAAGTCAACTGATTTGACGAAGACTCTGCAATATTTTCAACAAAAGTTAAACTTGAATGGGAAACAATATCATATTCCTGCAATACGTACAGTGGATTTGATCTCTCCTTGCATAGTTTCAACAATATTTCAACTTTCTAAAAAAATCTGTTGATTTACTTGAGCAAGTCCAAACTTTCACACAAAACCATAGCAGACAGCCATCTTGTTGCTCTTTTTCTCACACGTACAGTAGCCACAATGTACCATGCAGTATGTTCTGTCCATGTATAGAAGTCCATGGGTTTTACACTTCAGTTTCTAACCAATTGGCTTCAGTCAAAAGTGCCTTGACCTTTTCCCCAGGTGTGGCTTACTGACTTGCTCCATTGCTTAATATCTAGAGCACCAAGCACAATGGCAGAAGTCCATTCTAAAGTCTTCAGTAGGACCTGGCTAGGAGTCAGATTCCACTAACTACTTGACAATGCAGTCAGTCCCACATTTGACATCAGAGCATGGGACTGTAACTAAATGCTTACAAAACATCTATTTGTAAAGCACTTTCATACTCACATCATTCTGAAGCAGTGGTTCCTTTTCATCCTGAACCTCTGGAGTGAAGAATCTCATGGTAACAACTACTCCCTTGATGTCTGTAAATATAACTCCCACAGAGTAAGCCTTAGCCACTGATAACAGAATATAAGAAAAAGCAAGGTCCATATAAGTTTAGTACATATTTATAGCTCTCGTATATTTCAATTTCAAATAGTAAAAATGTTTACCATCATTGAGCCTAGGGTGTCCATTCCTTCATGACAGAAAGGGAGGCCAACCTTCGCTACTATCTAGGTGGAGAGCCACCATGGGTTGGCAGGTAGCGTACCAGAAAATTTTTGGCCTTTACAAACCCCCTGATGGCCAGAAACAGTCCTTTCCTGTGTTCTAAGGTTACATGTTTACAGTCGTGAAAATGGGATGTTGAACTCTGAAAATTTGTGCATCAATGAATTCCCTCCTGAGAAATCTTCAAAAGAGGGCTCTCAAGATTTTTTCAGAGGAACTTCCAATAGGTTCAAGGAAAATTCGCTTGATAAAATTACGAATGTATGAGTCTCCTACATTCAGCTGGTATTGCAATCCGTATTTCTATTGTTTACACATAGCCTCTATTCGTAATGTACTATACACAGCCTACTTGTTCAGCAGATGTGAAAGGCGGGACTGATGCACATAACACATTGTGTGTAATCTAGACTCTAGGCTGGTACGCGCTGCATATTGTTGAGGGGTTTTACATTAGAATTTTCAAAATGAAGGAATTCAACGTCCGGCGCCGTGTGAGCCCGAACGGAGGACAGGGTGCTCAAAAGCCAGATTGTCCGGCAAAAAACTGTAGGAATGTACACCCTAATTGAGCCCCTTATCCAATTAGCAACTAAGCATTGTGAGCAGAGCTCGGACACATGTTGTTTTGGTCTTCTGTTAAAGTGGCTCACTGAGCTGGTTCATGAAATTCAACATATTTTTCCAAAAATGTTCAGTTTTCTTCACAAACCAATAACAAATGGTCAAACTTAGACCACCCCTATATCCCACATACAAATAACTGTCACATGAGTGACTACTCAAGGGTTCAATTCGGTTTTCAAAAATTTGTGACCAGACACTTTTTCAAATGATGCACAAATCCTGTTACAAGACAGGAAACCACAACATTCAAAATGTTAATTTTTTTGCGTACCTATTGGATATGACACTTGGGTAATTATGATAACTTTAAGCATTGTCATGTGGCAATGACCTTTTATCGTGTCAACACAATGAGTCCCTTTCATAAGGTGCCCTTTTTTTATTCTGTTAAATGCACTTGAGCTATGGTTAAAATTATAAAGTTTTGAAGCTCTAGTATGACGCTACTGATGGAAACCACCTACATAGTTTCATTTCAAAGAGGGGTTCACTATTTATGACATCAAGCCCATATTCCCCCAATCAATTTCCATGACATTTCCATGACCTTCTTGGAACCAAAAATGAATTTTCATGACCTTCCCCTTGATGTTTATATTTAGTATGAGTGAGAATGGAAAAATTTCACTTTGTGGCATTTTAAAGGAATTTCCCAGGTCTTAATGCATATACTGAATTTTAAGACTGTTTAAGGCCTTTTAAATACTTTTTCTTTCAATTTCCATGATTATTCCTGGTTTTTCCTGACTGCAGGACTGTGTGATACTTTAAAAATTAACAGAATGACTGTGGCAATTTACAGGTTGCTTTAGCAAAATAAATGGCAAAAGCATTTGTAATGACAATCCCACTCGCACAATCACATAGTTATACACAGAAACAATAAGAGCAACAATTCTTTTGAAATATCCTGTTCACTTTGAGATATTATAATAACATTCACTTTGAAACAACCCTTTTTTGAAGGTAGAGGTGGGTGTGGGCAGTGTTGTAGTGTGAGTACGGCTACGGGTACCAAGTCATGAGTACAGGAGTATGGGCACGAGTAAAAGGTTATGAGTACAGGTATGGGTACAGAATCTTGTACTTCCAATACTGTGACCAGTTTGAGTAAAGGGTACTGGTTCTACAACACTGGTGTGGGCACAAAAGCAATGGATTTCCAAGAAAGGGTGACTTTGCACATCTTTAGTAAACATTTTAGAACCCAAAACATGATACTACAGATTCGCAGTACATACTTTCACAAGCATTGTTAATGTTGGTGAATCCTGTCCGGCAGATACAGTTATATCCACCTATAGTATTTTCACATCTTGCGTGTGTGATGTTTTCACATGGCCTTGTTATACATTCATCCACATCTGCAAAGATAAAAATACATTTAAAGGCATTTTTAAATATAATGACAGCTATTTAGTTCCTGACATATAGAGTGCTTACAAAACATTAAACATTTACATGAGAATTACCCATACCATAATCAGTGGTGCAACCAGACTACCATTTGAGGAGCTGAGGGGCAAAGTGTTGAAGCAGTGGGAGCAAGTGGTAACAACACTAAGCAAGGTGCCACCATAGGTTCTTATCTAGCATACTGAGCCAATTTTGGCTACAATACCCCTCAGATTTGCTGGAAATGGTACTTTTCAGTCTTTCTGGCTTTGCGAGTTTCAGCAAAATATTCATCATTTTTTTATACAACAGGTAGGAATATTTACACTTTAAAGATGTCACAATGATTTTTGTGGAATGCAGTTTCAAAAACATGTGTATACTATAAATCAATTCAAGAAAAAAGTGTCATCACTATTTCTGCTGCACGCCAAAGAAGTGCCTGCTAGAATCTTACTGTATGATTGGTTGGTTACACCATTTTAACACAGCACCAAATGTTCCTCAGGCTGTTTATTGTATAATTTGACAGTCAGGTTTTTTCACTGCATTATTTACATGCAATTCTGTATGGTGCCTTGAACTTCAGCTGTTGTCCTGTCTCCTGTGCATATCTATATTTGATTCATTTGTAGATGTAGATTTGGATTTAGAGTCTATAAAAGGCTAAATATTAACCTATAGACCTTGTGCATATGACGTCCCAGAGCGGAAAGTACCCCCTCCTTTTGGGGCAAAACAAACCATCATAGACAAATGCAGACAGCTGATTTGTCAACCAGTCGAATATGCGCATTGTCTGCTACATGTGCAGGGCAAATTCTTGTTTGTGTTGCAGCGTGTTCTATTGCTCTGCTCAATGGGCTCAAAGGATGATGTCAGTATGTTGTCAATGCACAAGGTCTATACTGAGAGTAAGAGACCCATCAGTAGTCTGTAAAATGGCAACAAGCCTTTAAACTCAGTGTAACAGCAATTTGTTTACATTTTTCGTTTTTCGTTTCTCGATAGATTTGGCCCTAAGAATTATACAGAATTCTAAATGGTACATCAAATTACTACACTTTCTTGCTGAGAGCCTAAAATATCAGTCCAAGAATCTTACCAATACATGTTCCATTTACATCCTCTTCAAATCCATCTATGCAAGCACAATAGAATGAACCATATGTGTTTATACACTCCTCATTTGAACTGCACGGATCAAGAGTACACTCATCAAAGTCTGAAATGAAATTTCAGTAAAACATTAATATCTAAAAATTTTGAAAGAAGTTACACAGCTAACAGAAAGGTGTCTGTCTCTATCTCTCAGATAGGAAAGGCAGGTCAGTAGCATAAAAAGCTGCCTATTATGCAGAATCTCTTCATCATTGTCTGTAATTGAAAGGTAATCTCAACCCTTTACCCAATGTAACAAACAAGTAAATATCCCTAAATATGTAGACCTCTGGAACAAACATTAGTACTCCAAATAAAACCAGGCCCTCCAAATAAAACCAAGCCCTCATAGTCTTCTGGAAGTTGACAGAGACATTTGACACAACTGCCATGAACCAACATGTTTCACAAGTTCTTGAAGTATAAACCTGGTTGATGAATGTGAGTTTTCTACAAATACTCAGACCTTGGATTTTGAGGCGTGAGAGTATGATTGCACTCCATCACTCGCCTCATATCACTAAGAGGAGTATGATGTTTGCACACTTATGTGTAGAAGGGGAGCCCACCTGGAAAATTCTAAAACTCAAGGCCTGAATACTCCAGCTTACCTTGAATCTGTCAAATTCTTGATGACAAGATTAGTTGCCAAACTAAATAATCTTGTGGCCACAGTGAAGTGCCCCTAGGCAGACCTCATGAATAGCCAACTAGAACCCCCTATCTTTTTCCCATACCCAACTCTCAAAACAAACACCGATAAAAGTTTTTAAGTGTAAAAAGAAATGTTTCCTTGTACCATTACAAATTCTTCCTGCTGGGTCACCCAGTGAAGCAAAGCCTGCTTGACAGGTACAGATGTAACTACCAAAGGTGTTGGAACAATCTGCCAAAGGATGACAATCGTTCAAGTCACCAGACAAACACTCGTTTATGTCTAGAAATGAAAAGAAATGATCACATGAATGAAATCTTTGTAACAATAAAAGTATTTTGATGAAGAAGAAAGATTGCTGAATTAAATCAGGCTACAGCAGAGAAGCAGGATTCCTATATTCACATTTGATGTAAATGTTCCTCGTCCCAACTATTGCTTCAAAAAGAGTTCAAATCACATTGTGAGAAAATTTACAACATGCAAAGAGGGGAATCAATTCCAATTTTAATATTTTTGACTTTTAATATTTATATAGTATTCAGTATTAGTGTAGCATGGCATAAAGTGCTGGCTAAACAGCATTTGATACTTTAAAAGACACAGCTAAGTGTGACAAGTCCTTTTCTTACCACTGCAGGTAAAACCAGTTCCATTGAATCCAGTGTTACAATCACAGCTATATCCTCCAATGAAGTTTGTACAGGCTGCGTTGCCATCGCATCCATCCAAATTCTCTTCACATTCATCTATGTCCTCACAGAGGACAAGTGCATCGCCACGGAAACCACTGTTACACGCACAAACATAACTTCCTGGTACATTTGTACATGTGCTGTTAACAACACAACTGTTGGCTCCATTGCATTCATTAATGTCTGAAAGATAAACCCATTTTAAAATGAAAAGTTTTCTATCCCAATCATGTTTTGCTAGCCTAAAAAAATACCTTATCATATGAAAAGGGAGACGAATATACAGCTGAAGTAAATTGGCGGGAAAAAATTTCCATCAGGATAACATTATAGGACCAGGTTACTTGGACTGTGCCAATTTACCTATTACACTATTCTGAACCTGTTCATAACACTTGCACACTCTACTCTCTCTGTTTTTCAAAACACTTAAGCAAAAGAAACTCATTATTTGAAGAAAGTCCATTTTGAGCTTTGCATCAAGTTATAATTTCTTCACCCACACACAACACCCAAAGAATGTATAAGAAGAGAGATTAACCACTTAATGTATCATCATTGTTGGTTTTACATAGTGTCCATCATGCTGTCACTGGATCCAATTGTATCTAGAGTCACCATATGGGTCCAAACAACACATAATACATATGAACCCTGATCAACAGGCAGAACAATACGAGGGTACTTCATATCAAATATGTTTATTGAAATATATTCCGTTCAATGATTGCATATAAGAACACTTATGATTACAAATGGGTTACAAAAAATAAATAAACAGAAAAAAATTGTGCTTAAGCATATACAGCTTACCTTCACAAAGTGTACCATTACCACTGTAGCCATCATTGCAGGTACATGTAAAGCTACCCTCCATATTGGTACAGGTGGCATCTGGGTCACAATTAGCTGATCTTGGATCACTGCTGGGCAGGTTGCATTCATTGACATCTGAAAGAGAAATGATAGACATTCTAACAACTCCACAAGCTTCTTTTGCCTTGCAGCCTTGCAAGACAAAAATATTGGCAACTGAAAAGTTAGCACTAATGGAAAGTTTCGGTAAATTTGAATGGTCTACAAACCAGAATGCAAAAATGCATTGAGGTTTCGATGATACATACATGCTCTTTTCAATAAAATGCTACATTTCTTGTAACAACTGGTGACCCAAAATAGCCTTTGTCTCCACCTGTAAGTGACTGGTTTTTCTTTCATACTGTGCCTTAAGATATTCTGCAAACAAGGTTTTCAGAGTTTGAAGCCAGGTGATACCAGATGACCATTGAACTCCACCAAAAACAACAGGTACAGTACTTTCAACTTACCATAACACATCCACATACTAATTGGGAAATCCATCCAAGTTTCCTACCTTGAGATATCCCATTTTGACAAGTTTTTCAAAGTTTGACTGATCATGACCCCAGATGTCCTTTCACCTCCACAAAAAATAACCTTATACAGACCATCTTCTCACCATAATTCATTTACATACTAATTTTGAAATCCATCCACCTTTCATACCTTGAGCTATCCTAAACAAGTTTTTCTGAGTTTGACCCCATGACCCCAAATGACCTTTGACCTCTACCAAAATCAACAGGGTTCTTCCTCCCATCATAACCCATCAACATATCAAGTTTGAAATCAATCCAAGCTTCCTACCTTGAGATATAGCGTAAACAAGAAGTTCGGAGTTTGACCCCATGTGACCCCAAATGACCTTTGACCTCCACCAAAATTTATTGGGTTATTTCTTACATCATAACGCATCAACATATCAAGTTTGAAATATCAAAGTTTCCTACCTTGAGATATAGTGTAAACCAGGATTTTGGGGTGTGACCCCATGTGACCCCAAATGCCCTTTGACCTCCACGAAAATAAATGGGGTTCTTTCTTACATCATAATGCATCAGCCCATCAAGATTGAAATGAATCCAAGTTTCCTACCATAATGTATCATGTAAACAAGGATTTCAGGTTTTGACCCCATGTGACCCCAAATGACCTTTGACCTTCACGAAAATAAATTGGGTTCTTTCTTACATCATAACGCATCAGCCTATCAAGATTGAAATGAATCCAAGTTTCCTACCATAATGTATCACGTAAACAAGGATTTCAGGTTTTGACCCCATGTGACCCCAAATGACCTTTGACCTCCACGAAAATACATCGGGTTCTATATTACATCATAACGCATCAACATTTCAAGTATGAAATTGATCCAAGTTTTCTACCATGAGATATCATGTAAACAAGGATTTCAGGGTTTGACCCCATGTGACCCCAAATAACCTTTGACCTCCACCAAAATCAATAGGGTTCTTCCTTACATCATAACGCATCAACAAATCAAGTATGAAATTAATCCAAGTTTTCTACCATGAGATATCGTGTAAACAGGGATTTCAGGTTTTGACCCCATGTGACCCCAAATGACCTTTGACCTCCACCAAAATCAATAAGGTTCTTCCTGACATCCTAACGCATCAACATATCAAGTATGAAATTGATCCAAGTTTCCTACCATGAGATATGGTGTAAACAAGGATTTCAGGGTTTGACCCCATGTGACCCCAAATGACCTTTGACCTCCACCAAAATCAATAGGGTTCTTCCTGACATCCTAACGCATCAACATATCAAGTTTGAAATTAATCAAAGTTTTCTACCATGAGATATCGTGTAAACAAGGATTTCAGGGTTTGACCCCACGTGACCCCAAATGACCTTTGACCTCCACCAAAATCAATAGGGTTCTTCCTTACATCATAACGCATCAACATATCACATATGAAATTGATCCAAGTTTCCTACCATGAGATATTGTGTAAACAAGGATTTCAGGGTTTGACCCCATGTGACCCCAAATGACCTTTGACCTCCACCAAAATCAATAGGGTTCTTCCTCCCATCATAACCCATCAACATATCAAGTTTGAAATTAATCAAAGTTTTCTACCATGAGATATCGTGTAAACAAGGATTTCGGGGTTTGACCCCACGTGACCCCAAATGACCTTTGACCTCCACCAAAATCAATAGGGTTCTTCCTTACATCATAACGCATCAACATATCACGTATGAAATTGATCCAAGTTTCCTACCATGAGATATTGTGTAAACAAGGATTTCAGGGTTTGACCCCACGTGACCCCAAATGACCTTTGACCTCCACCAAAATCAATAGGGTTCTTCCTTACATCATAACGCATCAACATATCACATATGAAATTGATCCAAGTTTCCTACCATGAGATATTGTGTAAACAAGGATTTCAGGGTTTGACCCCATGTGACCCCAAATGACCTTTGACCTCCACCAAAATCAATAGGGTTCTTCCTCCCATCATAACCCATCAACATATCAAGTTTGAAATTAATCAAAGTTTTCTACCATGAGATATCGTGTAAACAAGGATTTCGGGGTTTGACCCCACGTGACCCCAAATGACCTTTGACCTCCACCAAAATCAATAGGGTTCTTCCTTACATCATAACGCATCAACATATCACGTATGAAATTGATCCAAGTTTCCTACCATGAGATACTGTGTAAACAAGGATTTCAGGGTTTGACCCCATGTGACCCCAAATGACCTTTGACCTCCACCAAAATCAATAGGGTTCTTCCTCTTAGTATGGGGTATCTGTGTACCAAGTTTGAGAACTGTCAGATCTTCCCTTCTCAAGATATCGTGTTAACGAGCAAAGTGTCACAAACACACACACATACACACACATACTCGCGTTCATATACTTTCGGGGTACTTTTTTCGGGGTACATGAACAAGCACCACATGCCCTTTCGGGGTACTCCAACACATCATATGTGCACTTAACATTAAAATTGGCCATATCATTGCTGGTGCCAATTAAAATCAAATTCCATATTGACCAATAACATAATCGCTCATGCATTAAATATGGATAGGAAAGTGGGATATCAATAAATTTGCTGCAGAGACTTAATAATGAACAACTGAGTAAAATTCAACAAATGATTTGCCAACATTAGGAAAGCCAGTTTGCATTTTAAGTTAAAGGAGCTATGGCACTCCTTAAATATATTGTGTGTAACCCTATACTTCATAAATCCAGTTGATGGCTTTGCTGTGCCAGGCTTTGGTTGACTCCAGCAAATGGGAGATGGTCCTATGCACACTTAATGACAGCACTATGTACAATTTCATAGCTGGTGATGGTAATAATTTCACAATACACTCAAAATACACTTGCTCGATCATGCATGAAATGGATAAAAATTGGAATATCAATCAATTTTTGGAGGACTTAACACAAAAGCACCTGTATCAAAATCAGCAAGTAATTTGTCAACCTTAGGAAAGCTATTATTTTAATTTAAAGGTGCTATGACATCTCCCAAATATATATTAAGGCATAATCCTATAGTATTTAAATCCACTTGACAGCTGTGCTCTGATTCACTACAAAATACTGGAGATGGTTCTATGCACACTTAACATAACTATTAACAATTATGATAGCTAGTGTAAGTAACATTATTCACATTGACCTACAACATATTCGGTCATGCATGAAATGGATACAAAACTGGGACATCAATAAACTTTTTGGAGGACTTAATAGAAAGCACCTGTATCAAAATCAGCAAATAACTTGTCACAACCTCAGGAAAACTATTATATTGATTCAAAGGTGCTATGACATCTCCCAAATATATTTAGACATGACCCTATAGTTTTTAAATCCAGTTCACAGCTGTGCTTTGACTGACTCCAACACATAGGAGATGTTTGCAAACTAAGTTTCCTGCACTTAAACAGTGCATTACGCACTATTACATTTCAGTGATCATGAGCAAGACAAACATTTCTCTAATTTTCAATCTCAAACATTTCTCTAATTTTCAATTGTAGAACTAAAGATAACCAAATTGGGAGTACTATTAAATGGTTATACAAACTTATTCAATGCATATACTTTCTCCATATGCAAAGTGACTTACATGATATAAAGCAAATAATTTTCATGCCTCCAGAAAGCAATTCAATTTGAAGGTATATCCCACTTATAAATTCCCCAGCTTTTATTAGGTACTTTAATATACAATTCATCATGAAGGCAGAGAGTACCAAGCGCAGCTTTGTGATGGTGGGCTGTAGTAACAACATAATGTTTTACAAGACATAAAAAAAAGTGGTGAAGCTATCATAGGGTCGAGGGAGTGATCATATCCCCTGATGGACTCAAAGTGCCTTTCGGTGCCTTCTTCAGGATTTGCTGTGTTAACGCATAGGGTATTGAACTATTTCAAAGAGCAGCTACAGGCAATTGTCATCCCCTGTGAAAGAGCTCCCTTGCTCTACCTACTCTGAAGCATCAATACAGGCCATTCTTGCCACATGGCTGGCTCTCCGACTGAATTTCCCCAAGTTTGTTCTATGTCCCTTACTTCTTAAGGTGCTTCATTGTACAGTGGCCACCTAGCTGTCTTCAGCAATTCAATATTTAAGTTAACGTAATTTTATATGTGAATTTTAGAATTTAGATTAATGATATTATTATTGTGTTATTAATTATCTTATAGAGAAATGTAAAACCATGGGTAAAACTTTATGTACCCCCAAAGACATCCCCATGTTTGTTCCCTTACTTGCAAAAGTGCTCCCTTGTGCAATAGCCTCCATTCAACTATGGACTATACTTGAGCTCAGCCAAAGAAACTTAAATCCTGCACTGAAACAGCTAGTGGATGTCTTTGGCACCATCACATTTCATTAATCATGACTGAAACAAACATTTCTCTAATTTTCAATCTCAAGATTCGAGATAATCATTTTTTAACTGGAAGTACTCTCAAACGGTAAGACACACTTATTCAATTTCAATGCATGTACTTTCTCTTACACACAAATTGACATACATAATAAAGCAAATAATTTCAATGTCTTCAGAAAAAAAAAAATTTCTGGCACTTTTAAATGTACTGTATGCCACTAATTATACTCCACAACTTTTAAGTCATGCCCATACTATTCATCATGATGGTATAAGGGGCAGAGCACAGCTTTTAGAAAGTGGACTGAAGTAAAAACATCAATCTTTTACAGGAAATAAAAACACTGGCAGGGCTACCATATGCCTAGGGTATACTGTTGTCGCCTTCCCCCCCCCCCCCCATTGAAATACTCTAATTTTCTATGAGCGCCTCTCTAGGTTCTATTGTAATGTGGCATAGGGTATTCAACTACTGTGAAGCATCCCTAAAGGATGTTGTTTCCGACTGACTGAGTTTTCTTCCTCCACTAAAAACAGGTCTGTATCATTTTAATTATTAAATTGTTTTTTTAATGTGAATTTTACAAAAGAAATATCCAGTGTGTTACTTTATATCTGACAGATTATTCTTACACC
This sequence comes from Holothuria scabra, assembly GCA_037179385.1. Taxonomy (NCBI): domain Eukaryota; kingdom Metazoa; phylum Echinodermata; class Holothuroidea; order Aspidochirotida; family Holothuriidae; genus Holothuria; species Holothuria scabra. The sequence goes on along the minus strand of CM074185.1, from coordinate 31,770,728 downwards.
ATTCAGATACCTTCAAGTACCCTGAAAGTCATCCCCAAGTTTGTTCTACGCCCAGTACTGGTAAAGGTGCTTCATTGTACAGTGGCCACCTGTTAATAACAATTCAATCTTTACCTTAATGCAATATTCTATGTATTAATTTTAGATTAAATTTAGACTAATTGCATAATTAAATATCTCACAGAATATTCTGAAGCCTCTGGTAAAACTCCATGTACCCCGAAAGATATCCCCAGGTTTGTTCCCTTACTTCCAAAAGTGCTCCATAGTACAGTAGCCTCTAATTAACTATGGGCCATACGTGAGCTCAGCCAAAGAATCTTGTATCCTGCACAGAAACAGTGGATTTCTTTTGCACTATTTTATTTCATTTATCATGATGGAAACAAACATTTCTCTAGTTTTTATTCTCAAGATATAAGATAATCATGTTTTAACTGGGAGTACTCTCAAAAGGAAAGACATACTTATTCAATGCATGTACTTTCTCTTACATGCAAAGTGACATACATTATAAGGCAAATAATTTCCATGTCTTCAGAAGAAACAACAAATTTCTTTCAATTTGAAGGTATTCCACTAATAATATTCCCCAACGTTCAAGTCACGACATTAAGTTACAATTCATCATGGTGGTATAGGGGGTAGAGGGCAGCTTTTAGAATGTCAGCTGTGGTAAAACAAACATAATGTTTTACAGGGAAAAAACACAGTTGCAGGTGGGCTACAATATGCCTATGGTATAGTCACCCTCAGGTCCATAGAATTGATGGACTCAAGTTGTCTGTGCCCACCTCTTTATGATTTATTCTAATTTTTCACATAGGGTATTTAAATACTTCCAAGAGTCCCGAAAGGACGTTGTTGCCCCTGTTGACAAAATTGTTTTCCTCCACAGAAAACAAGATCTGTAACATTTAAGTTATCAAATTATTATTTTGTGGATTTTACAATGGAAATGTGAAGTGTGTTACTTAATATCTGACAGATTATTGTTACACCCCTCAGATACCTTCAAGTACCCCGAAAGTCATCCTCAAGTTTGTTCTACACCCAATACTGGTAAAGGTGCTTCATTGTACAGTGGCCACCTGTATTTGACAATTCAATCTTTAACTTAATGCAATATTCTATGTATTACTTTTAGATTAAATTCAGACTAATTGTATTTTAAAATATTTCACAGAGTATTCTGAAGCCTCTGGTAAAACTCCATGTACCCCGAAAGATATCCCCAGGTTTGTTCCCTTACTTCCAAAAATGCTCCATAGTACAGTAGCCTCTAATTAACTTTGGACCATATGTGAGCTCAGCGAAAGAATATAATTGTATCCTGCACTGAAACAGTGGATTTCTTTTGCACTATTTCATTTCATTAATCATGATGGAAACAAACATTTCCCTAGTTCATTAATCATGATGGAAACAAACATTTCCCTAGTTTTCAATCTCAAGATTGAAGATAATCATTTTTTAACTGGGAGTACTCTCAAACAGCAACAGGGACTTATTCAATGCATGTACTTTCTCTTACATGCAAAGTGACATACATTATAAGGAAAAATAACTTCCATGTCTTCAGAAGAAAAAACAAATTTCTTTCAATTTGAAGGTATTCCACTAATAATATTCCCCAACGTTCAAGTCACGACATTAAGTTACAATTCATCATGGTGGTATAAGGGGTAGAGGGCAGCTTTTAGAATGTCCGCTGTGGTAAAACAACATAATGTTTTACAGGAAAAAACACAGTTGCAGGTGGGCTACAATATGCCTATGGTATAGTCACCCTCAGGCCCCTAGAATTGATGGACTCAAGTCGTCTGTGCCCACCTCTTTATGTTTTACTCTAATTTTTCGCATAGGGTATTTAAATACTTCCAAGAGTCCCGAAAGGACGTTGTTGCCCCTGTTGACAAAATGGTTTTCCTCCACTGAAAACAAGATCTGTAACATTTAAGTTATTAAATTATTATTTTGTGGACTTTACAATGGAAATGTGAAGTGTGTTACTTTATATCTGTCAGATTATTGTTACACCCATTCAGATACCTTCAAGTACCCCGAAAGTCATCCTCAAGTTTGTTCTACACCCAATACTGGTAAAGGTGCTTCATTGTACAGTGGCCACCTGTATTTGACAATTCAATCTTTAACTTAATGCAATATTCTATGTATTACTTTTAGATTAAATTCAGACTAATTGTATTTTAAAATATTTCACAGAGTATTCTGAAGCCTCTGGTAAAACTCCATGTACCCCGAAAGATATCCCCAGGTTTGTTCCCTTACTTCCAAAAATGCTCCATAGTACAGTAGCCTCCAATTAAGTATGGACCATATGTGAGCTCAGCCAAAGAATCTAATTGTATCCTGCACTGAAACAGTGGATTTCTTTTGCACTATTTCATTTCATTAATCATGATGGAAACAAACATTTCTCTAGTTTTTAATCTCAAGATTGAAGATTATCATTTTTTAACTGGGAGTACTCTCAAACGGGAAGACACACTCATTTAACCCATGCATGTACTTTCTCTTACATGCAAAGTGACATACATTATAAGGCAAATAATTTCCATGTCTTCAGAAGAAAAAACAAATTTCTTTCAATTTGAAGGTATTCCACTAATAATATTCCCCAACGTTCAAGTCACGACATTAAGTTACAATTCATCATGGTGGTATAAGGGGTAGAGGGCAGCTTTTAGAATGTCCGCTGTGGTAAAACAACATAATGTTTTACAGGAAAAAAACACAGTTGCAGGTGGGCTACAATATGCCTATGGTATAGTCACCCTCAGGCCCCCAGAATTGATGGACTCAAGTTGTCTGTGCCCACCTCTTTATGTTTTATTCTAATTTTTCACATAGGGTATTTAAATACTTCCACGAGTCCCAAAAAGGACGTTGTTGCCCCTGTCGACAAAATTGTTTTCCTCCACAGAAAACAAGTTCTGTAACATTTAAATTATTAAATTATTATTTTGTGGATTTTACAATGGAAATGTGAAGTGTGCTATTTTATATCTGACAGATTATTGTTACACCCATTCAGATACCTTCAAGTACCCCGAAAGTCATCCTCAAGTTTGTTCTACGCCCAATACTGGTAAAGGTGCTTCATTGTACAGTGGCCACCTGTATTTGACAATTCAATCTTTAACTTAATGCAATATTCTATGTATTAATTTTAGATTAAATTCAGACTAATTGCATTATTAAATATCTCACAGAGTATTCTGAAGCCTCTAGTAAAACTCCATGTACCCCGAAAGATATCCCCAGGTTTGTTCCCTTACTTCCAAAAATGCTCCATAGTACAGTAGCCTCTAATTAACTATGGACCATATGTGAGCTCAGCGAAAGAATATAATTGTATCCTGCACTGAAACAGTGGATTTCTTTTGCACTATTTCATTTCATTAATCATGATGGAAACAAACATTTCTCTAGTTTTTAATCTCAAGATTGAAGATTATCATTTTTTAACTGGGAGTACTCTCAAACGGCAAGACACACTTATTCAATGCATGTACTTTCTCTTTCATGCAAAGTGACATACATTATAAGGCAAATAATTTCCATGTCTTCAGAAGAAAAAACAAATTTCTTTCAATTTGAAGGAATTCCACTAATAATATTCCCCAACGTTCAAGTCACGACATTAAGTTACAATTCATCATGGTGGTATAAGGGGTAGAGGGCAGCTTTTAGAATGTCCGCTGTGGTAAAACAACATAATGTTTTACAGGGAAAAAACACAGTTGCAGGTGGGCTACAATATGCCTATGGTATAGTCACCCTCAGGCCCCTAGAATTGATGGACTCAAGTTGTCTGTGCCCACCTCTTTATGATTTATTCTAATTTTTCGCATAGGGTATTTAAATACTTCCAAGAGTCCCGAAAGGACCTTGTTGCCCCTGTTGACAAAATGGTTTTCCTCCACTGAAAACCAGATCTATAACATTTAAACTATTAAATTATTATTTTCTGGATTTTACAATGGAAATGTAAAGTGTGTTACTTTATATCTGACAGATTTTTGTTACACCATTCAGATACCTTCAAGTACCCCGAAAGTCATCCTCAAGTTTGTTCTACGCCCAATACTGGTAAAGGTGCTTCATTGTACAGTGGCCACCTGTATTTGACAATTCAATCTTTAACTTAATGCAATATTCTATGTATTAATTTTAGATTAAATTCAGACTAATTGCATTATTAAATATCTCACAGAGTATTCTGAAGCCTCTAGTAAAACTCCATGTACCCCGAAAGATATCCCCAGGTTTGTTCCCTTACTTCCAAAAATGCTCCATAGTACAGTAGCCTCTAATTAACTTTGGACCATATGTGAGCTCAGCGAAAGAATATAATTGTATCCTGCACTGAAACAGTGGATTTCTTTTGCACTATTTCATTTCATTAATCATGATGGAAACAAACATTTCCCTAGTTCATTAATCATGATGGAAACAAACATTTCCCTAGTTTTCAATCTCAAGATTGAAGATAATCATTTTTTAACTGGGAGTACTCTCAAACAGCAACAGGGACTTATTCAATGCATGTACTTTCTCTTACATGCAAAGTGACATACATTATAAGGAAAAATAACTTCCATGTCTTCAGAAGAAAAACAAATTTCTTTCAATTTGAAGGTATTCCACTAATAATATTCCCCAACGTTCAAGTCACGACATTAAGTTACAATTCATCATGGTGGTATAAGGGGTAGAGGGCAGCTTTTAGAATGTCGGCTGTGGGAAAACAACATAATGTTTTACAGGAAAAAACACAGTTGCAGGTGGGCTACAATATGCCTATGGTATAGTCACCCTCAGGCCCCTAGAATTGATGGACTCAAGTCGTCTGTGCCCACCTCTTTATGTTTTACTCTAATTTTTCGCATAGGGTATTTAAATACTTCCAAGAGTCCCGAAAGGACGTTGTTGCCCCTGTTGACAAAATGGTTTTCCTCCACTGAAAACAAGATCTGTAACATTTAAGTTATTAAATTATTATTTTGTGGACTTTACAATGGAAATGTGAAGTGTGTTACTTTATATCTGTCAGATTATTGTTACACCCATTCAGATACCTTCAAGTACCCCGAAAGTCATCCTCAAGTTTGTTCTACACCCAATACTGGTAAAGGTGCTTCATTGTACAGTGGCCACCTGTATTTGACAATTCAATCTTTAACTTAATGCAATATTCTATGTATTACTTTTAGATTAAATTCAGACTAATTGTATTTTAAAATATTTCACAGAGTATTCTGAAGCCTCTGGTAAAACTCCATGTACCCCGAAAGATATCCCCAGGTTTGTTCCCTTACTTCCAAAAATGCTCCATAGTACAGTAGCCTCCAATTAAGTATGGACCATATGTGAGCTCAGCCAAAGAATCTAATTGTATCCTGCACTGAAACAGTGGATTTCTTTTGCACTATTTCATTTCATTAATCATGATGGAAACAAACATTTCTCTAGTTTTTAATCTCAAGATTGAAGATTATCATTTTTTAACTGGGAGTACTCTCAAACGGCAAGACACACTTATTTAACCCATGCATGTACTTTCTCTTACATGCAAAGTGACATACATTATAAGGCAAATAATTTCCATGTCTTCAGAAGAAAAAACAAATTTCTTTCAATTTGAAGGTATTCCACTAATAATATTCCCCAACGTTCAAGTCACGACATTAAGTTACAATTCATCATGGTGGTATAAGGGGTAGAGGGCAGCTTTTAGAATGTTGGCTGTGGTTAAACAACATAATGTTTTACAGGAAAAAAACACAGTTGCAGGTGGGCTACAATATGCCTATGGTATAGTCACCCTCAGGCCCCCAGAATTGATGGACTCAAGTTGTCTGTGCCCACCTCTTTATGTTTTATTCTAATTTTTCGCATAGGGTATTTAAATACTTCCACGAGTCCCAAAAAGGACGTTGTTAACCCTGTCGACAAAAGTGTTTTCCTCCACAGAAAAAAAGTTCTGTAACATTTAAATTATTAAATTATTATTTTGTGGATTTTACAATGGAAATGTGAAGTGTGCTATTTTATATCTGACAGATTATTGTTACACCCATTCAGATACCTTCAAGTACCCCGAAAGTCATCCTCAAGTTTGTTCTACGCCCAATACTGGTAAAGGTGCTTCATTGTACAGTGGCCACCTGTCTCTGACAATTCAATCTTTAACTTAATGCAATATTCTATGAATTAATTTTAGATTAAATTCAGACTAATTGCATTATTAAATATCTCACAGAGTATTCTGAAGCCTCTAGTAAAACTCCATGTACCCCGAAAGATATCCCCAGGTTTGTTCCCTTACTTCCAAAAATGCTCCATAGTACAGTAGCCTCTAATTAACTTTGGACCACATATGAGCTCAGCGAAAGAATATAATGGTATCCTGCACTGAAACAGTGGATTTCTTTTGCACTATTTCATTTCATTAATCATGATGGAAACAAACATTTCTCTAGTTTTTAATCTCAAGATTGAAGATTATCATTTTTTAACTGGGAGTACTCTCAAACGGCAAGACACACTTATTCAATGCATGTACTTTCTCTTTCATTCAATGTGACATACATTATAAGGCAAATAATTTCCATGTCTTCAGAAGAAAAAACAAATTTCTTTCAATTTGAAGGAATTCCACTAATAATATTCCCCAACGTTCAAGTCACGACATTAAGTTACAATTCATCATGGTGGTATAAGGGGTAGAGGGCAGCTTTTAGAATGTCCGCTGTGGTAAAACAACATAATGTTTTACAGGGAAAAAACACAGTTGCAGGTGGGCTACAATATGCCTATGGTATAGTCACCCTCAGGCCCCTAGAATTGATGGACTCAAGTTGTCTGTGCCCACCTCTTTATGATTTATTCTAATTTTTCGCATAGGGTATTTAAATACTTCCAAGAGTCCCGAAAGGACCTTGTTGCCCCTGTTGACAAAATGGTTTTCCTCCACTGAAAACCAGATCTATAACATTTAAACTATTAAATTATTATTTTCTGGATTTTACAATGGAAATGTAAAGTGTGTTACTTTATATCTGACAGATTTTTGTTACACCATTCAGATACCTTCAAGTACCCCGAAAGTCATCCTCAAGTTTGTTCTACGCCCAATACTGGTAAAGGTGCTTCATTGTACAGTGGCCACCTGTATTTGACAATTCAATCTTTAACTTAATGCAATATTCTATGTATTAATTTTAGATTAAATTCAGACTAATTGCATTATTAAATATCTCACAGAGTATTCTGAAGCCTCTAGTAAAACTCCATGTACCCCGAAAGATATCCCCAGGTTTGTTCCCTTACTTCCAAAAATGCTCCATAGTACAGTAGCCTCTAATTAACTTTGGACCATATGTGAGCTCAGCGAAAGAATATAATTGTATCCTGCACTGAAACAGTGGATTTCTTTTGCACTATTTCATTTCATTAATCATGATGGAAACAAACATTTCCCTAGTTCATTAATCATGATGGAAACAAACATTTCCCTAGTTTTCAATCTCAAGATTGAAGATAATCATTTTTTAACTGGGAGTACTCTCAAACAGCAACAGGGACTTATTCAATGCATGTACTTTCTCTTACATGCAAAGTGACATACATTATAAGGAAAAATAACTTCCATGTCTTCAGAAGAAAAAACAAATTTCTTTCAATTTGAAGGTATTCCACTAATAATATTCCCCAACGTTCAAGTCACGACATTAAGTTACAATTCATCATGGTGGTATAAGGGGTAGAGGGCAGCTTTTAGAATGTCGGCTGTGGTAAAACAACATAATGTTTTAAGGAAAAAACACAGTTGCAGGTGGGCTACAATATGCCTATGGTATAGTCACCCTCAGGCCCCTAGAATTGATGGACTCAAGTTGTCTGTGCCCACCTCTTTATGTTTTACTCTAATTTTTCGCATAGGGTATTTAAATACTTCCAAGAGTCCCGAAAGGACGTTGTTGCCCCTGTTGACAAAATGGTTTTCCTCCACTGAAAACAAGATCTGTAACATTTAAGTTATTAAATTATTATTTTGTGGACTTTACAATGGAAATGTGAAGTGTGTTACTTTATATCTGTCAGATTATTGTTACACCCATTCAGATACCTTCAAGTACCCCGAAAGTCATCCTCAAGTTTGTTCTACACCCAATACTGGTAAAGGTGCTTCATTGTACAGTGGCCACCTGTATTTGACAATTCAATCTTTAACTTAATGCAATATTCTATGTATTACTTTTAGATTAAATTCAGACTAATTGTATTTTAAAATATTTCACAGAGTATTCTGAAGCCTCTGGTAAAACTCCATGTACCCCGAAAGATATCCCCAGGTTTGTTCCCTTACTTCCAAAAATGCTCCATAGTACAGTAGCCTCCAATTAAGTATGGACCATATGTGAGCTCAGCCAAAGAATCTAATTGTATCCTGCACTGAAACAGTGGATTTCTTTTGCACTATTTCATTTCATTAATCATGATGGAAACAAACATTTCTCTAGTTTTTAATCTCAAGATTGAAGATTATCATTTTTTAACTGGGAGTACTCTCAACTGGCAAGACACACTTATTTAACCCATGCATGTACTTTCTCTTTCATGCAAAGTGACATACATTATAAGGCAAATAATTTCCATGTCTTCAGAAGAAAAAACAAATTTCTTTCAATTTGAAGGTATTCCACTAATAATATTCCCCAACGTTCAAGTCACGACATTAAGTTACAATTCATCATGGTGGTATAAGGGGTAGAGGGCAGCTTTTAGAATGTCCGCTGTGGTAAAACAACATAATGTTTTACAGGAAAAAAACACAGTTGCAGGTGGGCTACAATATGCCTATGGTATAGTCACCCTCAGGCCCCTAGAATTGATGGACTCAAGTTGTCTGTGCCCACCTCTTTATGTTTTACTCTAATTTTTCGCATAGGGTATTTAAATACTTCCAAGAGTCCCAAAAAGGACGTTGTTAACCCTGTCGACAAAAGTGTTTTCCTCCATAGAAAACAAGATCTGTAACATTTAAATTATTAAATTATTATTTTGTGGATTTTACAATGGAAATGTGAAGTGTGTTACTTTATATCTGAGAGATTATTGTTACACCATTCAGATACCTTCAAGTACCCCGAAAGTCATCCTCAAGTTTGTTCTACGCCCAATACTGGTAAAGGTGCTTCATTGTACAGTGGCCACCTGTATTTGACAATTCAATCTTTAACTTAATGCAATATTCTATGTATTAATTTTAGATTAAATTCAGACTAATTGCATTATTAAATATCTCACAGAGTATTCTGAAGCCTCTAGTAAAACTCCATGTACCCCGAAAGATATCCCCAGGTTTGTTCCCTTACTTCCAAAAATGCTCCATAGTACAGTAGCCTCTAATTAACTTTGGACCATATGTGAGCTCAGCGAAAGAATATAATTGTATCCTGCACTGAAACAGTGGATTTCTTTTGCACTATTTCATTTCATTAATCATGATGGAAACAAACATTTCCCTAGTTCATTAATCATGATGGAAACAAACATTTCCCTAGTTTTCAATCTCAAGATTGAAGATAATCATTTTTTAACTGGGAGTACTCTCAAACAGCAACAGGGACTTATTCAATGCATGTACTTTCTCTTACGGGCAAAGTAACATACATTATAAGGAAAAATAACTTCCATGTCTTCAGAAGAAAAAACAAATTTCTTTCAATTTGAAGGTATTCCACTAATAATATTCCCCAACGTTCAAGTCACGACATTAAGTTACAATTCATCATGGTGGTATAAGGGGTAGAGGGCAGCTTTTAGAATGTCGGCTGTGGGAAAACAACATAATGTTTTACAGGAAAAAACACAGTTGCAGGTGGGCTACAATATGCCTATGGTATAGTCACCCTCAGGCCCCTAGAATTGATGGACTCAAGTCGTCTGTGCCCACCTCTTTATGTTTTACTCTAATTTTTCGCATAGGGTATTTAAATACTTCCAAGAGTCCCGAAAGGACGTTGTTGCCCCTGTTGACAAAATTGTTTTCCTCCACTGAAAACAAGATCTGTAACATTTAAGTTATTAAATTATTATTTTGTGGACATTACAATGGAAATGTGAATTGTGTTACTTTATATCTGTCAGATTATTGTTACACCCATTCAGATACCTTCAAGTACCTCGAAAGTCATCCTCAAGTTTGTTCTACACCCACAACTGGTAAAGGTGCTTCATTGTACAGTGGCCACCTGTATTTGACAATTCAATCTTTAACTTAATGCAATATTCTATGTATTACTTTTAGATTAAATTCAGACTAATTGTATTTTAAAATATTTCACAGAGTATTCTGAAGCCTCTGGTAAAACTCCATGTACCCCGAAAGATATCCCCAGGTTTGTTCCCTTACTTCCAAAAATGCTCCATAGTACAGTAGCCTCGAATTAAGTATGGACCATATGTGAGCTCAGCCAAAGAATCTAATTGTATCCTGCACTGAAACAGTGGATTTCTTTTGCACTATTTCATTTCATTAATCATGATGGAAACAAACATTTCTCTAGTTTTTAATCTCAAGATTGAAGATTATCATTTTTTAACTGGGAGTACTCTCAACGTCAAGACACACTTATTTAACCCATGCATGTACTTTCTCTTTCATGCAAAGTGACATACATTATAAGGCAAATAATTTCCATGTCTTCAGAAGAAAAAACAAATTTCTTTCAATTTGAAGGTATTCCACTAATAATATTCCCCAACGTTCAAGTCACGACATTAAGTTACAATTCATCATGGTGGTATAAGGGGCAGAGGGCAGCTTTTAGAATGTCCGCTGTGGTAAAACAACATAATGTTTTACAGGAAAAAAACACAGTTGCAGGTGGGCTACAATATGCCTATGGTATAGTCACCCTCAGGCCCCCAGAATTGATGGAGTCAAGTTGTCTGTGCCCACCTCTTTATATTTTACTCTAATTTTTCGCATAGGGTATTTAAATACTTCCAAGAGTCCCGAAAGGACGTTGTTGCCCCTGTTGACAAAATTGTTTTCCTCCACAGAAAACAAGATCTGTAACATTTAAATTATTAAATTATTATTTTGTGGATTTTACAATGGAAATGTGAAGTGTGCTATTTTATATCTGACAGATTATTGTTACACCATTCAGATACCTTCAAGTACCCCGAAAGTCATCCTCAAGTTTGTTCTACGCCCAATACTGGTAAAGGTGCTTCATTGTACAGTGGCCACCTGTCTCTGACAATTCAATCTTTAACTTAATGCAATATTCTATGTATTAATTTTAGATTAAATTCAGACTAATTGCATTATTAAATATCTCACAGAGTATTCTGAAGCCTCTAGTAAAACTCCATGTACCCCGAAAGATATCCCCAGGTTTGTTCCCTTACTTCCAAAAATGCTCCATAGTACAGTAGCCTCTAATTAACTTTGGACCATATGTGAGCTCAGCGAAAGAATATAATTGTATCCTGCACTGAAACAGTGGATTTCTTTTGCACTATTTCATTTCATTAATCATGATGGAAACAAACATTTCCCTAGTTTATTAATCATGATGGAAACAAACATTTCCCTAGTTTTCAATCTCAAGATTGAAGATAATCATTTTTTAACTGGGAGTACTCTCAAACAGCAACAGGGACTTATTCAATGCATGTACTTTCTCTTACATGCAAAGTGACATACATTATAAGGAAAAATAACTTCCATGTCTTCAGAAGAAAAAACAAATTTCTTTCAATTTGAAGGTATTCCACTAATAATATTCCCCAACGTTCAAGTCACGACATTAAGTTACAATTCATCATGGTGGTATAAGGGGTAGAGGGCAGCTTTTAGAATGTCGGCTGTGGTAAAACAACATAATGTTTTACAGGAAAAAAACACAGTTGCAGGTGGGCTACAATATGCCTATGGTATAGTCACCCTCAGGCCCCTAGAATTGATGGACTCAAGTCGTCTGTGCCCACCTCTTTATGTTTTACTCTAATTTTTCGCATAGGGTATTTAAATACTTCCAAGAGTCCCGAAAGGACGTTGTTGCCCCTGTTGACAAAATTGTTTTCCTCCACTGAAAACAAGATCTGTAACATTTAAGTTATTAAATTATTATTTTGTGGACATTACAATGGAAATGTGAATTGTGTTACTTTATATCTGTCAGATTATTGTTACACCCATTCAGATACCTTCAAGTACCTCGAAAGTCATCCTCAAGTTTGTTCTACACCCACAACTGGTAAAGGTGCTTCATTGTACAGTGGCCACCTGTATTTGACAATTCAATCTTTAACTTAATGCAATATTCTATGTATTACTTTTAGATTAAATTCAGACTAATTGTATTTTAAAATATTTCACAGAGTATTCTGAAGCCTCTGGTAAAACTCCATGTACCCCGAAAGATATCCCCAGGTTTGTTCCCTTACTTCCAAAAATGCTCCATAGTACAGTAGCCTCCAATTAAGTATGGACCATATGTGAGCTCAGCCAAAGAATCTAATTGTATCCTGCACTGAAACAGTGGATTTCTTTTGCACTATTTCATTTCATTAATCATGATGGAAACAAACATTTCTCTAGTTTTAAATCTCAAGATTGAAGAACATCATTTTTTAACTGGGAGTACTCTCAAACGGCAAGACACACTTATTTAACCCATGCATGTACTTTCTCTTTCATGCAAAGTGACATACATTATAAGGCAAATAATTTCCATGTCTTCAGAAGAAAAAACAAATTTCTTTCAATTTGAAGGTATTCCACTAATAATATTCCCCAACGTTCAAGTCACGACATTAAGTTACAATTCATCATGGTGGTATAAGGGGCAGAGGGCAGCTTTTAGAATGTCCGCTGTGGTAAAACAACATAATGTTTTACAGGAAAAAAACACAGTTGCAGGTGGGCTACAATATGCCTATGGTATAGTCACCCTCAGGCCCCCAGAATTGATGGACTCAAGTTGTCTGTGCCCACCTCTTTATGTTTTATTCTAATTTTTCGCATAGGGTATTTAAATACTTCCAAGAGTCCCAAAAAGGACGTTGTTAACCCTGTCGACAAAATTGTTTTCCTCCACAGAAAACAAGATCTGTAACATTTAAGTTATTAAATTATTATTTTGTGGATTTTACAATGGAAATGTGAAGTGTGCTATTTTATATCTGACAGATTATTGTTACACCCATTCAGATACCTTCAAGTACCCCGAAAGTCATCCTCAAGTTTGTTCTACGCCCAATACTGGTAAAGGTGCTTCATTGTACAGTGGCCACCTGTCTCTGACAATTCAATCTTTAACTTAATGCAATATTCTATGAATTAATTTTAGATTAAATTCAGACTAATTGCATTATTAAATATCTCACAGAGTATTCTGAAGCCTCTAGTAAAACTCCATGTACCCCGAAAGATATCCCCAGGTTTGTTCCCTTACTTCCAAAAATGCTCCATAGTACAGTAGCCTCTAATTCACTTTGGACCACATGTGAGCTCAGCGAAAGAATATAATTGTATCCTGCACTGAAACAGTGGATTTCTTTTGCACTATTTCATTTCATTAATCATGATGGAAACAAACATTTCCCTAGTTCATTAATCATGATGGAAACAAACATTTCCCTAGTTTTCAATCTCAAGATTGAAGATAATCATTTTTTAACTGGGAGTACTCTCAAACAGCAACAGGGACTTATTCAATGCATGTACTTTCTCTTACGGGCAAAGTAACATACATTATAAGGAAAAATAACTTCCATGTCTTCAGAAGAAAAAACAAATTTCTTTCAATTTGAAGGTATTCCACTAATAATATTCCCCAACGTTCAAGTCACGACATTAAGTTACAATTCATCATGGTGGTATAAGGGGTAGAGGGCAGCTTTTAGAATGTCGGCTGTGGGAAAACAACATAATGTTTTACAGGAAAAAACACAGTTGCAAGTGGGCTACAATATGCCTATGGTATAGTCACCCTCAGGCCCCTAGAATTGATGGACTCAAGTCGTCTGTGCCCACCTCTTTATGTTTTACTCTAATTTTTCGCATAGGGTATTTAAATACTTCCAAGAGTACCGAAAGCACGTTGTTGCCCCTGTTGACAAAATGGTTTTCCTCCACTGAAAACAAGATCTGTAACATTTAAGTTATTAAATTATTATTTTGTGGACTTTACAATGGAAATGTGAAGTGTGTTACTTTATATCTGTCAGATTATTGTTACACCCATTCAGATACCTCCAAGTACCCTGAAAGTCATCCTCAAGTTTGTTCTACACCCAATACTGGTAAAGGTGCTTCATTGTACAGTGGCCACCTGTATTTGACAATTCAATCTTTAACTTAATGCAATATTCTATGTATTACTTTTAGATTAAAGTCAGACTAATTGTATTTTAAAATATTTCACAGAGTATTCTGAAGCCTCTGGTAAAACTCCATGTACCCCGAAAGATATCCCCAGGATTGTTCCCTTACTTCCAAAAATGCTCCATAGTTCAGTAGCCTCCAATTAAGTATGGACCATATGTGAGCTCAGCCAAAGAATCTAATTGTATCCTGCACTGAAACAGTGGATTTCTTTTGCACTATTTCATTTCATTAATCATGATGGAAACAAACATTTCTCTAGTTTTTAATCTCAAGATTAAAGATTATCATTTTTTAACTGGGAGTACTCTCAACTGGCAAGACACACTTATTTAACCCATGCATGTACTTTCTCTTTCATGCAAAGTGACATACATTATAAGGCAAATAATTTCCATGTCTTCAGAAGAAAAAACAAATTTCTTTCAATTTGAAGGTATTCCACTAATAATATTCCCCAACGTTCAAGTCACGACATTAAGTTACAATTCATCATGGTGGTATAAGGGGTAGAGGGCAGCTTTTAGAATGTCCGCTGTGGGAAAACAACATAATGTTTTACAGGAAAAAACACAGTTGCAGGTGGGCTACAATATGCCTATGGTATAGTCACCCTCAGGCCCCCAGAATTGATGGACTCAAGTTGTCTGTGCCCACCTCTTTATGTTTTATTCTAATTTTTCGCATAGGGTATTTAAATACTTCCACGAGTCCCAAAAAGGACGTTGTTAACCCTGTCGAAAAAATTGTTTTCCTCCACAGAAAACAAGTTCTGTAACATTTAAATTATTAAATTATTATTTTGTGGATTTTACAATGGAAATGTGAAGTGTGCTATTTTATATCTGACAGATTATTGTTACACCCATTCAGATACCTTCAAGTACCCCGAAAGTCATCCTCAAGTTTGTTCTACGCCCAATACTGGTAAAGGTGCTTCATTGTACAGTGGCCACCTGTCTCTGACAATTCAATCTTTAACTTAATGCAATATTCTATGTATTAATTTTAGATTAAATTCAGACTAATTGCATTATTAAATATCTCACAGAGTATTCTGAAGCCTCTAGTAAAACTCCATGTACCCCGAAAGATATCCCCAGGTTTGTTCCCTTACTTCCAAAAATGCTCCATAGTACAGTAGCCTCTAATTAACTTTGGACCACATGTGAGCTCAGCGAAAGAATATAATGGTATCCTGCACTGAAACAGTGGATTTCTTTTGCACTATTTCATTTCATTAATCATGATGGAAACAAACATTTCTCTAGTTTTTAATCTCAAGATTGAAGATTATCATTTTTTAACTGGGAGTACTCTCAAACGGCAAGACACACTTATTTAACCCATGCATGTACTTTCTCTTACATGCAAAGTGACATACATTATAAGGCAAATAATTTCCATGTCTTCAGAAGAAAAAACAAATTTCTTTCAATTTGAAGGAATTCCACTAATAATATTCCCCAACGTTCAAGTCACGACATTAAGTTACAATTCATCATGGTGGTATAAGGGGTAGAGGGCAGCTTTTAGAATGTCCGCTGTGGTAAAACAACATAATGTTTTACAGGGAAAAAACACAGTTGCAGGTGGGCTACAATATGCCTATGGTATAGTCACCCTCAGGCCCCTAGAATTGATGGACTCAAGTTGTCTGTGCCCACCTCTTTATGATTTATTCTAATTTTTCGCATAGGGTATTTAAATACTTCCAAGAGTCCCGAAAGGACCTTGTTGCCCCTGTTGACAAAATGGTTTTCCTCCACTGAAAACCAGATCTATAACATTTAAACTATTAAATTATTATTTTCTGGATTTTACAATGGAAATGTAAAGTGTGTTACTTTATATCTGACAGATTTTTGTTACACCATTCAGATACCTTCAAGTACCCCGAAAGTCATCCTCAAGTTTGTTCTACGCCCAATACTGGTAAAGGTGCTTCATTGTACAGTGGCCACCTGTATTTGACAATTCAATCTTTAACTTAATGCAATATTCTATGTATTACTTTTAGATTAAATTCAGACTAATTGTATTTTAAAATATTTCACAGAGTATTCTGAAGCCTCTGGTAAAACTCCATGTACCCCGAAAGATATCCCCAGGTTTGTTCCCTTACTTCCAAAAATGCTCCATAGTACAGTAGCCTCTAATTAACTTTGGACCATATGTGAGCTCAGCGAAAGAATATAATTGTATCCTGCACTGAAACAGTGGATTTCTTTTGCACTATTTCATTTCATTAATCATGATGGAAACAAACATTTCCCTAGTTCATTAATCATGATGGAAACAAACATTTCCCTAGTTTTCAATCTCAAGATTGAAGATAATCATTTTTTAACTGGGAGTACTCTCAAACAGCAACAGGGACTTATTCAATGCATGTACTTTCTCTTACATGCAAAATGACCTACATTATAAGGAAAAATAACTTCCATGTCTTCAGAAGAAAAAACAAATTTCTTTCAATTTGAAGGTATTCCACTAATAATATTCCCCAACGTTCAAGTCACGACATTAAGTTACAATTCATCATGGTGGTATAAGGGGTAGAGGGCAGCTTTTAGAATGTCCGCTGTGGTAAAACAAAATAATGTTTTACAAGAAAAAACACAGTTGCAGGTGGGCTACAATATGCCTATGGTATAGTCACCCTCAGGCCCCTAGAATTGATGGACTCAAGTCGTCTGTGCCCACCTCTTTATGTTTTACTCTAATTTTTCGCATAGGGTATTTAAATACTTCCAAGAGTCCCGAAAGGACGTTGTTGCCCCTGTTGACAAAATGGTTTTCCTCCACTGAAAACAAGATCTGTAACATTTAAGTTATTAAATTATTATTTTGTGGACTTTACAATGGAAATGTGAAGTGTGTTACTTTATATCTGTCAGATTATTGTTACACCCATTCAGATACCTTCAAGTACCCCGAAAGTCATCCTCAAGTTTGTTCTACACCCAATACTGGTAAAGGTGCTTCATTGTACAGTGGCCACCTGTATTTGACAATTCAATCTTTAACTTAATGCAATATTCTAGGTATTACATTTAGATTAAATTCAGACTAATTGTATTTTAAAATATTTCACAGAGTATTCTGAAGCCTCTGGTAAAACTCCATGTACCCCGAAAGATATCCCCAGGTTTGTTCCCTTACTTCCAAAAATGCTCCATAGTACAGTAGCCTCCAATTAAGTATGGACCATATGTGAGCTCAGCCAAAGAATCTAATGGTATCCTGCACTGAAACAGTGGATTTCTTTTGCACTATTTCATTTCATTAATCATGATGGAAACAAACATTTCTCTAGTTTTTAATCTCAAGATTGAAGATTATCATTTTTTAACTGGGAGTACTCTCAAACGGGAAGACACACTTATTTAACCCATGCATGTACTTTCTCTTACATGCAAAGTGACATACATTATAAGGCAAATAATTTCCATGTCTTCAGAAGAAAAAACAAATTTCTTTCAATTTGAAGGAATTCCACTAATAATATTCCCCAACGTTCAAGTCACGACATTAAGTTACAATTCATCATGGTGGTATAAGGGGTAGAGGGCAGCTTTTAGAATGTCCGCTGTGGTAAAACAACATAATGTTTTACAGGGAAAAAACACAGTTGCAGGTGGGCTACAATATGCCTATGGTATAGTCACCCTCAGGCCCCTAGAATTGATGGACTCAAGTTGTCTGTGCCCACCTCTTTATGATTTATTCTAATTTTTCGCATAGGGTATTTAAATACTTCCAAGAGTCCCGAAAGGACCTTGTTGCCCCTGTTGACAAAATGGTTTTCCTCCACTGAAAACCAGATCTATAACATTTAAACTATTAAATTATTATTTTCTGGATTTTACAATGGAAATGTAAAGTGTGTTACTTTATATCTGACAGATTTTTGTTACACCATTCAGATACCTTCAAGTACCCCGAAAGTCATCCTCAAGTTTGTTCTACGCCCAATACTGGTAAAGGTGCTTCATTGTACAGTGGCCACCTGTATTTGACAATTCAATCTTTAACTTAATGCAATATTCTATGTATTAATTTTAGATTAAATTCAGACTAATTGCATTATTAAATATCTCACAAAGTATTCTGAAGCCGCTAGTAAAACTCCATGTACCCCGAAAGATATCCCCAGGTTTGTTCCCTTACTTCCAAAAATGCTCCATAGTACAGTAGCCTCTAATTAACTTTGGACCATATGTGAGCTCAGCGAAAGAATATAATTGTATCCTGCACTGAAACAGTGGATTTCTTTTGCACTATTTCATTTCATTAATCATGATGGAAACAAACATTTCCCTAGTTCATTAATCATGATGGAAACAAACATTTCCCTAGTTTTCAATCTCAAGATTGAAGATAATCATTTTTTAACTGGGAGTACTCTCAAACAGCAACAGGGACTTATTCAATGCATGTACTTTCTCTTACATGCAAAGTGACATACATTATAAGGAAAAATAACTTCCATGTCTTCAGAAGAGAAAACAAATTTCTTTCAATTTGAAGGTATTCCACTAATAATATTCCCCAACGTTCAAGTCTCGACATTAAGTTACAATTCATCATGGTGGTATAAGGGGTAGAGGGCAGCTTTTAGAATGTCGGCTGTGGTAAAACAACATAATGTTTTAAGGAAAAAACACAGTTGCAGGTGGGCTACAATATGCCTATGGTATAGTCACCCTCAGGCCCCTAGAATTGATGGACTCAAGTCGTCTGTGCCCACCTCTTTATGTTTTACTCTAATTTTTCGCATAGGGTATTTAAATACTTCCAAGAGTACCGAAAGCACGTTGTTGCCCCTGTTGACAAAATGGTTTTCCTCCACTGAAAACAAGATCTGTAACATTTAAGTTATTAAATTATTATTTTGTGGACTTTACAATGGAAATGTGAAGTGTGTTACTTTATATCTGTCAGATTATTGTTACACCCATTCAGATACCTCCAAGTACCTCGAAAGTCATCCTCAAGTTTGTTCTACACCCAATACTGGTAAAGGTGCTTCATTGTACAGTGGCCACCTGTATTTGACAGTTGAATCTTTAACTTAATGCAATATTCTATGTATTACTTTTAGATTAAATTCAGACTAATTGTATTTTAAAATATTTCACAGAGTATTCTGAAGCCTCTGGTAAAACTCCATGTACCCCGAAAGATATCCCCAGGATTGTTCCCTTACTTCCAAAAATGCTCCATAGTTCAGTAGCCTCCAATTAAGTATGGACCATATGTGAGCTCAGCCAAAGAATCTAATTGTATCCTGCACTGAAACAGTGGATTTCTTTTGCACTATTTCATTTCATTAATCATGATGGAAACAAACATTTCTCTAGTTTTTAATCTCAAGATTAAAGATTATCATTTTTTAACTGGGAGTACTCTCAACTGGCAAGACACACTTATTTAACCCATGCATGTACTTTCTCTTTCATGCAAAGTGACATACATTATAAGGCAAATAATTTCCATGTCTTCAGAAGAAAAAACAAATTTCTTTCAATTTGAAGGTATTCCACTAATAATATTCCCCAACGTTCAAGTCACGACATTAAGTTACAATTCATCATGGTGGTATAAGGGGTAGAGGGCAGCTTTTAGAATGTCGGCTGTGGTAAAACAACATAATGTTTTACAGGAAAAAAACACAGTTGCAGGTGGGCTACAATATGCCTATGGTATAGTCACCCTCAGGCCCCCAGAATTGATGGACTCAAGTTGTCTGTGCCCACCTCTTTATGTTTTATTCTAATTTTTCGCATAGGGTATTTAAATACTTCCACGAGTCCCAAAAAGGACGTTGTTAACCCTGTCGAAAAAATTGTTTTCCTCCACAGAAAACAAGTTCTGTAACATTTAAATTATTAAATTATTATTTTCTGGATTTTACAATGGAAATGTGAAGTGTGCTATTTTATATCTGACAGATTATTGTTACACCCATTCAGATACCTTCAAGTACCCCGAAAGTCATCCTCAAGTTTGTTCTACGCCCAATACTGGTAAAGGTGCTTCATTGTACAGTGGCCACCTGTCTCTGACAATTCAATCTTTAACTTAATGCAATATTCTATGTATTAATTTTAGATTAAATTCAGACTAATTGCATTATTAAATATCTCACAGAGTATTCTGAAGCCGCTAGTAAAACTCCATGTACCCCGAAAGATATCCCCAGGTTTGTTCCCTTACTTCCAAAAATGCTCCATAGTACAGTAGCCTCTAATTAACTATGGACCATATGTGAGCTCAGCGAAAGAATATAATTGTATCCTGCACTGAAACAGTGGATTTCTTTTGCACTATTTCATTTCATTAATCATGATGGAAACAAACATTTCCCTAGTTCATTAATCATGATGGAAACAAACATTTCCCTAGTTTTCAATCTCAAGATTGAAGATAATCATTTTTTAACTGGGAGTACTCTCAAACAGCAACAGGGACTTATTCAATGCATGTACTTTCTCTTACGTGCAAAGTAACATACATTATAAGGAAAAATAACTTCCATGTCTTCAGAAGAAAAAACAAATTTCTTTCAATTTGAAGGTATTCCACAAATAATATTCCCCAACGTTCAAGTCTCGACATTAAGTTACAATTCATCATGGTGGTATAAGGGGTAGAGGGCAGCTTTTAGAATGTCGGCTGTGGTAAAACAACATAATGTTTTACAGGAAAAAACACAGTTGCAGGTGGGCTACAATATGCTTATGGTATAGTCACCCTCAGGCCCCTAGAATTGATGGACTCAAGTCGTCTGTGCCCACCTCTTTATGTTTTACTCTAATTTTTCGCATAGGGTATTTAAATACTTCCAAGAGTACCGAAGGCACGTTGTTGCCCCTGTTGACAAAATGGTTTTCCTCCACTGAAAACAAGATCTGTAACATTTAAGTTATTAAATTATTATTTTGTGGACTTTACAATGGAAATGTGAAGTGTGTTACTTTATATCTGTCAGATTATTGTTACACCCATTCAGATACCTCCAAGTACCTCGAAAGTCATCCTCAAGTTTGTTCTACACCCAATACTGGTAAAGGTGCTTCATTGTACAGTGGCCACCTGTATTTGACAGTTGAATCTTTAACTTAATGCAATATTCTATGTATTACTTTTAGATTAAATTCAGACTAATTGTATTTTAAAATATTTCACAGAGTATTCTGAAGCCTCTGGTAAAACTCCATGTACCCCGAAAGATATCCCCAGGATTGTTCCCTTACTTCCAAAAATGCTCCATAGTTCAGTAGCCTCCAATTAAATATGGACCATATGTGAGCTCAGCCAAAGAATCTAATTGTATCCTGCACTGAAACAGTGAATTTCTTTTGCACTATTTCATTTCATTAATCATGATGGAAACAAACATTTCTCTAGTTTTTAATCTCAAGTTTAAAGATTATCATTTTTTAACTGGGAGTACTCTCAACTGGCAAGACACACTTATTTAACCCATGCATGTACTTTCTCTTTCATGCAAAGTGACATACATTATAAGGCAAATAATTTCCATGTCTTCAGAAGAAAAAACAAATTTCTTTCAATTTGAAGGTATTCCACTAATAATATTCCCCAACGTTCAAGTCACGACATTAAGTTACAATTCATCATGGTGGTATAAGGGGTAGAGGGCAGCTTTTAGAATGTCCGCTGTGGGAAAACAACATAATGTTTTACAGGAAAAAAACACAGTTGCAGGTGGGCTACAATATGCCTATGGTATAGTCACCCTCAGGCCCCCAGAATTGATGGACTCAAGTTGTCTGTGCCCACCTCTTTATGTTTTATTCTAATTTTTCGCATAGGGTATTTAAATACTTCCACGAGTCCCAAAAAGGAAGTTGTTAACCCTGTCGAAAAAATTGTTTTCCTCCACAGAAAACAAGTTCTGTAACATTTAAATTATTAAATTATTATTTTGTGGATTTTACAATGGAAATGTGAAGTGTGCTATTTTATATCTGACAGATTATTGTTACACCCATTCAGATACCTTCAAGTACCCCGAAAGTCATCCTCAAGTTTGTTCTACGCCCAATACTGGTAAAGGTGCTTCATTGTACAGTGGCCACCTGTCTCTGACAATTCAATCTTTAACTTAATGCAATATTCTATGTATTAATTTTAGATTAAATTCAGACTAATTGCATTATTAAATATCTCACAGAGTATTCTGAAGCCTCTAGTAAAACTCCATGTACCCCGAAAGATATCCCCAGGTTTGTTCCCTTACTTCCAAAAATGCTCCATAGTACAGTAGCCTCTAATTAACTATGGACCATAAGTGAGCTCAGCGAAAGAATATAATTGTATCCTGCACTGAAACAGTGGATTTCTTTTGCACTATTTCATTTCATTAATCATGATGGAAACAAACATTTCTCTAGTTTTTAATCTCAAGATTGAAGATTATCATTTTTTAACTGGGAGTACTCTCAAACGGCAAGACACACTTATACAATGCATGTACTTTCTCTTTCATTCAATGTGACATACATTATAAGGCAAATAATTTCCATGTCTTCAGAAGAAAAAACAAATTTCTTTCAATTTGAAGGAATTCCACTAATAATATTCCCCAACGTTCAAGTCACGACATTAAGTTACAATTCATCATGGTGGTATAAGGGGTAGAGGGCAGCTTTTAGAATGTCCGCTGTGGTAAAACAACATAATGTTTTACAGGGAAAAAACACAGTTGCAGGTGGGCTACAATATGCCTATGGTATAGTCACCCTCAGGCCCCTAGAATTGATGGACTCAAGTTGTCTGTGCCCACCTCTTTATGATTTATTCTAATTTTTCGCATAGGGTATTTAAATACTTCCAAGAGTCCCGAAAGGACCTTGTTGCCCCTGTTGACAAAATGGTTTTCCTCCACTGAAAACCAGATCTATAACATTTAAACTATTAAATTATTATTTTCTGGATTTTACAATGGAAATGTAAAGTGTGTTACTTTATATCTGACAGATTTTTGTTACACCATTCAGATACCTTCAAGTACCCTGAAAGTCATCCTCAAGTTTGTTCTACGCCCAATACTGGTAAAGGTGCTTCATTGTACAGTGGCCACCTGTATTTGACAATTCAATCTTTAACTTAATGCAATATTCTATGTATTAATTTTAGATTAAATTCAGACTAATTGCATTATTAAATATCTCACAAAGTATTCTGAAGCCGCTAGTAAAACTCCATGTACCCCGAAAGATATCCCCAGGTTTGTTCCCTTACTTCCAAAAATGCTCCATAGTACAGTAGCCTCTAATTAACTTTGGACCATATGTGAGCTCAGCGAAAGAATATTATTGTATCCTGCACTGAAACAGTGGATTTCTTTTGCACTATTTCATTTCATTAATCATGATGGAAACAAACATTTCCCTAGTTCATTAATCATGATGGAAACAAACATTTCCCTAGTTTTCAATCTCAAGATTGAAGATAATCATTTTTTAACTGGGAGTACTCTCAAACAGCAACAGGGACTTATTCAATGCATGTACTTTCTCTTACATGCAAAGTGACATACATTATAAGGAAAAATAACTTCCATGTCTTCAGAAGAGAAAAGAAATTTCTTTCAATTTGAAGGTATTCCACTAATAATATTCCCCAACGTTCAAGTCTCGACATTAAGTTACAATTCATCATGGTGGTATAAGGGGTAGAGGGCAGCTTTTAGAATGTCGGCTGTGGTAAAACAACATAATGTTTTAAGGAAAAAACACAGTTGCAGGTGGGCTACAATATGCTTATGGTATAGTCACCCTCAGGCCCCTAGAATTGATGCACTCAAGTTGTCTGTGCCCACCTCTTTATGTTTCACTCTTATTTTTCGCATAGGGTATTTAAATACTTCCAAGAGTACCGAAAGCACGTTGTTGCCCCTGTTGACAAAATGGTTTTCCTCCACTGAAAACAAGATCTGTAACATTTAAGTTATTAAATTATTATTTTGTGGACTTTACAATGGAAATGTGAAGTGTGTTACTTTATATCTGTCAGATTATTGTTACACCCATTCAGATACCTCCAAGTACCTCGAAAGTCATCCTCAAGTTTGTTCTACACCCAATACTGGTAAAGGTGCTTCATTGTACAGTGGCCACCTGTATTTGACAGTTGAATCTTTAACTTAATGCAATATTCTATGTATTACTTTTAGATTAAATTCAGACTAATTGTATTTTAAAATATTTCACAGAGTATTCTGAAGCCTCTGGTAAAACTCCATGTACCCCGAAAGATATCCCCAGGATTGTTCCCTTACTTCCAAAAATGCTCCATAGTTCAGTAGCCTCCAATTAAGTATGGACCATATGTGAGCTCAGCCATATAGTATAACATGTTCACAACTGAAGTGTAAACACTGGATTTTAATGCTATATCTTAGGGGTACTAAGTTTTACAGAACTAATCCTTTAAAACTACTTTGAATTGACAGCTGAAAGTTTGCACGGAAGTCGATAATGAACTTACCTAGTCACATTCAAATTTTCAAGTTCAGGCACTGTTCCTAAAGGTAATTGGACAACGTTGACCCGAAATGTAGTTAAATACATTATTTATAGTTTGACAAGACAATCTGCTCTACATTACAGTAAGGGTGCACTATGTTCGGGCAAGGATTTCAAATAAATTATTTTACAAAGGAATTTGGAAATTGGCATGTAGATAGCTGACTTTTGTTACTAAACACATGTAAGTTTCCCCCAAAAAACTGAATAAAGAAACACTTATTTCAGAGCCTATTTCATAATTGGGGTTAAAAACATGTTCAAAATTGTAGTACATTAGCTTGCCCTGCTATTTTGTAGAGGTACTGATGTTTTTTACAATACAATTACTTAAAAACTACTTTAAATAGACAGCTGAACGTTTGCATGCCATCAGATAATGAATATATCTAGTCACATACAAATTTTCAAGTTAATGAACTGTTTCCAACAGTAATTTATAGACAATATTAACCCAAAATGTAGTAACCTTCTTGAAAAATTTGTTGTAAAGACAGTCCATGCTACATTGCAGTGTAAGGGTAAACTATGATTGTGTGAGGATTTCTAATAAATTATTTTACATAGGAACTTAGAAATTAGAATGTCAACAGTTGGGTTTTGTATTACTACTGTAATCACATACAAATTTCCAAAATAATTGAATAAAGGAAACACTAACTTCAGAGCATTTTACTTAAATGTAGTATAACATGTTCACAACTGAAGTGTAAACACTGGCTTTTAATGCTATATCTTAGGGGTACTAAGTTTTACAGAACTAATCCTTTAAAACTACTTTGAATTGACAGCTGAAAGTTTGCACGGAAGGAGATAATGAACTTACCTAGTCAAATGCAAATTTTCAAGTTCAGGCACTGTTCCTAAAGGTAATTGGACAACGTTGACCCGAAATGTAGTTAAATACATTATTTATAGTTTGACAAGACAATCTGCTCTACATTACAGTAAGGGTGCACTATGTTCGGGCAAGGATTTCAAATAAATTATTTTACACAGGAATTTGGAAATAGGCATGTAGATAGCTGACTTTTGTTACGAAACACATGTAAGTTTCCCCCAAAAAACTGAATAAAGAAACACTTATTTCAGAGCCTATTTCATAATTTGGGTAAAACATGTTCAAAATTGTAGTACATTAGCTTGCCCTGCTATTTTGTAGAGGTACTGAGGTTTTTACAATACTATTCCTTAAAAACTACTTTAAATAGACAGCTGAACATTTGCATGCCATCAGATAATGAATATATCTAGTCACATACAAATTTTCAAGTTAATGAACTGTTTCCAACAGTAATTTATAGACAATATTAACCCAAAATGTAGTAACCTTCTTGAAAAATTTGTTGTAAAGACGGTCCATGCTACATTGCAGTAAGGGGTCACTATGATTGTGCGAGGGTTTCTAATAAATTATTTTACATAGGAACTAAGAAATTAGCATGTTAATAGCTGGGTTTTGTTTTACTAATCACATACAAATTTCCAAAATAATTGAATAAAGGAAACACTCATTTCAGAGCATTTAACTTAAATGTAGTATAACATGTTCACAACTGAAGTGTAAACATTGGCTTTTAATGCTGAAGTATCTTAGGGGTACTAGGTTTAACAGAACTAATCCTTTAAAACTACTTTGAATTGACAGCTGAAAGTTTGCATGGAAGGAGATAATGAACTTAACTAGTCACATGCAAATTTTCAAGTTCAGGCACTGTTCCAAAAAGTAATTAGACAACGTTGACCCGAAATATAGGTAAATACATTATTTATAGTTGACAAGACAATCTGCTCTACATTACAGTAAGGTTGCACTATGTTCGGGCAAGGATTTCAAATAAAATATTTTACAAAGGAATTTGGAAATTGGCATGTAGATAGCTGACTTTTGTTACTAAACACATGTAAGTTTCCCCCCCCCCCCCAAAACTGAATAAAGAAACACTTATTTCAGAGCCTATTTCATAATTGGGGTAAAACATGTTCAAAAGTGCAGTACATTAGCTTGCCCTGCTATTTTGTAGAGGTACTGAGGTTTTTTACAATACTATTTCTTAAAAACTAGTTGAAATAGACAGCTGAACATTTGCATGCCATCAGATAATGAATATATCTAGTCACATACAAATTTTCAGTTAATGAACTGTTTCCAACAGTAATTTATAGACAATATTAACCCAAAATGTAGTAACCTTCTTGAAAAATTTGTTGTAAAGACAGTCTATGCTACATTGCAGTAAGGGGTCACTATGATTGTGCGAGGGTTTCTAAAAAATTATTTTACATAGGAACTAAGAAATTAGCATGTTAATAGCTGGGTTTTGTATTACTAATCACATACAAATTTCCAAAATAATTGAATAAAGGACACACTAATTTCAGAGCATTTTACTTAAATGTAGTATAACATGTTCACAACTGAAGTGTAAACACTGGCTTTTAATGCTGCAGTATCTTAGGGGTACTAGGTTTAACAGAACTAATCCTTTAAAACTACTTTGAATTGACAGCTGAAAGTTTGCATGGAAGGAGATAATGAAGTTACCTAGTCACATGCAAATTTTCAAGTTCAGGCACTGTTCTAAAGGTAATTGGACAACGTTGACCCGAAATGTAGTTAAATACATTATTTATAGTTTGACAAGACAATCTGCTCTACATTACAGTAAGGGTGCACTATGTTCGGGCAAGGATTTCAAATAAATTATTTTACAAAGGAATTTGGAAATTGGCATGTAGATAGCTGACTTTTGTTACTAAACACATGTAAGTTTCCCCCAAAAAAACTGAATAAAGAAACACTTATTTCAGAGCCTATTTCATAATTGGGGTAAAACATGTTCAAAATTGTAGTACATTAGCTTGCCCTGCTATTTTGTAGAGGTACTGAGGTTTTTTACAATACTATTACTTAAAAACTACTTTAAATAGACAGCTGAACATTTGCATGCCATCAGATAATGAATATATCTAGTCACATACAAATTTTCAAGTTAATGAACTGTTTCCAACAGTAATTTATAGACAATATTAACCCAAAATGTAACCTTCTTGAAAATTTTGTTGTAAAGACAGTCCATGCTACATTGCAGTAAGGGGTCACTATGATTGTGCGAGGGTTTCTAATAAATTATTTTACATAGGAACTAAGAAATTAGCATGTTAATAGCTGGGTTTTGTATTACTAATCACATACAAATTTCCAAAATAATTGAATAAAGGAAACACTAATTTCAGAGCATTTTACTTAAATGTAGTATAACATGTTCACAACTGAAGTGTAAACACTGGCTTTTAATGCTGCAGTATCTTAGGGGTACTAGGTTTAACAGAACTAATCCTTTAAAACTACTTTGAATTGACAGCTGAAAGTTTGCATGGAAGGAGATAATGAACTTAACTAGTCACATGCAAATTTTCAAGTTCAGGCACTGTTCCTAAAGGTAATTGGACAACGTTGACCCGAAATGTAGTTAAATACATTATTTATAGTTTGACAAGACAATCTGCTCTACATTACAGTAAGGGTGCACTATGTTTAGGCAAGGATTTCAAATAAATTATTTTACAAAGGAATTTGGAAATTGGCATGTAGATAGCTGACTTTTGTTACTAAACACATGTAAGTTTCCCAAAATAAACTGAATAAAGAAACACTTATTTCAGAGCCTATTTCATAATTGGGGTAAAACATGTTCAAAATTGTAGTACATTAGCTTGCCCTGCTATTTTGTAGAGGTACTGAGGTTTTTTACAATACTATTACTTAAAAACTACTTTAAATAGACAGCTGAACATTTGCATGCCATCAGATAATGAATATATCTAGTCACATACAAATTTTCAAGTTAATGAACTGTTTCCAACAGTAATTTATAGACAATATTAACCCAAAATGTAGTAACCTTCTTGAAAAATTTGTTGTAAAGACAGTCCATGCTACATTGCAGTATAAGGGTAAACTATGATTGTGTGAGGATTTCTAATAAATTATTTTACATAGGAACTTAGAAATTAGCATGTCAACAGCTGGGTTTTGTATTACTACTGTAATCACATACAAATTTCCAAAATAATTGAATAAAGGAAACACTAACTTCAGAGCATTTTACTTAAATGTAGTATAACATGTTCACAACTGAAGTGTAAACACTGGCTTTTAATGCTATATCTTAGGGGTACTAGGTTTTACAGAACTATTCCTTTAAAACTACTTTGAATTGACAGCTGGAAGTTTGCATGGAAGGAGATCAAGTTCATGACCTGTTTCCAACAGAAATTAGTCAATATTAACCCGAAATGTAGTAACCTTCTTGAAAAATTTGTTGTTAAGACAGTCTACGCTACATTGCAGTAAGGGTACACTATGATTGTGCGAGGGTTTCTAATAAATTATTTTACATAGGAACTTAGAAATTAGCATGTTAATAGCTGGGTTTTGTATTACTAATCACATACAAATTTCCAAAATAATTGAATAAAGGAAACACTAATTTCAGAGCATTTTACTTAAATGTAGTATAACATGTTCACAACTGAAGTGTAAACACTGGCTTTTAATGCTATATCTTAGCTAGTACAGAACTAACTTTGAATTGACTGAAAGTTTGCATGGAACTTACTAGTCACATGCAAATTTTCAAGTTCAGGCACTGTTCCAAAGGTAATTGGACTTGATGAAATGTAGTTAAATACGTTTGACAAGACAATCTGCTACATTACAGTAAGGGTGCACTATCAAGGATTTCAAATAAATTATTTTACAAAGACATGAGATAGCTGACTTTTGTTACTAAACACATGTAAGTTTCAATAAAGAAACACTTAGAGCCTATTTCATAATTGTAAAACATGTTCAAAATTGCAGTACATTAATTTTGTAGAGGTACTGAGGTTTTTTACAATACTAGACAGCTGAACATTTGCATGCCATCAGATAATGAACTTAACTAGTCACATACAAATTTTCAAGTTAATGAACTGTTTCCAACAGTAATTTATAGACAATATTAACCCAAAATGTTGTAACCTTCTTGAAAAATTTGTTGTAAAGACAGTCCGTGCTACATTGCAGTATAAGGGTAAACTATGATTCTGTGAGGATTTCTAATAAATTATTTTACATAGGAACTTAGAAATTAGAATGTCAACAGCTGGGTTTTGTATTACTACTGTAATCACATACAAATTTCCAAAATAATTGAATAAAGGAAACACTAACTTCAGAGCATTTTACTTAAATGTAGTATAACATGTTCACAACTGAAGTGTAAACACTGGCTTTTAATGCTATATCTTAGGGGTACTAGGTTTTACAGAACTATTCCTTTAATACTACTTTGAATTGACAGCTGAAAGTTTGCATGGAAGGAGATAATGAACTTACCTAGTCACATGCAAATTTTCAAGTTCAGGCACTGTTCCTAAAGGTAATTGGACAACGTTGACCCGAAATATAGTTAAATACAATATTTATAGTTTGACAAGACAATCTGCTCTACATTACAGTAAGGGTGCACTATGTTCGGGGAAGGATTTCAAATAAATTATGTTACAAAGGAATTTGGAAATTGGCATGTAGATAGCTGACTTTTGTTACTAAACACATGTAAGTTTCCCCCAAAAAAACTGAATAAAGAAACACTTATTTCAGAGCCTATTTCATAATTGGGGTAAAACATGTTCAAAATTGTAGTACATTAGCTTGCCCTGCTATTTTGTAGAGGTACTGAGGTTTTTTACAATACTATTACTTAAAAACTACTTTAAATAGACAGCTGAACATTTGCATGCCATCAGATAATGAATATATCTAGTCACATACAAATTTTCAAGTTAATGAACTGTTTCCAACAGTAATTTATAGACAATATTAACCCAAAATGTAGTAACCTTCTTGAAAAATTTGTTGTAAAGACAGTCTATGCTACATTGCAGTAAGGGGTCACTATGATTGTGCGAGGGTTTCTAATAAATTATTTTACATAGGAACTAAGAAATTAGCATGTTAATAGCTGGGTTTTGTATTACTAATCACATACAAATTTCCAAAATAATTGAATAAAGGAAACACTAATTTCAGAGCATTTTACTTAAATGTAGTATAACATGTTCACAACTGAAGTGTAAACACTGGCTTTTAATGCTGCAGTATCTTAGGGGTACTAGGTTTAACAGAACTAATCCTTTAAAACTACTTTGAATTGACAGCTGAAAGTTTGCATGGAAGGAGATAATGAACTTACCTAGTCACATGCAAATTTTCAAGTTCAGGCACTGTTCCAAAAGGTAATTGGACAACGTTGACCCGAAATGTAGTTAAATACATTATTTATAGTTTGACAAGACAATCTGCTCTACATTACAGTAAGGGTGCACTATGTTCGGGCAAGGATTTCAAATAAATTATTTTACAAAGGAATTTGGAAATTGGCATGTAGATAGCTGACTTTTGTTACTAAACACATGTAAGTTTCCCAACAAAAACTGAATAAAGAAACACTTATTTCAGAGCCTATTTCATAATTGGGGTAAAACGTGTTCAAAATTGTAGTACATTAGCTTGCCCTGCTATTTTGTAGAGGTACTGAGGTTTTTTACAATACTATTACTTAAAAATTACTTTAAATAGACAGCTGAACATTTGCATGCCATCAGATAATGAATATATCTAGTCACATACAAATTTTCAAGTTAATGAACTGTTTCCAACAGTAATTTATAGACAACATTAACCCAAAATGTAGTAACCTTCTTGAAAAATTTGTTGTAAAGACAGTCTATGCTACATTGCAGTAAGGGGTCACTATGATTGTGCGAGGGTTTCTAATAAATTATTTTACATAGGAACTAAGAAATTAGCATGTTAATAGCTGGGTTTTGTATTACTAATCACATACAAATTTCCAAAATAATTGAATAAAGGAAACACTAATTTCAGAGCATTTTACTTAAATGTAGTATAACATGTTCACAACTGAAGTGTAAACACTGGCTTTTAATGCTGCAGTATCTTAGGGGTACTAGGTTTTACAGAACTAATCCTTTAAAACTACTTTGAATTGACAGCTGAAAGTTTGCATGGAAGGAGATAATGAACTTACCTAGTCACATGCAAATTTTCAAGTTCAGGCACTGTTCCTAAAGGTAATTGGACAACGTTGACCCGAAATGTAGTTAAATACATTATTTATAGTTTGACAAGACAATCTGCTCTACATTACAGTAAGGGTGCACTATGTTCGGGCAAGGATTTCAAATAAATTATTTTACAAAGGAATTTGGAAATTGGCATGTAGATAGCTGACTTTTGTTACTAAACACATGTAAGTTTCCCCCCCCAAAACTGAATAAAGAAACACTTATTTCAGAGCCTATTTCATAATTGGGGTAAAACATGTTCAAAATTGTAGTACATTAGCTTGCCCTGCTATTTTGTAGAGGTACTGAGGTTTTTTACAATACTATTACTTAAAAACTACTTTAAATAGACAGCTGAACATTTGCATGCCATCAGATAATGAATATATCTAGTCACATACAAATTTTCAAGTTAATGAACTGTTTCCAACAGTAATTTATAGACAATATTAACCCAAAATGTAACCTTCTTGAAAAATTTGTTGTAAAGACAGTCTACTGTATGCTACATTGCAGTAAGGGGTCACTATGATTGTGCGAGGGTTTCTAATAAATTATTTTACATAGGAACTAAGAAATTAGCATGTTAATAGCTGGGTTTTGTATTACTAATCACATACAAATTTCCAAAATAATTGAATAAAGGAAACACTAATTTCAGAGCATTTTACTTAAATGTAGTATAACATGTTCACAACTGAAGTGTAAACACTGGCTTTTAATGCTGCAGTATCTTAGGGGTACTAGGTTTAACAGAACTAATCCTTTAAAACTACTTTGAATTGACAGCTGAAAGTTTGCATGGAAGGAGATAATGAACTTACCTAGTCACATGCAAATTTTCAAGTTCAGGCACTGTTCCTAAAGGTAATTGGACAACGTTGACCCGAAATGTAGTTAAATACATTATTTATAGTTTGACAAGACAATCTGCTCTACATTACAGTAAGGGTGCACTATGTTCGGGCAAGGATTTCAAATAAATTATTTTACAAAGGAATTTGGAAATTGGCATGTAGATAGCTGACTTTTGTTACTAAACACATGTAAGTTTCCCCCCCAAAACTGAATAAAGAAACACTTATTTCAGAGCCTATTTCATAATTGGGGTAAAACATGTTCAAAATTGTAGTACATTAGCTTGCCCTGCTATTTTGTAGAGGTACTGAGGTTTTTTACAATACTATTACTTAAAAACTACTTTAAATAGACAGCTGAACATTTGCATGCCATCAGATAATGAATATATCTAGTCACATACAAATTTTCAAGTTAATGAACTGTTTCCAACAGTAATTTATAGACAATATTAACCCAAAATGTAGTAACCTTCTTGAAAAATTTGTTGTAAAGACAGTCCATGCTACATTGCAGTATAAGGGTAAACTATGATTGTGTGAGGATTTCTAATAAATTATTTTACATAGGAACTTAGAAATTAGCATGTCAACAGCTGGGTTTTGTATTACTACTGTAATCACATACAAATTTCCAAAATAATTGAATAAAGGAAACACTAACTTCAGAGCATTTTACTTAAATGTAGTATAACATGTTCACAACTGAAGTGTAAACACTGGCTTTTAATGCTATATCTTAGGGGTACTAGGTTTTACAGAACTATTCCTTTAAAACTACTTTGAATTGACAGCTGAAAGTTTGCATGGAAGGAGATCAAGTTCATGACCTGTTTCCAACAGAAATTAGTCAATATTAACCCGAAATGTAGAAACCTTCTTGAAAAATTTGTTGTTAAGACAGTCTACGCTACATTGCAGTAAGGGTACACTATGATTGTGCGAGGGTTTCTAATAAATTATTTTACATAGGAACTTAGAAATTAGCATGTTAATAGCTGGGTTTTGTATTACTAATCACATACAAATTTCCAAAATAATTGAATAAAGGAAACACTAATTTCAGAGCATTTTACTTAAATGTAGTATAACATGTTCACAACTGAAGTGTAAACACTGGCTTTTAATGCTATATCTTAGGGGTACTAAGTTTTACAGAACTAATCCTTTAAAACTACTTTGAATTGACAGCTGAAAGTTTGCATGGAAGGAGATAATGAACTTACCTAGTCACATGCAAATTTTCAAGTTCAGGCACTGTTCCTAAAGGTAATTGGACAACGTTGACCCGAAATGTAGTTAAATACATTATTTATAGTTTGACAAGACAATCTG
Organism: Holothuria scabra; assembly: GCA_037179385.1. Classification (NCBI taxonomy): domain Eukaryota; kingdom Metazoa; phylum Echinodermata; class Holothuroidea; order Aspidochirotida; family Holothuriidae; genus Holothuria; species Holothuria scabra. The sequence continues at coordinate 31,736,397 of CM074185.1, read as the reverse complement.
CTCTACATTACAGTAAGGGTGCACTATGTTCGGGCAAGGATTTCAAATAAATTATTTTACAAAGGAATTTGGAAATTGGCATGTAGATAGCTGACTTTTGTTACTAAACACATGTAAGTTTCCCCGAAAAAACTGAATAAAGAAACACTTATTTCAGAGCCTATTTCATAATTGGGGTAAAACATGTTCAAAATTGTAGTACATTAGCTTGCCCTGCTATTTTGTAGAGGTACTGAGGTTTTTTACAATACTATTACTTAAAAACTACTTTAAATAGACAGCTGAACATTTGCATGCCATCAGATAATGAATATATCTAGTCACATACAAATTTTCAAGTTAATGAACTGTTTCCAACAGTAATTTATAGACAATATTAACCCAAAATGTAACCTTCTTGAAAAATTTGTTGTAAAGACAGTCTACTGTCTACATTGCAGTAAGGGGTCACTATGATTGTGTGAGGGTTTCTAATAAATTATTTTACATAGGAACTAAGAAATTAGCATGTTAATAGCTGGGTTTTGTATTACTAATCACATACAAATTTCCAAAATAATTGAATAAAGGAAACACTAATTTCAGAGCATTTTACTTAAATGTAGTATAACATGTTCACAACTGAAGTGTAAACACTGGCTTTTAATGCTATATCTTAGGGGTACTAGGTTTTACAGAACTAATCCTTTAAAACTACTTTGAATTGACAGCTGAAAGTTTGCATGGAAGGAGATAATGAACTTACCTAGTCACATGCAAATTTTCAAGTTCAGGCACTGTTCCTAAAGGTAATTGGACAACGTTGACCCGAAATGTAGTTAAATACATTATTTATAGTTTGACAAGACAATCTGCTCTACATTACAGTAAGGGTGCACTATGTTCGGGCAAGGATTTCAAATAAATTATTTTACAAAGGAATTTGGAAATTGGCATGTAGATAGCTGACTTTTGTTACTAAACACATGTAAGTTTCCCAAAATAAACTGAATAAAGAAACACTTATTTCAGAGCCTATTTCATAATTGGGGTAAAACATGTTCAAAATTGTAGTACATTAGCTTGCCCTGCTATTTTGTAGAGGTACTGAGGTTTTTTACAATACTATTACTTAAAAACTACTTTAAATAGACAGCTGAACATTTGCATGCCATCAGATAATGAATATATCTAGTCACATACAAATTTTCAAGTTAATGAACTGTTTCCAACAGTAATTTATAGACAATATTAACCCAAAATGTAGTAACCTTCTTGAAAAATTTGTTGTAAAGACAGTCCATGCTACATTGCAGTATAAGGGTAAACTATGATTGTGTGAGGATTTCTAATAAATTATTTTACATAGGAACTTAGAAATTAGCATGTCAACAGCTGGGTTTTGTATTACTACTGTAATCACATACAAATTTCCAAAATAATTGAATAAAGGAAACACTAACTTCAGAGCATTTTACTTAAATGTAGTATAACATGTTCACAACTGAAGTGTAAACACTGGCTTTTAATGCTATATCTTAGGGGTACAGACAGAACTATTCCTTTAAAACTACTTTGGGGTACTAGACCTGTTTCCAACAGAAATTAGTCAACTAACCTTTAAAACAGTACTTTGAATTGACAGCTGAAAGTTTGCATGGAAGGAGTATAACATGTTCACAACTGAAACACTAATGCTGTATCTTAGGGTACTAGGTTTAACAGAACTTGAATTGACAGCTGGAAGTTTGCATGGAAGGAGATAATGAACTTAACTAGTCACATGCAAATTTTCAAGTTCAGGCACTGTTCCAAAAGGTAATTGGACAACGTTGACCCGAAATGTAGTTAAATACATTGTTTATAGTTTGACAAGACAATCTGCTCTACATTACAGTAAGGGTGCATTATATTAAGGCAAGGATTTCAAATAAATTATTTTACAAAGGAATTTGGAAATTGGCATGTAGATAGCTGACTTTTGTTACTAAACACATGTAAGTTTGCCAAAATAAACTGAATAAAGAAACACTTATTTCAGAGCCTATTTCATAATTGGGGTAAAACATGTTCAAAATTGTAGTACATTAGCTTGCCCTGCTATTTTGTAGAGGTACTGAGGTTTTTTACAATACTATTTCTTAAAAACTACTTTAAATAGACAGCTGAACATTTGCATGCCATCAGATAATGAATATATCTAGTCACATACAAATTTTCAAGTTAATGAACTGTTTCCAACAGTAATTTATAGACAATATTAACCCAAAATGTAGTAACCTTCTTGAAAAATTTGTTGTAAAGACAGTCCATGCTACATTGCAGTATAAGGGTAAACTATGATTGTGTGAGGATTTCTAATAAATTATTTTACATAGGAACTTAGAAATTAGCATGTCAACAGCTGGGTTTTGTATTACTACTGTAATCACATACAAATTTCCAAAATAATTGAATAAAGGAAACACTAACTTCAGAGCATTTTACTTAAATGTAGTATAACATGTTCACAACTGAAGTGTAAACACTGGCTTTTAATGCTATATCTTAGGGGTACTAGGTTTTACAGAACTATTCCTTTAAAACTACTTTGAATTGACAGCTGGAAGTTTGCATGGAAGGAGATCAAGTTCATGACCTGTTTCCAACAGAAATTAGTCAATATTAACCCGAAATGTAGAAACCTTCTTGAAAAATTTGTTGTTAAGACAGTCTACGCTACATTGCAGTAAGGGTACACTATGATTGTGCGAGGGTTTCTAATAAATTATTTTACATAGGAACTTAGAAATTAGCATGTTAATAGCTGGGTTTTGTATTACTAATCACATACAAATTTCCAAAATAATTGAATAAAGGAAACACTAATTTCAGAGCATTTTACTTAAATGTAGTATAACATGTTCACAACTGAAGTGTAAACACTGGCTTTTAATGCTATATCTTAGGGGTACTAAGTTTTACAGAACTAATCCTTTAAAACTACTTTGAATTGACAGCTGAAAGTTTGCATGGAAGGAGATAATGAACTTACCTAGTCACATGCAAATTTTCAAGTTCAGGCACTGTTCCTAAAGGTAATTGGACAACGTTGACCCGAAATGTAGTTAAATACATTATTTATAGTTTGACAAGACAATCTGCTCTACATTACAGTAAGGGTGCACTATGTTCGGGCAAGGATTTCAAATAAATTATTTTACAAAGGAATTTGGAAATTGGCATGTAGATAGCTGACTTTTGTTACTAAACACATGTAAGTTTCCCCCAGAAAACTGAATAAAGAAACACTTATTTCAGAGCCTATTTCATAATTGGGGTAAAACATGTTCAAAATTGTAGTACATTAGCTTGCCCTGCTATTTTGTAGAGGTACTGAGGTTTTTTACAATACTATTACTTAAAAATTACTTTAAATAGACAGCTGAACATTTGCATGCCATCAGATAATGAGTATATCTAGTCACATACAAATTTTCAAGTTAATGAACTGTTTCCAACAGTAATTTATAGACAATATTAACCCAAAATGTAGTAACCTTCTTGAAAAATTTGTTGTAAAGACAGTCCATGCTACATTGCAGTAAGGGTACACTATGATTGTGCAAGGTTTTCTAATAAATTATTTACTTAGAAATTAGCATGTTAATAGCTGGGTTTTGTATTACTAATCACATACAAATTTCCAAAATAATTGAATAAAGGAAACACTAATTTCAGAGCATTTTACTTAAATGTAGTATAACATGTTCACAACTGAAGTGTAAACACTGGCTTTTAATGCTATATCTTAGGGGTACTAGGTTTTACAGAACTAATCCTTTAAAACTACTTTGAATTGACAGCTGAAAGTTTGCATGGAAGGAGATAATGAACTTACCTAGTCACATGCAAATTTTCAAGTTCAGGCACTGTTCCAAAAGGTAATTGGACAACGTTGACCCGAAATGTAGTTAAATACATTATTTATAGTTTGACAAGACAATCTGCTCTACATTACAGTAAGGGTGCACTATGTTCGGGCAAGGATTTCAAATAAATTATTTTACAAAGGAATTTGGAAATTGGCATGTAGATAGCTGACTTTTGTTACTAAACACATGTAAGTTTCCAAAACTGAATAAAGAAACACTTATTTCAGAGCCTATTTCATAATTGGGGTAAAACATGTTCAAAATTGTAGTACATTAGCTTGCCCTGCTATTTTGTAGAGGTACTGAGGTTTTTTACAATACTATTACTTAAAAACTACTTTAAATAGACAGCTGAACATTTGCATGCCATCAGATAATGAATATATCTAGTCACATACAAATTTTCAAGTTAATGAACTGTTTCCAACAGTAATTTATAGACAATATTAACCCAAAATGTAGTAACCTTCTTGAAAAATTTGTTGTAAAGACAGTCCATGTTACATTGCAGTATTAGGATAAACTATGATTGTGTGAGGATTTCTAATAAATTATTTTACATAGGAACTAAAAAATTAGCATGTTAATAGCTGGGTTTTGTATTACTAATCACATACAAATTTCCAAAATAATTGAATAAAGGAAACACTATTTTCAGAGCATTTTACTTAAATGTAGTATAACTTGTTCACAACTGAAGTGTAAACACTGGCTTTTGATGCTGTATCTTAGGGGTACTAGGTTTAACAGAACTAATCCTTTAAAACTACTTTGAATTGACAGCTGAAAGTTTGCATGGAAGGAGATAATGAACTTACCTAGTCACATGCAAATTTTCAAGTTCAGGCACTGTTCCTAAAGGTAATTGGACAACGTTGACCCGAAATGTAGTTAAATACATTATTTATAGTTTGACAAGACAGTCTGCTCTACATTACAGTAAGGGTGCACTATGTTCGGGCAAGGATTTCAAATAAATTATTTTACAAAGGAATTTGGAAATTGGCATGTAGATAGCTGACTTTTGTTACTAAACACATGTAAGTTTCCCTCCCAAAACTGAATAAAGAAACACTTATTTCAGAGCCTATTTCATAATTGGGGTAAAACATGTTCAAAATTGCAGTACATTAGCTTGCCCTGCTATTTTGTAGAGGTACTGAGGTTTTTTACAATACTATTACTTAAAAACTACTTTAAATAGACAGCTGAACATTTGCATGCCATCAGATAATGAATATATCTAGTCACATACAAATTTTCAAGTTAATGAACTGTTTCCAACAGTAATTTATAGACAATATTAACCCAAAATGTAGTAACCTTCTTGAAAAATTTGTTGTAAAGACAGTCCATGCTACATTGCAGTATAAGGGTAAACTATGATTGTGTGAGGATTTCTAATAAATTATTTTACATAGGAACTTAGAAATTAGCATGTCAACAGTTGGGTTTTGTATTACTACTGTAATCACATACAAATTTCCAAAATAATTGAATAAAGGAAACACTAACTTCAGAGCATTTTACTTAAATGTAGTATAACATGTTCACAACTGAAGTGTAAACACTGGCTTTTAATGCTATATCTTAGGGGTACTAGGTTTTACAGAACTATTCCTTTAAAACTACTTTGAATTGACAGCTGAAAGTTTGCATGGAAGGAGATCAAGTTCATGACCTGTTTCCAACAGAAATTAGTCAATATTAACCCGAAATGTAGAAACCTTCTTGAAAAATTTGTTGTTAAGACAGTCTACGCTACATTGCAGTAAGGGTACACTATGATTGTGCGAGGGTTTCTAATAAATTATTTTACATAGGAACTTAGAAATTAGCATGTTAATAGCTGGGTTTTGTATTACTAATCACATACAAATTTCCAAAATAATTGAATAAAGGAAACACTAATTTCAGAGCATTTTACTTAAATGTAGTATAACATGTTCACAACTGAAGTGTAAACACTGGCTTTTAATGCTATATCTTAGGGGTACTAAGTTTTACAGAACTAATCCTTTAAAACTACTTTGAATTGACAGCTGAAAGTTTGCATGGAAGGAGATAATGAACTTACCTAGTCACATGGAAATTTTCAAGTTCAGGCACTGTTCCTAAAGGTAATTGGACAACGTTGACCCGAAATGTAGTTAAATACATTATTTATAGTTTGACAAGACAATCTGCTCTACATTACAGTAAGGGTGCACTATGTTCGGGCAAGGATTTCAAATAAATTATTTTACAAAGGAATTTGGAAATTGGCATGTAGATAGCTGACTTTTGTTACTAAACACATGTAAGTCCCCCCCCCCAAAAAAAAAAAAAACTGAATAAAGAAACACTTATTTCAGAGCCTATTTCATAATTGGGGTAAAACATGTTCAAAATTGTAGTACATTAGCTTGCCCTGCTATTTTGTAGAGGTACTGAGGTTTTTTACAATACTATTACTTAAAAACTACTTTAAATAGACAGCTGAACATTTGCATGCCATCAGATAATGAATATATCTAGTCACATACAAATTTTCAAGTTAATGAACTGTTTCCAACAGTAATTTATAGACAATATTAACCCAAAATGTAGTAACCTTCTTGAAAAATTTGTTGTAAAGACAGTCCATGCTACATTGCAGTATAAGGGTAAACTATGATTGTGTAAGGATTTCTAATAAATTATTTTACATAGGAACTTAGAAATTAGCATGTCAACAGCTGGGTTTTGTATTACTACTGTAATCACATACAAATTTCCAAAATAATTGAATAAAGGAAACACTAATTTCAGAGCATTTTACTTAAATGTAGTATAACATGTTCACAACTGAAGTGTAAACACTGGCTTTTAATGCTATATCTTAGGGGTACTAAGTTTTACAGAACTAATCCTTTAAAACTACTTTGAATTGACAGCTGAAAGTTTGCACGGAAGTCGATAATGAACTTACCTAGTCACATGCAAATGTTCAAGTTCAGGCACTGTTCCTAAAGGTAATTGGACAACGTTGACCCAAAATGTAGTTAAATACATTATTTATAGTTTGACAAAACAATCTGCTCTACATTACAGTAAGGGTGCACTATGTTCGGGCAAGGATTTCAAATAAATTATTTTACAAAGGAATTTGGAAATTGGCATGTAGATAGCTGACTTTTGTTACTAAACACATGTAAGTTTCCCCCCAAAAAACTGAATAAAGAAACACTTATTTCAGAGCCTATTTCATAATTGGGGTAAAACATGTTCAAAATTGTAGTACATTAGCTTGCCCTGCTATTTTGTAGAGGTACTGAGGTTTTTTACAATACTATTACTTAAAAACTACTTTAAATAGACAGCTGAACATTTGCATGCCATCAGATAATGAATATATCTAGTCACATACAAATTTTCAAGTTCATGAACTGTTTCCAACAGTAATTTATAGACAATATTAACCCAAAATGTAGTAACCTTCTTGAAAAATTTGTTGTAAAGACAGTCTATGCTACATTGCAGTAAGGGGTCACTATGATTGTGCGAGGGTTTCTAATAAATTATTTTACATAGGAACTAAGAAATTAGCATGTTAATAGCTGGGTTTTGTATTACTAATCACATACAAATTTCCAAAATAATTGAATAAAGGAAACACTAATTTCAGAGCATTTTACTTAAATGTAGTATAACATGTTCACAACTGAAGTGTAAACACTGGCTTTTAATGCTGTATCTTAGGGGTACTAGGTTTTACAGAACTAATCCTTTAAAACTACTTTGAATTGACAGCTGAAAGTTTGCATGGAAGGAGATAATGAACTTACCTAGTCACATGCAAATTTTCAAGTTCAGGCACTGTTCCTAAAGGTAATTGGACAACGTTGACCCGAAATGTAGTTAAATACATTATTTATAGTTTGACAAGACAATCTGCTCTACATTACAGTAAGGGTGCACTATGTTCGGGCAAGGATTTCAAATAAATTATTTTACAAAGGAATTTGGAAATTGGCATGTAGATAGCTGACTTTTGTTACTAAACACATGTAAGTTTCCCCCAAAAAACTGAATAAAGAAACACTTATTTCAGAGCCTATTTCATAATTGGGGTAAAACATGTTCAAAATTGCAGTACATTAGCTTGCCCTGCTATTTTGTAGAGGTACTGAGGTTTTTTACAATACTATTACTTAAAAACTACTTTAAATAGACAGCTGAACATTTGCATGCCATCAGATAATGAATATATCTAGTCACATACAAATTTTCAAGTTAATGAACTGTTTCCAACAGTAATTTATAGACAATATTAACCCAAAATGTAGTAACCTTCTTGAAAAATTTGTTGTAAAGACAGTCCATGCTACATTGCAGTATAAGGGTAAACTATGATTGTGTGAGGATTTCTAATAAATTATTTTACATAGGAACTTAGAAATTAGCATGTCAACAGCTGGGTTTTGTATTACTACTGTAATCACATACAAATTTCCAAAATGATTGAATAAAGGAAACACTAACTTCAGAGCATTTTACTTAAATGTAGTATAACATGTTCACAACTGAAGTGTAAACACTGGCTTTTAATGCTATATCTTAGGGGTACTAGGTTTTACAGAACTATTCCTTTAAAACTACTTTGAATTAACAGCTGAAAGTTTGCATGGAAGGAGATCAAGTTCATGAACTGTTTCCAACAGTAATTTATAGACAATATTTACCCAAAATGTAACCTTCTTGAAAAATTTGTTGTAAAGACAGTCTATGCTACATTGCAGTAAGGGTTCACTATGATTGTGCGAGGGTTTCTAATAAATTATTTTACATAGGAACTAAGAAATTAGCATGTTAATAGCTGGGTTTTGTATTACTTATCACATACAAATTTCCAAAATAATTGAATAAAGGAAACACTCATTTCAGAGCATTTTACTTAAATGTAGTATAACATGTTCACAACTGAAGTGTAAACACTGGCTTTTAATGCTGTATCTTAGGGGTACTAGGTTTTACAGAACTAATCCTTTAAAACTACTTTGAATTGACAGCTGAAAGTTTGCATGGAAGGAGATAATGAACTTAACTAGTCACATGCAAATTTTCAAGTTCAGGCACTGTTCCAAAAGGTAATTGGACAACGTTGACCCGAAATGTAGTTAAATACATTATTTATAGTTTGACAAGACAATCTGCTCTACATTACAGTAAGGGTGCACTATGTTCGGGCAAGGATTTCAAATAAATTATTTTACAAAGGAATTTGGAAATTGGCATGTAGATAGCTGACTTTTGTTACTAAACACATGTAAGTTCCCCCCCCCCCCCCAAAAAAAAACTGAATAAAGAAACACTTATTTCAGAGCCTATTTCATAATTGGGGTAAAACATGTTCAAAATTGTAGTACATTAGCTTGCCCTGCTATTTTGTAGAGGTACTGAGGTTTTTTACAATACTATTACTTAAAAACTACTTTAAATAGACAGCTGAACATTTGCATGCCATCAGATAATGAATATATCTAGTCACATACAAATTTTCAAGTTAATGAACTGTTTCCAACAGTAATTTATAGACAATATTAACCCAAAATGTAGTAACCTTCTTGAAAAATTTGTTGTAAAGACAGTCCATGCTACATTGCAGTATTAGGGTAAACTATGATTGTGTGAGGATTTCTAATAAATTATTTTACATAGGAACTTAGAAATTAGCATGTCAACAGCTGGGTTTTATATTACTACTGTAAAATTGCATACAAATTTCCAAAATAATTGAATAAAGGAAACACTAATTTCAGAGCATTTTACTTAAATGTAGTATAACATGTTCACAACTGAAGTGTAAACACTGGCTTTTAATGCTATATCTTAGGGGTACTAGGTTTTACAGAACTATTCCTTAAAAACTACTTTGAATTGACAGCTGAAAGTTTGCATGGAAGGAGATCAAGTTCATGACCTGTTTCCAACACTAATTAGACAACATTGACCCGAAATGAAGTAAACTTCTTTCAAAGTATGTTTTTAAGACAATCCATTTTATATTACAGTAAGGGTACACTATGTTTGGGTGGGGATTTTTAATAAATTATTTTTCTTAGGAACTTGGAAATTGGCATGTTAGTTGTGGAGGTTTGTAACTAATCACATGCAAATTGCCAAAAGAATTCGTTTAAGGAAAACTAATTTCAGATATTTTTAGTTAGTGGGGCAAAATGTGTTCAAAATTATAGTACATTAGCTGATCCCCATATTTCTAAGAGGTACTGAGGTTTTTTACAATACTATTATTAAAAACTACTTTGAATAAACAGCTGAAAGCTTGCATGCATGCAAGCAGATAATGAATATATCTAGTCACATGCAAATTTTCAAGTTCATGGACTTTTCCCAACAGTAATTAGAGAGCACTGACAGAGAAATGTAGTTTAATTCTGGAAGAATATGTTGTTAAGGTAATCTTCTGTTCATTGTGTTAAGGATACAGTATGTGTGGGTGTTGATTTCTAATTCAGGAACTTACAAATCTACATGTTAATAGATAAATAATATGACAAATCACATACAAATATCAAAAACAATTGAATAAAGGGAAACACTAAATTCAGGGCATTTAACTTAAATGCAGTAATACGTGTTCAAAAGTGAAGTGTAAACTCTGACTTTTAACACTATTTAATAGGGCTTCTAAGATTTTACAGCACTATTTATTAAAAACTACTTTGAAGAGATAGTTTAAAGTTGCATGGAAGGAGATAATAAAAATATCTAGTCACATGCAAATTCTCAAGTTCATGCACTGTTCCCAACAGTAATTAGACAACATTGACTGGAAATGTATTAATATTCTTGAAAAATATGTTGTTAAGACCATCTGCCCTACATTACACTAAGGGTGCACTATGTTTGGGCAAGGATATCAAATAGCTGACTTTGGTTACTAAACACATGTAAGTTTCCAAAAGAATTGATTAAGAAACACTAACTTCAGAGCCTATTTTATAATTGGGTTAAAACATGTTCAAAATTGCAGTACATTAATTCTTGCCCTGTTATTTTGTAGAGGTACTGAGGTTTTTTACAATACTATTACTTAAAAACTACTTTGAATAGAGAGTTCAACATTTGCATGCAATCAGATAATAATATATATAGTCACATGCAAATTTTCAAGTTCATGGACCTTTCCCAACATTAATTATAATGCGTTGACTCGAAAATGTAGTAAAATTTTTAAAGAATATGTTGTTAAGACAATCTTCTGTTTACTGGTTAAGTGTACACTATGTTTGGGCATTGATTTCTAATTCAGGAACTTAAAAATTTGCATATTAATTGATAAATAATATAGCAAATCAATTGCAAGTATATCAAAAATAATTGAATAAAGGAAACATTAATTTCAGAGCATTTTACTTAAATGTAGTAAAACATGTTCACAACTGAAGGGTGAATTCTGGCTTTTAACACTCTTTCTTAGTGCTCTTAGGTTTTACAGTACTATTTCTTAAAAAACTACTTTGAATTGAAAGTCAGGAACTTAAAAATTTACATGTTAATAGATAAATAACATGACATATCACATACAAATATCAAAAACAATTGAATTAAGGAAACACTAAATTCAGGGCATTCTACTTAAATGTAGTAAAACGTATTCAAAACTGAAGTGTAAACTCTGACTTTTAACGCCATTTCTTATTGCTACTAAGGTTTTACAGTACTATTTCTTAAAAAATACTATGAAGAGACACTCAAGTTGCATGGAAGGAGATAATGAAAATATCTAGTCACATGCAAATTTTGAAGTTCATGCACTGTTCCCAACAGTAATTAGGCAACGTTGACTAGAAATGTAGTAAAATCCTTGAAAAATATGTTGTTAAGACAATCTGCTCTACATTATAGTAAGGGTGCACTATGTTTGGGCAGGAATTTCTAATAAATCTTTTTCCTCAGTAACTTGGAAATTGATATTTTAATCACCATGTTTTGTAACTAATCACATGCAAATTTCCAAAAGAATTGAATTTTAAGCAAACAATTTCCAAACATTTTACTTGAATGTAGTAAAACATGTTCAAAACTGAGGGGTAAACAACAGCTTTTAATGCATTTTCAGGTTTGCAGTACCATTTCTCAAAAACAACTTGGAAGAGACAGCTGAAAGTTTTCATGGAACCAATGAAAATATGTAGTCACATTCAAATTTTCAAGTTCATGGTCTGTTCCCAACAGTAATTAGAGTACGTTGACCCAAAAGGCCAAAAAGTAGTAAAATTCTTGAAAAATATTTTGTTAAGACAATCTGCTCTACATTACAGTAAGGGTACACTATGATTGGCGAGGATTTCTTATAAATTATTTTACAAAGGAACTTGGAAATTGGCCAAGTTTTGTAACTTATCACATGCAAATTCCCAAAAGAATTGAATAAAGAAACACTAATTTCAGAGCCTATGTTGTAAATGTGGAAAAACATGTTCAAAAAACCAGTACACTAGCTTGCCCTGCTAGCTAGTGTAGGGGTACTATGGTTATTTACAATGCTATAACTTTTTAACTACTTAGAACAGACAGCTGAATTTTTTATGCCAGTAGATAATGATCATATCTAGTCAAATGCACATTTTCAAATTCATGGCCTGTTTCTAACAGTAATGAGAGAGTGTTGACCCGGAAACATAGCAAAAATCTTGAAAAATATGTTGAGAGAATCTGATGGACATTGCAGTAGAAATACACTATGTTAAAGTTGTGATTTCTGATAAATTATTTTACTCAGAAACTTGAAGATTTGCATGTAAATAGATAAAAATACCTAATAACATGCAAATTTCCAAAAGATTTGAATATAGGAAACACTTTTTTCAGAGCATCTGCTGTAAATGTAGTAAAACCTTCAAAATTGCAGGACTGACCAGCTTTTAAAGCTACATCTAAGGGGTATTACAGTTTTACAGTACTATTCCTTAAAACCTACTTTGAATAGACAGCTGAAAGTTTGCATGCCAGCAGATAATGAATATATCTAGTCACATGCAATTTTTCAACATCATGCATCGTTTCCAACAGTAATTAGAGAGCATCGATCCAGAAATGTAGTAAAACTTTTGAAAAAAATTTTGTTAAGACAATCTGTCATTCATTATGTTAAGGGTACACTATGTTTGGGCGGTGATTTCTAATACTTACTGAGGATCTTAAAAAGTTGCCTGTGAATAGATAAATAATGTACCAAATCACATGCAAATTTCCAAAAGAATTGAATAAAAGCAATGCCTAATTTCAGAGCATTTTACTAAAATGTAGTAAAACATTTTAAAAACGAAATGTGAACACCAGCTTTTAACACTATTTCTAAGGGGTACTAAGGTTTGACAGTACTATTTCTTAAAAACTACTTTGAAGAGACAGCTGAAAGTTCCATGGTAGGAGATAATGTATATTAATAGTCACATCCAAATATTCAAGTTAATGCACTGTTCCTTACAGTTATTAGACAACGTTGACCCGAAATGTAGTAAAATTCTTGAAAGATACATTGTTAAGACAATTTGCTGTACATTGCAGTTAGGGTACACTATGTTTGGGTTGTGATTTCTAATTAAGGAACTTAAAAATTTGCATGTTAATAGATAAATAATATAACAAATAAAAGAAAAATTTCTAAAGGAATTGAATAAAGGAAACACTAATTTGAGAGCATTTCACTTTTAGTGAAGCATTTTACTTTTAGTGAAACATTTTATTTAAACATTTTCAAAACTGAAAAATAAACACTGCCTTTTGATTCTATTTTTAGGGGTACTATGTTTTACAGTACTATTTCTTTGAAACTACTTTGCAGAGACAGCTGAAAGTTTGCATGGAAGGAGATAGTGAAAATATGTAGTCACATGCAAATTTTCAAGTTCATGAACTGTTTCCAACAATAATTAGATAAAGAAATGTAGTTAAATTCCTTAATTTTAGGTTGTTAAGACAATCTGCTCTTCAACCTGCTGTTCAAAATTGCAGTACATTAGGCTTGCCCAGCTATTTTGTAGAGTTACTAAGGTTTTTTACAATACTATTATTTGAAGACTTCTTTGAATAGACAACTGACCATTTGCATGCCAACAGATAATGAATATATATAGTCACATGCAAATTTTAAAGCTCATGGTCTTCTCCTTACAGTAATTAGAGAGTGTTGACCCAGCAATGTAGTAAAATTCTTGAAAAATATGTTATTAAGACAATCTTCTGTTCATTGTGTTAAGGGTACATTATGTTTGGGCATTGATTTTTAATTAAAGAACTTAAAAATTTGCATGTTAATAGATAAATAATGTAACAAATCACCTGCAAATTTCCAAGATAATTGAATAAAGGAAACACTAATTTCCGAGCTTTTCCTGTAAATTTTGTAAACAAGTTCAAAACTGAAGTGAATATATCTAGTCACATGCAAATTTTCAAGTTCATGAACAGTTTCCAACAGTAGTTAGACAACATTTACCCGAAATGTAGTAAGCATCTCGGAAAATATGTTGTTAAGACAATCAGCGCTACATTACAGTAAGGTTACACTATGATTGGGAGAGGATTTCTAATAAATTTTTTTCCTCAGGAACTTGAAAATTGGCATGTTAATAGTTGGCTTTTGTAACTAATCACATGCAAATTTCCAAAACAAATTGAATATTAAAGAAACAGTAATTTCAGAGCATATTTTGTAAAAATTGTAAAACATGTTCAAACTTGCAGTACATTAGCTTGTCCAGCTATTTCATAGGGGTACTAAGATTTTGTACAATACTATTATTAAAAACTAATTTGAATAGACAGCTGAACACAGTGCATTCAAGCAGATATATTTACAGTAGTCACATGCAAATTTTCAACTTCAATGTTGACCCCAAAATACATATAAGTGTGTTTATGGTATTCCTTTGTGAAGAAAGGAATGGTGAGCCTGAAAAACTCCCTTGAATATTCTCATAGAGAAACAATGCTAATTTTTGTGTATTTGGTACTGTTCATATGGTGAAAAAAGGAGGGCTGAGGTCGTAGAAGTGCCCCCCTGGATCCGCCCCTGACTTTCCTGACCATGTGAGCATGTCTGACCCCTTCATTATAGCTGGTAACATATAAGAGCAAATCTGTAAAATCGGGGCTAGTTTGTGATATTTTTGACAGGTCTTGACCTGTTCTCATCTCCTTTCCAGGTCTCCATTATAGAATTTTAAATAGGTCATGGAACTCTTTTGGTACTTTTTATATGCACTCACTAACACTTCCAAGTTGCCTATTCCTACATAGTTGTACTATGGAAATTGGTTACACTGTAGTGGTACTAAAAATGATCTATATGCAGACAATGCAGATGCAGATGATAAGCTCTTCACCAATACAAGTATGTACAGTACAATCACAGTGCAGCTGGGAAATATACCCACATTCCTTACACAAGCAAGTTATTAACTCGTGGTTGACCAAACCACAAATGACCTGTTCCTCTGGATACTGAAAACTGGGCTTTGTCTGGAGAAGTTTGTGATGGATGATATGTGACATCAACCTGCCATACATTGCTTCTCAGTCTCTACTGTTTACTTTGGATGTGTGGTTAAAGTCTATTTTACTGTGAATTGTTAATGGGATTTCTGGGAAGGGTAGTCAGTGGCTGAACTGCCAGTAAAATCTAGCATCATGAGGGCACAAGGCTAAACTGTGCACCTGGGACCAAGGGTGTAAATACAGTGAGGGGGGGGGGAGGTGATGCCCCAGTGAAAATCAAAAGTCTGTGTTTTGAGCTCTGGAAAGTTGGTTTCAAATCCAGTGCAGAAGGCCTTTTTTACAGTAGACTAGACATGAACAATACTGGAAGTGAAAAATTTGCTGGAAAAGAAGAAGAAAAAAGGGGCGGTCTCCAAAAATTTGGATACGTTATAAATCAGTCTCAAATACCCAGAACAGTAAAAAACAAAGTCATGCCTCCTTGCAAATTCAAGGATATGTGTCACTGCCTTGGACTTTAAACACCCATTATCCTTCTGAATTCCATCAGGGACATTGTGGATATAAAAATTTCGACACTGTAAATGTATAGCCTATGCACACATTTTTCTGTGGGGTAAACAAATACAGTAAAAAAATAATCAATATTTAATACCATATTCTGTAAATTTTATAATGGGATCTGTACCTTCAAAGTTCAATTGCCAAATTGTGTCCATGCGACTAAGTGCCAATTGGTCTGCCCTTAAATATGCCCTTCATCAATTGAACTCTGTAAGTAGGTCTTAAAAGAAGGGTTTAAGGTCATATCAAGTTTTAAATATGTTAGATAGGTACTTATTTTAGGCATTTTGGTGAAATTTGCATTGAACTCCAGTGTGTGGTTCTCAAGGTATGAGCAAGTAAAGTTGTCACATTTTCAACAAACAGTGTATTTGAAGCAAGCACATATAACATCATATCCCCATATTATAATGGACAATCTTTTGTTTTTCTTTAAACTTGACAGCTTACTTTCTCCTTAACAGTCCCATGTTCAAAATGTGATTGCATATAGTGGCATGAGAACTTTTCAAACTTTGCAATCCCCATGGGAAGGTCCTATTCCTATTAACATCGAGGTAACACAACAGTCTGAAAAAACTGACAGAGAGAAACACAGCATTCCTTGTCAATGTGAGGAAGTGATTTAATCTCTGCTGCCCTCAAGCCCATCTAGTAACTTCATTTGCTGATATCTCAAGAATAATGTCCAATTTAAATGGAAATTTCACCAAGCTGTGTAGATTTGGTTCTTCTCTCACATGTGAAAATTAATTTTTTACTTAAACTTCCTCTTTAAAGAATTAGCATAAATTCAAATTTCGGTTGCATCTCCTTCCAGATAACATCTCCCTCAGGCTGTAAGAACCACAAATTCAGCTACTAAACATCAAATACCTGTAGGGTCAAAAAGTTCTCTTTTCACCCTGTACAGGTATGTGTACTGGTGTCTGTCATATGGACTTAGTTTTTAGTTTAGTTTCACAAAACTTTATTTCAGACTCATTCACATTTATAGACAGACAAATGTAAAGAAATGCAACAAAAAAAAATAGAAGAATAGGAAGAGCCTGAGGAGTGATTACAAGAAGCTTGGAAAGCCTATAGGGGTAATCACCCTGACACAAACACATACAAAGATAAACAAAAATACAACAAGCAGGAAAGAAAATGTATCTTAAGAGTTATTGCTATATATGAAGGGGATGATCTTTAAGTGTCCTTTTGAAAGTGTTAACATGAATACAGTTTCTTATATTGTTGGGGAGGGAGTTCTATAATTTAAAACCTAGGTATCTAATGCTGAACTGAGAGGATTTTAGTCTAAACAATGGGACAGAAATATTACTTGCAGAGCATGTATGGTAGGCATGAGCCACGCTGCAGAAGTGAAAATACTTATTAAATATTACTGGGCAAGTACCATGAATGCATCTGTATATGAACATACTATTGCAGTAACGATTAAGGTTATAAATAGAAAGAATTTTGAGATTAGCAAACAAAGGGGCGGTATGATGCACTGCAGGCGGCCACTCCTTAGAAATAATGCGAACACATCTTTACTGAAGTAAAAAGAGTGGCTGGATCCTAGTTGGTAAAGCACCGCCCCAAACAATGTTGCAATAGGATAAGCAAGGACGGATCAGTGTATTATACAGCGTGAGGAGAATATGTCTAGATAGAAGATGACGCAAACGGCTTAGAATACCAACCCCTTAGATACTTTATTACTTACATAAAGAATATGATCATTCCATGTAAGATGTTGGTCAATAACTACTCCAAGGAACTTGGATTTACCTGAAACCATAATATTTACGCCACAGAGTTCAATGTGTTTGATACCAGTATGAAAAGGCTTAGAGGGGGATCAAAAAATTACAGAGGTGGGCTTCGTGGCATTAAGCTATAGTTTGTTTACACAAAACCGCAAACTTTTTCAAATTCATTTTGAACAGTTTCTAACAATTTAAATTGTTCAGGACTTGAAAAGAAGAGGTTATATCATCAGCATAAGAAATAATGTGTAGCTTATTACGGGCTTTATACAGGTCATTGACATAGATAATGAAGGGGCAGACCTAAAATTGAACCTTGTGGGACACCCTAAGTAATAGGCTTAAGGTCAGAATTTGCATTACTAATTGTTACATATTGTTGTCTATCAGAAAAGCAACTTCTAAACCAGCTGAGGGACAAGTCTCTAACTCCATAATACTCAATCAAAATTTCATGATCAAGGGTGTCAATGTTCCATATAAAATCATTGAATATACAAAGTAAACTCAGGAGATACTGCACATTAATTTTAGAAATTAGTAACAAAAATGTTGTGAGATGATTGATAGGAGCCCTTTCTGAACCAGTGTGACTGGATAAACAACTTCATATTGGGAGGGAGGGGGGAGCAGCATTATCTTTTTTGCAAATTGTATACAAACAGAGGCACCTGGTCCATTGAGTGTTGGTGTAATGTAAAGTGATGGAAATTGTCATATTTTGTGTTCTTAATTGTGCAAGGTATGTGGCTCGACCTTGAAAAACTTTCCTTTATGAAAGTTTTATTATATTTTCTATATGTTGTAATGGCTGTTTATTGTTTGTTTTTTTTTTATGCACTGGCTTTTTTCTGCTTTCAATTCTTTTAACTTTGACTGCAGCACCCAGAGGCCTTAGCATTTTGCACTTTATAATTTGCTATTATTATTATGATTATTATTATCATCATTATATTGTGGAAATGAAGAACTTCAAATGTAGAAGACAAAAGGGTAAAAAAAATAAATTATGAACTTGATAGTGTGTAGTTAATTTGAAATTGAAACTTGGAAGATTAGACCTAGGCAACAATAGGCACCTGGAATTTTGCATAAATTTGAAAGGTTACTGCATGTGTAATTTACTGTGTTTTAGGTTTTTGCACCAAAACCAATGGAGGCCATTGGAGCTGTTGAAAGACTTAGGTTAGAGATTCATATACAAATGTAATAATATTTAGTGCCAAGAATTTTGATCATGAGGTCATAAAATTGTTAGAATACCACAAGTAGCAATGCACCATCATAGAAAACAGTGATTTTTCTTTTGCATGTTTTTGCTAGTCTTCACCATTGTTTCCTGCAAATTCTGGGTTCCGAATTGGCTCTCAAACACCCATGATCACCAGATTTCTCAAACCAGTTCTTGTTTGATCTTCCACCTTTGAGTGGACATATGGCAGTTGGGACATGATACTGTATGAAGATAAAACCTACATTTGCATTTCTTTTAAAAAATTCTGTGGTCTGTACCTATGATGATTGGTTATTTGTTGCTTCGACCAGTTTGAGTTCATCAAGGATTCATTTTAGTCAAATGAAATAACTTGTATTTGTTTAATTCAAAATATCAATTTGGAGCTAACAAATGTGATCAGTGTCTTCTTTCCACAAAGTTGAATATCATTAAATTTCTTCAACATGGGTAGACAGACGGTCTTTTCAGCATAAGTAGTTTTAAAATTGTTTTTATATTAAGATATCTTCAAACTGTAAATCTGTGGAGTTAAAAATTTAATGGAATTTTTCTGTTTCTTTTTTTTCTACATAGATGGCCCAGCAGCAGTTGCGAAGAAAATGCTCTGGAAAAGAAGACAAAAAATCCTGCTCACAACATTTGATGTTTACATAAAAAGGATTGTTACCTAACTGGCAAGGCAGAGATCATTACATGCATGCACTCCCATTGAAAGAAATTCTTGAATATTTGGTTGGAGGTCTTGAAAAGTCCTTAAAAGGTCTTGAAACTTGAACTGCTACTATAAACTCAGTTGAAAAATGTCAAAAATGGGATTATTAGCTCATACAGCAAAGCTAGTGTTTTCATCAGCACAGGGCATCTATCTATCTGTTTGTCTGTTAACACTTGTTCAAAATGCCTCTCCTCCCCCAGGCCTTCATGGATTCGTTTAAAATTGGATGCAATATTCCTCAGGAAATGGGGGATACAGGGTCCTCAGGAATTTGTGGTCCAAGGTCCCATATAGGCCCTATATGAGGGAGTGAATATCCTTGGAAGACTATTTGTTGCTTTGAAAGCAGAAGTTTTTGTGGCTTGGGTAGCATATTTTTGAAGGTACAATTGCAGCATCACTGCTGGTAGCACCCAATAATCATTGAGTTATACAATAATTTTGGGTTAGTATTTGGTTGCTCTTGGAACCTTGTAGAAGTTTTCAAAAAACATAAGCTACCCCTCATGTCATGGCATTAAATTTGTTGGATAATATACTCCACTGGGTTTCCCTTTGAATTAGTGGTGTAGGTGGTAATTCTTACATAAGTCAACAGCAGAGGTGGTGCCATGGGGGCTGGCAATCCATTGAGGGATTTCACATTTTTGTCGGGAGTTTAGTGGATACAATTAAGTATGCGGTCCCCAAAACCGACAGTTAACCTGTTTTTTTTTGTTTTTTTTTTGCTAGTATCACAAGTCCTTTCTTACCACATACATTCAGGTGGAGTTCACAATTAATATAGAGGTCAAAAAATTTCATCCTTTATCACAAAGCCTAGTTGTTTTTCACATGTACATGTGTCATGTGGCATATTGTCTGCTAGAGAGCAACTCCCAGAGCATATCGGGTAGTCAAGGTAGTTTAGATACAATGTATGTTATGACTAATATGGTCTACAACCCCTAGAGTTCTTACTGATTACATATGCTTTTGGGTAAACCTACCAACAATTTCGCGTGCTTCGCTTGCTTTGCAATTTCATGGTTCAGAATCCAAAAGACACTATCGGTCAGCAACTCAACTGCCTTTAAATATTAAGTGAATTATTGAAAATTATCCCTCGCATGAACTTAATGGCATGTAGTAGTTACAGCTCCTTCATATCACCTTCTAACCCTCCCCTCTAAACATATAGGGAATTCAGAACTTTGGAGGTGGCATGCCAGCTTGTTGGGAAATTTCTGTCTCCACCTTATGTTTTACTGATTTTAGCTTTCAAAAGCTTTTAAAAGCTACAACTTTGGTATGCTTTGTCATGCACTCTTTCTCAGTTCGGATCTGTTACTTACAGCTTAATATAGTACAAATCCTTTCCACAGTTTCAAGAAACCTAATAAGTAATACCTGGATTTATGTAGATGTCATGAATTTCTTCTCATTTTGCTCAACCTAGTTAATCTTTTCTTGGGGTATGTCTATAACGAAGACTTCGAAAACGAAGACCGAAGACAGAAGACCTCGAAAAGGAAGACCTGAAAAAGGAAGACCTCGAAAACGAAGACTACTTGTAGCTTACGGACATTGTAGTGTGTTGGGAACATAAGAGCTCAAAGCATTCCGTAGGCTTATCGCGTAACATACATACTTTTCATATACGGTAAATGACACGTAATTTAAAAACGATACGGATAAAGAATGAATTCCTACTCGATTTGAGAATTAGACACTTCTCAAACACCGTTCTTGGGTGCCTTTAACAGTTTCAGCACTCAATCCGACGATTAGAACAGTGAAAGAGTTCATTTTCTTCGAGTCTTCGTTTTCCAGTCTTCGTTTTCGAAAATGGCAGAATAGGTCAAACTCGAAAACGAAGACCGAAAAACGAAGACCTTGCCAATTCAGTTAGTTTTTCCTTTCAAATCGCTAAAACTGTATCCTAGCTGCAAAAAAATCAAATTGCCAGCCATGTTTTAATTATTCAAGGGGTATTCCAATGCGACAAAAGAAAAATTGCGATCTGCGTATACTGATAGTATCTTGAATGTACCTCAGGGGCTTCCGTAGGCTAACCTCGTAACATTTTTATGCTGGAAATAGGAAAAATTGGGAATTCCTACTCAATAAAGTACTCTAAAACACTTCTCAAACACCGTTCTTGGGTGCCTTTAACAGTTTCAGCACTCAATCCGACGATTAGAACAGTGAAAGAGTTCATTTTCTTCGAGTCTTCGTTTTCCAGTCTTCGTTTTCGAAAATGGCAGAATAGGTCAAACTCGAAAACGAAGACCGAAAAACGAAGACCTTGCCAATTCAGTTAGTTTTTCCTTTCAAATCGCTAAAACTGTATCCTAGCTGCAAAAAAATCAATTTGCCAGCCATGTTTTAATTATTCAAGGGGTATTCCAATGCGACAAAAGAAAAATTGCGATCTGCGTATACTGATAGTATCTTGAATGTACCTCAGGGGCTTCCGTAGGCTAACCTCGTAACATTTTTATGCTGGAAATAGGAAAAATTGGGAATTCCTACTCAATAAAGTACTCTAAACCACTTCTCAAACACCGTTCTTGGGTGCCTTTAACAGTTTCAGCACTCAATCCGACGATTAGAACAGTGAAAGAGTTCATTTTCTTCGAGTCTTCGTTTTCCAGTCTTCGTTTTCGAAAATGGCAGAATAGGTCAAACTCGAAAACGAAGACCGAAAAACGAAGACCTTGCCAATTCAGTTAGTTTTTCCTTTCAAATCGCTAAAACTGTATCCTAGCTGCAAAAAAATCAAATTGCCAGCCATGTTTTAATTATTCAAGGGGTATTCCAATGCGACAAAAGAAAAATTGCGATCTGCGTATACTGATAGTATCTTGAATGTACCTCAGGGGCTTCCGTAGGCTAACCTCGTAACATTTTTATGCTGGAAATAGGATAAATTGGGAATTCCTACTCAATAAAGTACTCTAAACCCCTTCTTAAACACCGTTCTTGGGTGCCTTTAACAGTTTCAGCACTCAATCCGACGATTAGAACAGTGAAAGAGTTCATTTTCTTCGAGTCTTCGTTTTCCAGTCTTCGTTTTCGAAAATGGCAGAATAGGTCAAACTCGAAAACGAAGACCGAAAAACGAAGACCTTGCCAATTCAGTTAGTTTTTCCTTTCAAATCGCTAAAACTGTATCCTAGCTGCAAAAAAATCAAATTGCCAGCCATGTTTTAATTATTCAAGGGGTATTCCAATGCGACAAAAGAAAAATTGCGATCTGCGTATACTGATAGTATCTTGAATGTACCTCAGGGGCTTCCGTAGGCTAACCTCGTAACATTTTTATGCTGGAAATAGGAAAAATTGGGAATTCCTACTCAATAAAGTACTCTAAACCCCTTCTGAAACACCGTTCTTGGGTGCCTTTAACAGTTTCAGCACTCAATCCGACGATTAGAACAGTGAAAGAGTTCATTTTCTTCGAGTCTTCGTTTTCCAGTCTTCGTTTTCGAAAATGGCAGAATAGGTCAAACTCGAAAACGAAGACCGAAAAACGAAGACCTTGCCAATTCAGTTAGTTTTTCCTTTCAAATCGCTAAAACTGTATCCTAGCTGCAAAAAAATCAATTTGCCAGCCATGTTTTAATTATTCAAGGGGTATTCCAATGCGACAAAAGAAAAATTGCGATCTGCGTATACTGATAGTATCTTGAATGTACCTCAGGGGCTTCCGTAGGCTAACCTCGTAACATTTTTATGCTGGAAATAGGAAAAATTGGGAATTCCTACTCAATAAAGTACTCTAAACCACTTCTCAAACACCGTTCTTGGGTGCCTTTAACAGTTTCAGCACTCAATCCGACGATTAGAACAGTGAAAGAGTTCATTTTCTTCGAGTCTTCGTTTTCCAGTCTTCGTTTTCGAAAATGGCAGAATAGGTCAAACTCGAAAACGAAGACCGAAAAACGAAGACCTTGCCAATTCAGTTAGTTTTTCCTTTCAAATCGCTAAAACTGTATCCTAGCTGCAAAAAAATCAAATTGCCAGCCATGTTTTAATTATTCAAGGGGTATTCCAATGCGACAAAAGAAAAATTGCGATCTGCGTATACTGATAGTATCTTGAATGTACCTCAGGGGCTTCCGTAGGCTAACCTCGTAACATTTTTATGCTGGAAATAGGAAAAATTGGGAATTCCTACTCAATAAAGTACTCTAAACCACTTCTCAAACACCGTTCTTGGGTGCCTTTAACAGTTTCAGCACTCAATCCGACGATTAGAACAGTGAAAGAGTTCATTTTCTTCGAGTCTTCGTTTTCCAGTCTTCGTTTTCGAAAATGGCAGAATAGGTCAAACTCGAAAACGAAGACCGAAAAACGAAGACCTTGCCAATTCAGTTAGTTTTTCCTTTCAAATCGCTAAAACTGTATCCTAGCTGCAAAAAAATCAAATTGCCAGCCATGTTTTAATTATTCAAGGGGTATTCCAATGCGACAAAAGAAAAATTGCGATCTGCGTATACTGATAGTATCTTGAATGTACCTCAGGGGCTTCCGTAGGCTAACCTCGTAACATTTTTATGCTGGAAATAGGAAAAATTGGGAATTCCTACTCAATAAAGTACTCTAAAACACTTCTCAAACACCGTTCTTGGGTGCCTTTAACAGTTTCAGCACTCAATCCGACGATTAGAACAGTGAAAGAGTTCATTTTCTTCGAGTCTTCGTTTTCCAGTCTTCGTTTTCGAAAATGGCAGAATAGGTCAAACTCGAAAACGAAGACCGAAAAACGAAGACCTTGCCAATTCAGTTAGTTTTTCCTTTCAAATCGCTAAAACTGTATCCTAGCTGCAAAAAAATCAATTTGCCAGCCATGTTTTAATTATTCAAGGGGTATTCCAATGCGACAAAAGAAAAATTGCGATCTGCGTATACTGATAGTATCTTGAATGTACCTCAGGGGCTTCCGTAGGCTAACCTCGTAACATTTTTATGCTGGAAATAGGAAAAATTGGGAATTCCTACTCAATAAAGTACTCTAAACCACTTCTCAAACACCGTTCTTGGGTGCCTTTAACAGTTTCAGCACTCAATCCGACGATTAGAACAGTGAAAGAGTTCATTTTCTTCGAGTCTTCGTTTTCCAGTCTTCGTTTTCGAAAATGGCAGAATAGGTCAAACTCGAAAACGAAGACCGAAAAACGAAGACCTTGCCAATTCAGTTAGTTTTTCCTTTCAAATCGCTAAAACTGTATCCTAGCTGCAAAAAAATCAAATTGCCAGCCATGTTTTAATTATTCAAGGGGTATTCCAATGCGACAAAAGAAAAATTGCGATCTGCGTATACTGATAGTATCTTGAATGTACCTCAGGGGCTTCCGTAGGCTAACCTCGTAACATTTTTATGCTGGAAATAGGAAAAATTGGGAATTCCTACTCAATAAAGTACTCTAAACCACTTCTCAAACACCGTTCTTGGGTGCCTTTAACAGTTTCAGCACTCAATCCGACGATTAGAACAGTGAAAGAGTTCATTTTCTTCGAGTCTTCGTTTTCCAGTCTTCGTTTTCGAAAATGGCAGAATAGGTCAAACTCGAAAACGAAGACCGAAAAACGAAGACCTTGCCAATTCAGTTAGTTTTTCCTTTCAAATCGCTAAAACTGTATCCTAGCTGCAAAAAAATCAAATTGCCAGCCATGTTTTAATTATTCAAGGGGTATTCCAATGCGACAAAAGAAAAATTGCGATCTGCGTATACTGATAGTATCTTGAATGTACCTCAGGGGCTTCCGTAGGCTAACCTCGTAACATTTTTATGCTGGAAATAGGAAAAATTGGGAATTCCTACTCAATAAAGTACTCTAAAACACTTCTCAAACACCGTTCTTGGGTGCCTTTAACAGTTTCAGCACTCAATCCGACGATTAGAACAGTGAAAGAGTTCATTTTCTTCGAGTCTTCGTTTTCCAGTCTTCGTTTTCGAAAATGGCAGAATAGGTCAAACTCGAAAACGAAGACCGAAAAACGAAGACCTTGCCAATTCAGTTAGTTTTTCCTTTCAAATCGCTAAAACTGTATCCTAGCTGCAAAAAAATCAATTTGCCAGCCATGTTTTAATTATTCAAGGGGTATTCCAATGCGACAAAAGAAAAATTGCGATCTGCGTATACTGATAGTATCTTGAATGTACCTCAGGGGCTTCCGTAGGCTAACCTCGTAACATTTTTATGCTGGAAATAGGAAAAATTGGGAATTCCTACTCAATAAAGTACTCTAAACCACTTCTCAAACACCGTTCTTGGGTGCCTTTAACAGTTTCAGCACTCAATCCGACGATTAGAACAGTGAAAGAGTTCATTTTCTTCGAGTCTTCGTTTTCCAGTCTTCGTTTTCGAAAATGGCAGAATAGGTCAAACTCGAAAACGAAGACCGAAAAACGAAGACCTTGCCAATTCAGTTAGTTTTTCCTTTCAAATCGCTAAAACTGTATCCTAGCTGCAAAAAAATCAAATTGCCAGCCATGTTTTAATTATTCAAGGGGTATTCCAATGCGACAAAAGAAAAATTGCGATCTGCGTATACTGATAGTATCTTGAATGTACCTCAGGGGCTTCCGTAGGCTAACCTCGTAACATTTTTATGCTGGAAATAGGATAAATTGGGAATTCCTACTCAATAAAGTACTCTAAACCCCTTCTTAAACACCGTTCTTGGGTGCCTTTAACAGTTTCAGCACTCAATCCGACGATTAGAACAGTGAAAGAGTTCATTTTCTTCGAGTCTTCGTTTTCCAGTCTTCGTTTTCGAAAATGGCAGAATAGGTCAAACTCGAAAACGAAGACCGAAAAACGAAGACCTTGCCAATTCAGTTAGTTTTTCCTTTCAAATCGCTAAAACTGTATCCTAGCTGCAAAAAAATCAAATTGCCAGCCATGTTTTAATTATTCAAGGGGTATTCCAATGCGACAAAAGAAAAATTGCGATCTGCGTATACTGATAGTATCTTGAATGTACCTCAGGGGCTTCCGTAGGCTAACCTCGTAACATTTTTATGCTGGAAATAGGAAAAATTGGGAATTCCTACTCAATAAAGTACTCTAAACCCCTTCTGAAACACCGTTCTTGGGTGCCTTTAACAGTTTCAGCACTCAATCCGACGATTAGAACAGTGAAAGAGTTCATTTTCTTCGAGTCTTCGTTTTCCAGTCTTCGTTTTCGAAAATGGCAGAATAGGTCAAACTCGAAAACGAAGACCGAAAAACGAAGACCTTGCCAATTCAGTTAGTTTTTCCTTTCAAATCGCTAAAACTGTATCCTAGCTGCAAAAAAATCAAATTGCCAGCCATGTTTTAATTATTCAAGGGGTATTCCAATGCGACAAAAGAAAAATTGCGATCTGCGTATACTGATAGTATCTTGAATGTACCTCAGGGGCTTCCGTAGGCTAACCTCGTAACATTTTTATGCTGGAAATAGGAAAAATTGGGAATTCCTACTCAATAAAGTACTCTAAACCACTTCTCAAACACCGTTCTTGGGTGCCTTTAACAGTTTCAGCACTCAATCCGACGATTAGAACAGTGAAAGAGTTCATTTTCTTCGAGTCTTCGTTTTCCAGTCTTCGTTTTCGAAAATGGCAGAATAGGTCAAACTCGAAAACGAAGACCGAAAAACGAAGACCTTGCCAATTCAGTTAGTTTTTCCTTTCAGATCGCTAAAACTGTATCCTAGCTGCAAAAAAATCAAATTGCCAGCCATGTTTTAATTATTCAAGGGGTATTCCAATGCGACAATAGGAAAAATTGCGATCTCCGTATACTGATAGTATCTTGAATGTACCTCAGGGGCTTCCGTAGGCTAACCTCGTAACATTTTTATGCTGGAAATAGGAAAAATTGGGAATTCCTACTCAATAAAGTACTCTAAAACACTTCTCAAACACCGTTCTTGGGTGCCTTTAACAGTTTCAGCACTCAATCCGACGATTAGAACAGTGAAAGAGTTCATTTTCTTCGAGTCTTCGTTTTCCAGTCTTCGTTTTCGAAAATGGCAGAATAGGTCAAACTCGAAAACGAAGACCGAAAAACGAAGACCTTGCCAATTCAGTTAGTTTTTCCTTTCAAATCGCTAAAACTGTATCCTAGCTGCAAAAAAATCAATTTGCCAGCCATGTTTTAATTATTCAAGGGGTATTCCAATGCGACAAAAGAAAAATTGCGATCTGCGTATACTGATAGTATCTTGAATGTACCTCAGGGGCTTCCGTAGGCTAACCTCGTAACATTTTTATGCTGGAAATAGGATAAATTGGGAATTCCTACTCAATAAAGTACTCTAAAACACTTCTCAAACACCGTTCTTGGGTGCCTTTAACAGTTTCAGCACTCAATCCGACGATTAGAACAGTGAAAGAGTTCATTTTCTTCGAGTCTTCGTTTTCCAGTCTTCGTTTTCGAAAATGGCAGAATAGGTCAAACTCGAAAACGAAGATCGAAAAACGAAGACCTTGCCAATTCAGTTAGTTTTTCCTTTCAAATCGCTAAAACTGTATCCTAGCTGCAAAAAAATCAATTTGCCAGCCATGTTTTAATTATTCAAGGGGTATTCCAATGCGACAAAAGAAAAATTGCGATCTGCGTATACTGATAGTATCTTGAATGTACCTCAGGGGCTTCCGTAGGCTAACCTCGTAACATTTTTATGCTGGAAATAGGATAAATTGGGAATTCCTACTCAATAAAGTACTCTAAACCCCTTCTGAAACACCGTTCTTGGGTGCCTTTAACAGTTTCAGCACTCAATCCGACGATTAGAACAGTGAAAGAGTTCATTTTCTTCGAGTCTTCGTTTTCCAGTCTTCGTTTTCGAAAATGGCAGAATAGGTCAAACTCGAAAACGAAGACCGAAAAACGAAGACCTTGCCAATTCAGTTAGTTTTTCCTTTCAAATCGCTAAAACTGTATCCTAGCTGCAAAAAAATCAAATTGCCAGCCATGTTTTAATTATTCAAGGGGTATTCCAATGCGACAAAAGAAAAATTGCGATCTGCGTATACTGATAGTATCTTGAATGTACCTCAGGGGCTTCCGTAGGCTAACCTCGTAACATTTTTATGCTGGAAATAGGATAAATTGGGAATTCCTACTCAATAAAGTACTCTAAACCCCTTCTGAAACACCGTTCTTGGGTGCCTTTAACAGTTTCAGCACTCAATCCGACGATTAGAACAGTGAAAGAGTTCATTTTCTTCGAGTCTTCGTTTTCCAGTCTTCGTTTTCGAAAATGGCAGAATAGGTCAAACTCGAAAACGAAGACCGAAAAACGAAGACCTTGCCAATTCAGTTAGTTTTTCCTTTCAAATCGCTAAAACTGTATCCTAGCTGCAAAAAATCAAATTGCCAGCCATGTTTTAATTATTCAAGGGGTATTCCAATGCGACAAAAGAAAAATTGCGATCTGCGTATACTGATAGTATCTTGAATGTACCTCAGGGGCTTCCGTAGGCTAACCTCGTAACATTTTTATGCTGGAAATAGGAAAAATTGGGAATTCCTACTCAATAAAGTACTCTAAACCACTTCTCAAACACCGTTCTTGGGTGCCTTTAACAGTTTCAGCACTCAATCCGACGATTAGAACAGTGAAAGAGTTCATTTTCTTCGAGTCTTCGTTTTCCAGTCTTCGTTTTCGAAAATGGCAGAATAGGTCAAACTCGAAAACGAAGAC
This sequence comes from Holothuria scabra, assembly GCA_037179385.1. NCBI lineage: Eukaryota > Metazoa > Echinodermata > Holothuroidea > Aspidochirotida > Holothuriidae > Holothuria > Holothuria scabra. The sequence continues at coordinate 31,707,053 of CM074185.1, read as the reverse complement.
CGAAAAACGAAGACCTTGCCAATTCAGTTAGTTTTTCCTTTCAAATCGCTAAAACTGTATCCTAGCTGCAAAAAATCAAATTGCCAGCCATGTTTTAATTATTCAAGGGGTATTCCAATGCGACAAAAGAAAAATTGCGATCTGCGTATACTGATAGTATCTTGAATGTACCTCAGGGGCTTCCGTAGGCTAACCTCGTAACATTTTTATGCTGGAAATAGGAAAAATTGGGAATTCCTACTCAATAAAGTACTCTAAAACACTTCTCAAACACCGTTCTTGGGTGCCTTTAACAGTTTCAGCACTCAATCCGACGATTAGAACAGTGAAAGAGTTCATTTTCTTCGAGTCTTCGTTTTCCAGTCTTCGTTTTCGAAAATGGCAGAATAGGTCAAACTCGAAAACGAAGACCGAAAAACGAAGACCTTGCCAATTCAGTTAGTTTTTCCTTTCAAATCGCTAAAACTGTATCCTAGCTGCAAAAAAATCAAATTGCCAGCCATGTTTTAATTATTCAAGGGGTATTCCAATGCGACAAAAGAAAAATTGCGATCTGCGTATACTGATAGTATCTTGAATGTACCTCAGGGGCTTCCGTAGGCTAACCTCGTAACATTTTTATGCTGGAAATAGGAAAAATTGGGAATTCCTACTCAATAAAGTACTCTAAAACACTTCTCAAACACCGTTCTTGGGTGCCTTTAACAGTTTCAGCACTCAATCCGACGATTAGAACAGTGAAAGAGTTCATTTTCTTCGAGTCTTCGTTTTCCAGTCTTCGTTTTCGAAAATGGCAGAATAGGTCAAACTCGAAAACGAAGACCGAAAAACGAAGACCTTGCCAATTCAGTTAGTTTTTCCTTTCAAATCGCTAAAACTGTATCCTAGCTGCAAAAAATCAATTTGCCAGCCATGTTTTAATTATTCAAGGGGTATTCCAATGCGACAAAAGAAAAATTGCGATCTGCGTATACTGATAGTATCTTGAATGTACCTCAGGGGCTTCCGTAGGCTAACCTCGTAACATTTTTATGCTGGAAATAGGAAAAACTGGGAATTCCTACTCAATAAAGTACTCTAAACCACTTCTCAAACACCGTTCTTGGGTGCCTTTAACAGTTTCAGCACTCAATCCGACGATTAGAACAGTGAAAGAGTTCATTTTCTTCGAGTCTTCGTTTTCCAGTCTTCGTTTTCGAAAATGGCAGAATAGGTCAAACTCGAAAACGAAGACCGAAAAACGAAGACCTTGCCAATTCAGTTAGTTTTTCCTTTCAAATCGCTAAAACTGTATCCTAGCTGCAAAAAATCAAATTGCCAGCCATGTTTTAATTATTCAAGGGGTATTCCAATGCGACAAAAGAAAAATTGCGATCTGCGTATACTGATAGTATCTTGAATGTACCTCAGGGGCTTCCGTAGGCTAACCTCGTAACATTTTTATGCTGGAAATAGGATAAATTGGGAATTCCTACTCAATAAAGTACTCTAAACCCCTTCTTAAACACCGTTCTTGGGTGCCTTTAACAGTTTCAGCACTCAATCCGACGATTAGAACAGTGAAAGAGTTCATTTTCTTCGAGTCTTCGTTTTCCAGTCTTCGTTTTCGAAAATGGCAGAATAGGTCAAACTCGAAAACGAAGACCGAAAAACGAAGACCTTGCCAATTCAGTTAGTTTTTCCTTTCAAATCGCTAAAACTGTATCCTAGCTGCAAAAAAATCAAATTGCCAGCCATGTTTTAATTATTCAAGGGGTATTCCAATGCGACAAAAGAAAAATTGCGATCTGCGTATACTGATAGTATCTTGAATGTACCTCAGGGGCTTCCGTAGGCTAACCTCGTAACATTTTTATGCTGGAAATAGGAAAAATTGGGAATTCCTACTCAATAAAGTACTCTAAACCACTTCTCAAACACCGTTCTTGGGTGCCTTTAACAGTTTCAGCACTCAATCCGACGATTAGAACAGTGAAAGAGTTCATTTTCTTCGAGTCTTCGTTTTCCAGTCTTCGTTTTCGAAAATGGCAGAATAGGTCAAACTCGAAAACGAAGACCGAAAAACGAAGACCTTGCCAATTCAGTTAGTTTTTCCTTTCAAATCGCTAAAACTGTATCCTAGCTGCAAAAAATCAAATTGCCAGCCATGTTTTAATTATTCAAGGGGTATTCCAATGCGACAAAAGAAAAATTGCGATCTGCGTATACTGATAGTATCTTGAATGTACCTCAGGGGCTTCCGTAGGCTAACCTCGTAACATTTTTATGCTGGAAATAGGATAAATTGGGAATTCCTACTCAATAAAGTACTCTAAACCCCTTCTTAAACACCGTTCTTGGGTGCCTTTAACAGTTTCAGCACTCAATCCGACGATTAGAACAGTGAAAGAGTTCATTTTCTTCGAGTCTTCGTTTTCCAGTCTTCGTTTTCGAAAATGGCAGAATAGGTCAAACTCGAAAACGAAGACCGAAAAACGAAGACCTTGCCAATTCAGTTAGTTTTTCCTTTCAAATCGCTAAAACTGTATCCTAGCTGGAAAAAATCAAATTGCCAGCCATGTTTTAATTATTCAAGGGGTATTCCAATGCGACAAAAGAAAAATTGCGATCTGCGTATACTGATAGTATCTTGAATGTACCTCAGGGGCTTCCGTAGGCTAACCTCGTAACATTTTTATGCTGGAAATAGGAAAAATTGGGAATTCCTACTCAATAAAGTACTCTAAACCCCTTCTGAAACACCGTTCTTGGGTGCCTTTAACAGTTTCAGCACTCAATCCGACGATTAGAACAGTGAAAGAGTTCATTTTCTTCGAGTCTTCGTTTTCCAGTCTTCGTTTTCGAAAATGGCAGAATAGGTCAAACTCGAAAACGAAGACCGAAAAACGAAGACCTTGCCAATTCAGTTAGTTTTTCCTTTCAAATCGCTAAAACTGTATCCTAGCTGCAAAAAATCAAATTGCCAGCCATGTTTTAATTATTCAAGGGGTATTCCAATGCGACAAAAGAAAAATTGCGATCTGCGTATACTGATAGTATCTTGAATGTACCTCAGGGGCTTCCGTAGGCTAACCTCGTAACATTTTTATGCTGGAAATAGGAAAAATTGGGAATTCCTACTCAATAAAGTACTCTAAAACACTTCTCAAACACCGTTCTTGGGTGCCTTTAACAGTTTCAGCACTCAATCCGACGATTAGAACAGTGAAAGAGTTCATTTTCTTCGAGTCTTCGTTTTCCAGTCTTCGTTTTCGAAAATGGCAGAATAGGTCAAACTCGAAAACGAAGACCGAAAAACGAAGACCTTGCCAATTCAGTTAGTTTTTCCTTTCAAATCGCTAAAACTGTATCCTAGCTGCAAAAAAATCAAATTGCCAGCCATGTTTTAATTATTCAAGGGGTATTCCAATGCGACAAAAGAAAAATTGCGATCTGCGTATACTGATAGTATCTTGAATGTACCTCAGGGGCTTCCGTAGGCTAACCTCGTAACATTTTTATGCTGGAAATAGGATAAATTGGGAATTCCTACTCAATAAAGTACTCTAAACCCCTTCTTAAACACCGTTCTTGGGTGCCTTTAACAGTTTCAGCACTCAATCCGACGATTAGAACAGTGAAAGAGTTCATTTTCTTCGAGTCTTCGTTTTCCAGTCTTCGTTTTCGAAAATGGCAGAATAGGTCAAACTCGAAAACGAAGACCGAAAAACGAAGACCTTGCCAATTCAGTTAGTTTTTCCTTTCAAATCGCTAAAACTGTATCCTAGCTGCAAAAAAATCAAATTGCCAGCCATGTTTTAATTATTCAAGGGGTATTCCAATGCGACAAAAGAAAAATTGCGATCTGCGTATACTGATAGTATCTTGAATGTACCTCAGGGGCTTCCGTAGGCTAACCTCGTAACATTTTTATGCTGGAAATAGGATAAATTGGGAATTCCTACTCAATAAAGTACTCTAAACCACTTCTCAAACACCGTTCTTGGGTGCCTTTAACAGTTTCAGCACTCAATCCGACGATTAGAACAGTGAAAGAGTTCATTTTCTTCGAGTCTTCGTTTTCCAGTCTTCGTTTTCGAAAATGGCAGAATAGGTCAAACTCGAAAACAAATCATTTAAACTGTATCCTAGGTGCATTAAAATCAAAGTGCCAGCCTTGTTTTAAATTTTCCAAGGTGTGTTCCATTGCGATAAAAGAAAAATTGCGAACTGCGTTTCTTGATAGTACCTTGAATGTATCCTAACATTTGTATGCTGAAACAATGATAAATTTAGAATTCCTGTTCGACTTAGGACTAAACCACTCCTTCTAAGAGGTTCTTGAAAGCCTATACCAGTCTCATCAGTCAATCCAATGTAAACCAAGTGCCAGTGTTGCTTTATTGTATTCGAAGTGTATTTCAAAGCTACCTAAGAAAAGTCTCAATATTCTTGAACGATCCTCGGTGACTTCCGAGGCTAATTTATAACCTCATAATACTTTTCATGCACGGGAAAAAGAACGACTTGGAAATCCACGTTAATTGAAGTCTCAACTTCTATTTCAAACCGTTAACTGGTTAATGAGTATTTACTACAGTCCTTTCACTCCTTCCAGTGATTTGAACAATAAAACAATTGCTCTAAGCCCAGGAGACTTTGTCCCACATGTGGGGGTGGGAGAGGTTTCAAGCTCCCGCAGGAGGTAAAATACGTGTTAATAATATGATCCAAGGAAAATAATTTCGCAATATGTTTGTGTCTGTCTTATTAAGAAAGAAATTCCTGTGTAGTTTTATTGAAGAAATTTGAAACAAAGTTGACTATATAGAAGAGAGTCACAAAACTTTGTATTTTGAGATCGGAATAACTTGGGTTTATTGGTTTGGGTTCCGAGTTACGTTGTAAGTTATGTCTTCAGGTGTGTTATCTCCGGAGGTGCCTCCCTTGTCTCCCCTTTCGAATGGTCATGTTGTCAGTAGCTTGAGTAGGTTTCTACATGTGTTAAACATCATTGGAATAGCAGAAGGAACGAAAAAGGACAAGGATAAATTGACTCGATTCATGACAATTTGTTTATTAATTTTCAATATCTTTTTATAGAAGGACTTGAATGAATGAATCATTTTGTAATCACATGCCATCGCTAATCATGTATTTTAGGTGTGTACAGACTATGTACTAGTCTAGTGTTTTGCTTCATTGTCAAGACGTTCAAACGGACGTAACAGAATCACAAATATTCGTCTCCACAAAAATAATTTACATGTTTCCTTGTTGCTTTTATACGTGAGCTTCCCTCACATTACATTTCTTTATACACGAAGAATAAAAGTAGTGTGAAAACGACGATAACATGAGATAGCACCGAATCAAGCAGTGAAAAAATCGTTCACTGATCTTCTTATAAATACAGACAAAACACGAAATACGTTAATATTTCCAAAAGGAAAAATGCTCTATATCTTATGATGCGTTATAATTATGATAAATTTGTTTATGAAGGATGAAAGATTAGAAAATACTAGCATGGGGAGTCCCTTAAGGGTTATCTATCAAATTTATCAAGGGTGCATCAGCTAAAGATTAAATTTATAAGCAATACATGCAATGTATTACGACCACGCAGTCTACTTTAATGGTAATATTTACCTATTATGACGCCCGCATTCTTCTATGAAGTTCTTGTACCAAGATATGGAAACATATAATTTAAAAGCATAACTTGTAATGATTGGAGGCAATAATTACGCTCAATGCTTTATATGAGGAAGCTCGGTTCACCTTAATTCTTAGTAAACTTGGATGGCATACTTTCATCAAAGTTGTAAATATTAACGATTTTACACGGCTTACAAGTGTTTGAACGGCATTGCCCTACGGTATATTGAAGACGTCTCCCAAACGAGAAATGAACATTTCCATTCCATGAGATCAACCTTATCTACTATTCCTGTTCTGTCAGTGAATGACCGAATCTTACGATGAGAAATTTTGTAACGAATTGGAACGCTTTAATAAAATGGTCCCTTGTTTAGTTTTAGACAATTAGAATTTATTGTGTTTATACGTACAGACAACTTGTGAGATTGAGTATTCTAACGTATTATTTCTTTTCATTCTCCATGCTTCCATGCTTACATTTTCAATGGTTCTTATTTTCGGATTTTTAATATTTGATAACGTTGTACGTGCTGCGCTTGGAAAGTGTAATGTGATTTACATAAAAGGAATAGGAAATGCGACAAGTACACTGCCACAAAGAGTCATGACAAAGTCAATAATATTTTATAATTATGTATTACCATCTCATCAGCCAAACTAGCGAGTCATTCAATGAAAATATTTGTTTCAATTAGGTTGTTTTTTTTTTCCCCTTCTTTTTCGAGATTAGTCTATTCTGCCGGTATCGGGACGACGGTCTCAAAGTGACGATATCTATTTAACGTAGTATCATTACATTGTGTCATTAACATGTCACGCCATTTAAAGTCTATTCCACACACAAATAAACTAAATACCTGCCATGTGAAGAACGCATACATTCACTGTACGAAAGTACCTGTAAAATTTACACTAAATTACTAGCCGCTGGGCAGCCACTAATTTTGTGTAAATTTTACACTGCCACACAGTATATCGTTAAACTATTTGTACAGTAAGCAGGTAAGAAAACTGTAATTTTTAGTCTCACGAAAGGTACTGTAAGATGATCACAATTGATTTCATTTAATTTTAATATGCAGAGACGGGATAGAGTGAATTTTAAGATTTACTTACGCAAAGTCTTGAATTGCAAGTACAATCAAATACATACTTCGAGGATTTTTACATTCTAAAAAACGGACACGATCAGACTGTCGATAGGACTCCATGTGGCCATCAAAAAAGAAAAAAACTGAGTCCGGAGGATGAGAACAAGTAAAATCCCCCTTTTTCAAAACATGATTTTTGCATGGCGGATACAGGTTATATATTTTAAACACCAAGCAACCCGCTTCTGTGAAAAGAATTGTACTGCATTGTTCCTTTGGAATACAATCAAACGAATCAATGGTAGAGATCAATAATAAAAGCTTACAGATTTCACAATCAAATTGCAGTAAAACGTTGTGCAAAGGAATTACGTAAATAATTAAAGACTCGATAATTAACTGTTTCACCTCAAAGAAACTGACTTTTCATGACTATTAAATACTCTTCGCGCCAAACGAATACGTTCACGTATGGGATACGTGTACAGGCTAAGGATGAACGCGTTTTACGTAAACGTGTGTTAACAGTAAATTTACTGCACTCTAAAAAATATTTAAACGATTTTTTTTAAAAATTAGGATACTCACGAAAATGAGTATTTCTACTCGAAATAAGTGAGTACTTCAACTCGATTTGTGTAAAATTTTGCACAAATTCAGTTGGAGTTCTCACTTATTTCGAGTAGAAATACTCATTTTCGTGAGTATCCTAATTTTTAAACAAAATCGTTTAAATATTTTTTAGAGTGTGTACAGAAATGACTACATTATCTTACTGTAAGCGAATACTGCAAATTACTGTAAAAACTGCATCGATTTAAACAGTGCTCTTAACTTCAGTTCGGCTGTTGAAAGACACAGTAGGCCTATGTTTGTAAAAAAGATTCATGAATTACTACGAGTTTTCTATATCACCTCGGATGTCCTTTGACGTGGGGCTTGTTCCACAAAGAGTTACGCACGATCTTAAGTTTGATTATTGTAGTGCGCCGCACTACAATATTGGCATTTACTGGCCGACTGACAATTTCTTTTGTGAAGCCTGTTATGGCCCACAACTCATTTCCCTGCGCGTACCGTAACTTAGTTCGTACAAATATCCATGCTCTACCCTTTAACAATAGCAGTAAGTGCAATCTGTGGCCGTCTTTAAACAAAAATCAACTTCAGAAAAGCAAATACAACACTTACAGGGCTGATTTAAGGAGTTAGCTTCATGAAAGAGCATTGCGGATAAATTTCCAGAAAACGCGATGTAATGTGGTTCGGCCTTTTCACACTGAAGTGATACGCCTGGAGAATCAATCGCTGCTTCCAAATTGGTATACGTAACACGGCGCCATTGCGTCCACTGTCGTTGAACAGTATCAAGACGTTATTGTACAGTATCTTCATCTAGCTACTACGGAGCAGGGTATTGCCAATTCCCTGTACGGAACGAATTGGCTTTACTGCATTGGATTAAGCGACTTGTGCTGTAGTTCTATTATCATGCTTTATTTCAGTGGTAAAAGCAGGAGCTATTTTGACAGCAGTCTGAACGAAACGTTTTGACAGCACGCATGTAGCATGCATTGCGAATTAACGAAACACGGATGTTAAAACACACAGCGTCAACAGTTATTCGGCCTTCCACGAGACAGTTGTCATATGCATGCAGCGGTGCAGTCAGGGAGCTTGAGAGGGCGTCATTATTTAACATAAAGAACGGTGAAAGAGGAGTCGAGAAACGATAAAACCATTTCAGGCAGGAGTAAACAACACAACAGAGCATAACGTATGGCTAAGTAGGCTACTCAGCAGGAGTCCTTGAACGGGACTATGCTTCGTCCACTTCATTTTACTCCACACTAGACTGTATACGGAGTAGGTCCTACCGTTAAGCGCAGCACACGGTCTTGTTCAAGGACTACTCAGCACTTGCTTCATTGTTGGCAAATATGCTTCAAAATAAAGCTAGTGACTGACTATTAGCATAGAAGGTCCGGATTTACTCCATCACTGGTTACTCTTCTATGATTTCTTTATGCGTCCAGCCAGGAGCTGGGAGACAAGTGGTCCATCTTTGTACTATCAAGAAATAGGGTTGAGAGGAGTGGCCAAAAAGAAACAACAGCCCCTCTTCCCGCCATGAACAAATCCTAAAGTTCAAATAAAAACTGGGCTACTGTACTAACCGAAAAGACATCTCTAACACGCACTACAATTCTGCGTATTTGCAAGCAAATGCAGTTCTAGTTTACTGTTGGCTTAAGTATGGTGAATCAAACTTAAGATTGTGCGTAACTCTTTGTGGAATGGGCCCCAGCACTTAAAATACAGTAGGAACTTCTTCGTGGCAAGATGCATCTATACACCAAGTATGAAAACTGCCCGTTTCCAAAGATGTGATTTGGCGTTAATGAGCAAGCGTCGTAATAACGCATACTCACGTTATCATGTCTGCATAGGTTTCTCTTTCAAAAGACAAAAAAAAAATAAAAAAAATAAAAAAAAATAATAAAAAAAAAACGGACATTGTGGATTAATAAGTTAATAAAGAAAAAATTCTATAGCCATGAGTGACCCCGTGCATGTTCGACTAGCTACGAACAATATTTTTCTTAAGACTTAAATGAAATTTGTACAACGAAAAGGGCGAAACAGATGATACAACAAAGCAAAATTGCTTGCCGCTAAAATGTAAGTCAAAAATGTAAGTAAAAATGTAAGTAATGTTTTTTTTTCTTAAATGACAGTGCTTTGTAATGTATCCACAAAGTATTCAAGCTTCATACATTGAGATATCATGTATATCGGGTTCAGAGATAAGGGACTCAACGACTAACGAGATTCACCTTTGACCACTTACTAAATCGCAGCCGTCTTGTTTTTTTTTTTTTTTTTTTTTTTTTTTTTTTTTTTTTGGTGAAAGAAAAACCTATGCAGACATGATAAGGTGAGTATGCGTGATTACTACGCTTGTTCAGTTGCGTGGGCAGGCTGAGCAGGCCTGTTTAATTTGTGGTCTTTTGTCGTATTTTAAATCTTTTTTTATCCAGTGCATCTTCACTTTTTAGCCTCTGGTTTAAATTTTTTGTGGCTTTTTTATTTTTTGTGGAGTTTTTAGTGTCACTTTTCTAGCTTTTTATCGTGTCAGGACGTGTCAATTTTTTCGTTGTCACATTCACGTTGTAGTAGTAGTAGCAGTAGCAGTAGCAGCAACAGCAGCAGCAGCAGCAGCAGTAGTAGTAGTTAGTAGTAGTAGTAGTATAGGCGACAGTGTTAGCCTAATGTTATACGTCAACCCCAGCCTTCAGCATTGCTACTAGCCTACCCAGTCTAGTACAGACAGGATCTACGTGGTGTATGGTTCCATTAGGGCTTTTTCCTCAGGATGGAAATGCGATTTACTGCATGTTCATTCATCTTCTGCATTCTACTGTTGGTGAAATGGTGTTATCCTAACACTTCTGTCAATGCCGTATCCCAGCTGACCAACTCAGCCACAAGTATTAACCGGGTGAGTTTGTTCCACTTCTCGTCTTACATCAAAGGGTTTAGGACTTTACAGAAGATCGTATCTTGGGTATTATAGTAACCCTATTTCTAGATCGGTGCAAACCCTACTTTTACTTCTGATCTCTGGAGACATTAACCTAAATCCAGGCCCTAAATATCCTTGTGGAATATGTAGCAAGAATGTCAACTATAACCAGATAGCAATGAAATGTGAAACATGCCTGGTTTGGTTCCATAATAAGTGTACTCAGGCTGGCATGAAAGATCAAATGTACCAGGTACACATGGAACATGATTCATATACATGGATTTGTTACAAGTGTGGTATGCCAAACTTCACGAACTCCTCCCTCTTCTTAATAGATAGTACTACAACTTAAACTCATTTGACATTCTGACCCAAAGTGACTCAGATGTGTCTTTTAATGATCTCATTGGTACCCTAATGTATACGTCTAGCCCCAATAAAAATCAGTGTCCCCCAAATAGGCCTACAAGTACTAGTACTTCCCGTAATGGTTGGAGATCCAAGCGTAAACCGGCTCAGGTGCCAGTGAAGCTTCTGAATATCAACTTTCAGAGTATCAGAAATGAAATACCCGCCTTCCAAGTATTGGTTAATAAAGAAAATCCGGACGTTATATTTGGAACTGAGACATGGCTAGATGGCTCCGTTTATTCGAATGAAATCCTGCCATCATCCTACCATATTTTTAGGAAGGATCGGAGTACTAAAACCTCTGGAGGAGGCGTTCTTCTACCTGTTAAGAATGACTTGATAGCTAAGGAAGAACCTGATCTCTCATCACAATGTGAATCTGTTTGGGCTAGCATCCACATGAAGGGTAGTAGAGCTGTATGCTTTGGAGTTCTTTATAGATCTGATTCTGGTCGTAAAGAAGATGATCAGAAATGCATTCAAGAACTCGAAACAATTATCCATAAGATTCCACGAAGTAGCCATATTTGGCTCTTAGGTGATTTCAACCTTCCTGACATCGACTGGGAGAATACCTGCTTTAAAACAGGAGGAAGGTACCAAGCTGTTAATAAGCATGTTCTTGAACTTGCGCTTATAACCTCAAGCAGATAGTTACTTCCCCTACTAGAGATGGCGTATTTGTAAAAATACGCCATCTTTTGTTCAGAACATTGCAATCTTACCTGGCCTTGGTGACCATGACATCGTCTCTGTTGATGCCTTGCTTTCCCCACAGAAAATAAAGACTCCGCGTAGAAAAATTTATCTGTACAAAAAGGGCAAGTTTGATCTTATTTCCAGTGATATGGAGGAATTTGCCACCTCTTTCAGTAATGAGAATGTAAAAACACTTAGTGTCAATGAGCTCTGGATGGACTTTAAGCAAGCTTTACTCACTTCAGTTGATAAGCATATCCCTAGTAGGTTATCTAGAAACAGCACTCAGTTACCTTGGATTAAACATCCCCACATAAGGCTGATTCGACGGAAACAGCGTTTGTATAACAGAGCAAAAAGGTCAAATGAACCCTCAGACTGGGATCAATTCAAGAATTTCCGGCGCTCTACTGATCGTATTATTCGCAAATCTAGATCAGATTATCTCCTTAACGTTGGCCAGAGCCTGGAATCTGGAGATGCGAAGCAAATCTGGCGCTTTATTAAAAACGCTACACAGAACTTTTCAGGTGTTGCTCCCCTAAAAACCGTCAGAGGCATTGTCACCTCCGCCATTGAAAAAGCAAATGTTTGAAATGCACAGTTCCAATCTGTATTCACTCACGAGGACTACACTAGTGTCCCTACCCAGCACGGGATTTTCCAGAGATGGCACCTATTGATGTTACAGTCTCAGGCGTCGAGAAACTGTTGAACGATCTCAACATCCAGAAAGCCCCCGGTCCTGATGGGTTAATACCAAAAGTTCTTAAGGAATGTGCCAGTAGTGTTGCGCCAATACTGACTATCATCTACCGTAAATCAATCTCTACGGGTCAGCTTCCTGAAGATTGGCTGACTGCAAATGTAACTCCATTATTTAAAAATGGAAATCGCTCGGATCCTAGTTATTGTCGTCCTGTATCCCTTATATCTATTCCATGTAAGTTGTTAGAGCATATCATACATTCAAATGTCATGGGTCACTTAGAAGACCATGGCTATCTCCATGACAAGCAACATGGTTTTCGCAAGGGTCGCTCTTGCGAAACTCAATTAGCCTTGACAATTAATGACATTGCCAGAATATTTGATGATAAAGGTCAAGTAGACGTTATCATTATGGATTTCAGTAAAGCATTTGATACCGTTCCTCATGAGCGGCTCCTAGCTAAATTAAAACATGCAGGGGTTTGTAACTCACTACATACCTGGATTAGAAATTTTCTCACTAAAAAGAACTCAAAAGGTCACTCTCGATGGAGTGTCTTCTCCCCCAGTGAGCGTGACTTCAGGAGTCCCACAAGGTACGGTTCTGGGTCCCCTACTCTTCCTAATCTACCTTAATGATATTGCAGAGACTTTGTCTTCTGAAATCCGTCTTTTAGCCGACGACTGTATTTTATATAGTCAAATTAAAAATGAACATGACAGAGAGCTCCAAACAGACGTTGATAAACTCACATGTGCATGGGAACAACGCTGGCAGATGAAATTCAATACAAAAAAGTGCTGTGCTGTGCACATAACCCATAAAAAGAACGCAATCAAATACTCCTATCAGATGGGCGATTCGATTTTAGAAACAGTTGAAATCATACTTACTTAGGGCTGGAAATAAATAACAAATTAAGTTGGGCGAATCATGTCCATAAGGTGACCTCAAAGGGAAATCAAATCCTTGGCCTGCTTCGCAGAAATCTGTATAGTTGTAACCGTGAGGTAAAAACAGGGGCATACAAAAGCTTAGTAAGGCCACGGCTTGAATATAGTGCCTCCGTCTGGGACCCCTATCAGAAAGACTTGAAAAATCAGCTCGAGGGGGTCCAGCGCCGTAGTGCAAGATTCGTCTGCAAAAACGGCCAGCGTCACAGACATGATTTCTAGTCTATGGTGGGAATCACTGGAGCATAGGAGGGCTGCCCAAAGATTGAGACCCTTATTCATAAGTCTGTCAATAAATTAGTAGCAATTGATACTGATTCTTACCAGTTAGTTCCTTCTAGTGGTGTGTCTACTAGAGCACATGCCTCTAGTTCTTTTGTGAAATTATCTACCCAAAAGATTGTTATAAATATTCACTGTTCCCTAGGACTTTTTTTAAATGGAACTGCCTCCCACCCAGTATTAGGGATGCCCCCACTGTGAGAGCTTTTAAGTCGGGGTTAAATTCTGTAAGTCTTGAAGAAATTATTAGTAGAGCCCATTTTAGTAATTAGTACGCTGCTCAGCCTTCTGTGCCTGCATGTTACATCCCGTCTCGCGGAGTTTATGCAGTATTTCACCAGAACCAGAACAACGTAACATGTTCCGCATTTATCGCATTTTGTCGCATTGGAATACCCCTTGAATAATTAAAACAAGGCTGGCAATTTGATTTTTTTGCAGCTAGGATACAGTTTTAGCGATTTGAAAGGAAAAACTAACTGAATTGGCAAGGTCTTCGTTTTTCGGTCTTCGTTTTCGAGTTTGACCTATTCTGCCATTTTCGAAAACGAAGACTGGAAAAGGAAGACTCGAAGAAAATGAACTCTTTCACTGTTCTAATCGTCGGATTGAGTGCTGAAACTGTTAAAGGCACCCAAGAACGGTGTTTGAGAAGTGGTTTAGAGTACTTTATTGAGTAGGAATTCCCAATTTATCCTATTTCCAGCATAAAAATGTTACGAGGTTAGCCTACGGAAGCCCCTGAGGTACATTCAAGATACTATCAGTATACGCAGATCGCAATTTTTCTTTTGTCGCATTGGAATACCCCTTGAATAATTAAAACATGGCTGACAATTTGATTTTTTTGCAGCTAGGATACAGTTTTAGCGATTTGAAAGGAAAAACTAACTGAATTGGCAAGGTCTTCGTTTTTCGGTCTTCGTTCTCCAGTTTGACCTATTCTGCCATTTTCGAAAACGAAGACTAGAAAACGAAGACTCGAAGAAAATGAACTCTTTCACTGTTCTAATCGTCGGATTGAGTGCTGAAACTGTTAAAGGCACACAAGAACGGTGTTTGAGAAGTGGTTTAGAGTACTTTATTGAGTAGGAATTCCCAATTTATCCTATTTCCAGCATAAAAATGTTACGAGGTTAGCCTACGGAAGCCCCTGAGGTACATTCAAGATACTATCAGTATACGCAGATCGCAATTTTTCTTTTGTCGCATTGGAATACCCCTTGAATAATTAAAACAAGGCTGGCAATTTGATTTTTTTGCAGCTAGGATACAGTTTTAGCGATTTGAAAGGAAAAACTAACTGAATTGGCAAGGTCTTCGTTTTTCGGTCTTCGTTTTCGAGTTTGACCTATTCTGCCATTTTCGAAAACGAAGACTGGAAAACGAAGACTCGAAGAAAATGAACTCTTTCACTGTTCTAATCGTCGGATTGAGTGCTGAAACTGTTAAAGGCACCCAAGAACGGTGTTTGAGAAGTGGTTTAGAGTACTTTATTGAGTAGGAATTCCCAATTTTTCCTATTTCCAGCATAAAAATGTTACGAGGTTAGCCTACGGAAGCCCCTGAGGTACATTCAAGATACTATCAGTATACGCAGATCGCATTCCTTTTGTCGCATTGGAATACCCCTTGAATAATTAAAACAAGGCTGGCAATTTGATTTTTTTGCAGCTAGGATACAGTTTTAGCGATTTGAAAGGAAAAACTAACTGAATTGGCAAGGTCTTCGTTTTTCGGTCTTCGTTTTCGAGTTTGACCTATTCTGCCATTTTCGAAAACGAAGACTGGAAAACGAAGACTCGAAGAAAATGAACTCTTTCACTGTTCTAATCGTCGGATTGAGTGCTGAAACTGTTAAAGGCACCCAAGAACGGTGTTTGAGAAGTGGTTTAGAGTACTTTATTGAGTAGGAATTCCCAATTTATCCTATTTCCAGCATAAAAATGTTACGAGGTTAGCCTACGGAAGCCCCTGAGGTACATTCAAGATACTATCAGTATACGCAGATCGCAATTTTTCTTTTGTCGCATTGGAATACCCCTTGAATAATTAAAACATGGCTGGCAATTTGATTTTTTTGCAGCTAGGATACAGTTTTAGCGATTTGAAAGGAAAAACTAACTGAATTGGCAAGGTCTTCGTTTTTCGGTCTTCGTTTTCGAGTTTGACCTATTCTGCCATTTTCGAAAACGAAGACTAGAAAACGAAGACTCGAAGAAAATGAACTCTTTCACTGTTCTAATCGTCGGATTGAGTGCTGAAACTGTTAAAGGCACACAAGAACGGTGTTTGAGAAGTGGTTTAGAGTACTTTATTGAGTAGGAATTCCCAATTTATCCTATTTCCAGCATAAAAATGTTACGAGGTTAGCCTACGGAAGCCCCTGAGGTACATTCAAGATACTATCAGTATACGCAGATCGCAATTTTTCTTTTGTCGCATTGGAATACCCCTTGAATAATTAAAACAAGGCTGGCAATTTGATTTTTTTGCAGCTAGGATACAGTTTTAGCGATTTGAAAGGAAAAACTAACTGAATTGGCAAGGTCTTCGTTTTTCGGTCTTCGTTTTCGAGTTTGACCTATTCTGCCATTTTCGAAAACGAAGACTGGAAAACGAAGACTCGAAGAAAATGAACTCTTTCACTGTTCTAATCGTCGGATTGAGTGCTGAAACTGTTAAAGGCACCCAAGAACGGTGTTTGAGAAGTGGTTTAGAGTACTTTATTGAGTAGGAATTCCCAATTTTTCCTATTTCCAGCATAAAAATGTTACGAGGTTAGCCTACGGAAGCCCCTGAGGTACATTCAAGATACTATCAGTATACGCAGATCGCATTCCTTTTGTCGCATTGGAATACCCCTTGAATAATTAAAACAAGGCTGGCAATTTGACTTTTTTGCAGCTAGGATACAGTTTTAGCGATTTGAAAGGAAAAACTAACTGAATTGGCAAGGTCTTCGTTTTTCGGTCTTCGTTTTCGAGTTTGACCTATTCTGCCATTTTCGAAAACGAAGACTGGAAAACGAAGACTCGAAGAAAATGAACTCTTTCACTGTTCTAATCGTCGGATTGAGTGCTGAAACTGTTAAAGGCACCCAAGAACGGTGTTTAAGAAGGGGTTTAGAGTACTTTATTGAGTAGGAATTCCCAATTTATCCTATTTCCAGCATAAAAATGTTACGAGGTTAGCCTACGGAAGCCCCTGAGGTACATTCAAGATACTATCAGTATACGCAGATCGCAATTTTTCTTTTGTCGCATTGGAATACCCCTTGAATAATTAAAACATGGCTGGCAATTTGATTTTTTTGCAGCTAGGATACAGTTTTAGCGATTTGAAAGGAAAAACTAACTGAATTGGCAAGGTCTTCGTTTTTCGGTCTTCGTTTTCCAGTTTGACCTATTCTGCCATTTTCGAAAACGAAGACTGGAAAACGAAGACTCGAAGAAAATGAACTCTTTCACTGTTCTAATCGTCGGATTGAGTGCTGAAACTGTTAAAGGCACCCAAGAACGGTGTTTGAGAAGTGGTTTAGAGTACTTTATTGAGTAGAATTCCCAATTTATCCTATTTCCAGCATAAAAATGTAACGAGATTAGCCTACGGAAGCCACTGAGGTACATTCAAGATACTATCAGTATACGCAGATCGCAATTTTTCTTTTGTCGCATTGGAATACCTCTTGAATAATTAAAACAAGGCTGGCAATATGATTTTTTGCAGCTAGGATACAGTTTTAGCGATTTGAAAGGAAAAACTAACTGAATTGGCAAGGTCTTCGTTTTTCGGTCTTCGTTTTCGAGTTTGACCTATTCTGCCATTTTCGAAAACGAAGACTGGAAAACGAAGACTCGAAGAAAATGAACTCTTTCACTGTTCTAATCGTCGGATTGAGTGCTGAAACTGTTAAAGGCACACAAGAACGGTGTTTGAGAAGTGGTTTAGAGTACTTTATTGAGTAGGAATTCCCAATTTATCCTATTTCCAGCATAAAAATGTTACGAGGTTAGCCTACGGAAGCCCCTGAGGTACATTCAAGATACTATCAGTATACGCAGATCGCATTCCTTTTGTCGCATTGGAATACCCCTTGAATAATTAAAACAAGGCTGGCAATTTGATTTTTTTTTTGCAGCTAGGATACAGTTTTAGCGATTTGAAAGGAAAAACTAACTGAATTGGCAAGGTCTTCGTTTTTCGGTCTTCGTTTTCGAGTTTGACCTATTCTGCCATTTTCGAAAACGAAGACTGGAAAACGAAGACTCGAAGAAAATGAACTCTTTCACTGTTCTAATCGTCGGATTGAGTGCTGAAACTGTTAAAGGCACCCAAGAACGGTGTTTAAGAAGGGGTTTAGAGTACTTTATTGAGTAGGAATTCCCAATTTATCCTATTTCCAGCATAAAAATGTTACGAGGTTAGCCTACGGAAGCCCCTGAGGTACATTCAAGATACTATCAGTATACGCAGATCGCAATTTTTCTTTTGTCGCATTGGAATACCCCTTGAATAATTAAAACAAGGCTGGCAATTTGATTTTTTTGCAGCTAGGATACAGTTTTAGCGATTTGAAAGGAAAAACTAACTGAATTGGCAAGGTCTTCGTTTTTCGGTCTTCGTTTTCGAGTTTGACCTATTCTGCCATTTTCGAAAACGAAGACTGGAAAACGAAGACTCGAAGAAAATGAACTCTTTCACTGTTCCAATCGTCGGATTGAGTGATGAAACTGTTAAAGGCACCCAAGAACGGTGTTTGAGAAGTCGTTTAGAGTACTTTATTGAGTAGGAATTCCCAATTTATCCTATTTCCAGCATAAAAATGTAACGAGATTAGCCTACGGAAGCCACTGAGGTACATTCAAGATACTATCAGTATACGCAGATCGCAATTTTTCTTTTGTCGCATTGGAATACCCCTTGAATAATTAAAACAAGGCTGGCAATTTGATTTTTTTGCAGCTAGGATACAGTTTTAGCGATTTGAAAGGAAAAACTAACTGAATTGGCAAGGTCTTCGTTTTTCGGTCTTCGTTTTCGAGTTTGACCTATTCTGCCATTTTCGAAAACGAAGACTGGAAAACGAAGACTCGAAGAAAATGAACTCTTTCACTGTTCTAATCGTCGGATTGAGTGCTGAAACTGTTAAAGGCACACAAGAACGGTGTTTGAGAAGTGGTTTAGAGTACTTTATTGAGTAGGAATTCCCAATTTATCCTATTTCCAGCATTAAAATGTTACGAGGTTAGCCTACGGAAGCCCCTGAGGTACATTCAAGATACTATCAGTATACGCAGATCGCAATTTTTCTTTTGTCGCATTGGAATACCCCTTGAATAATTAAAACAAGGCTGGCAATTTGATTTTTTTTGCAGCTAGGATACAGTTTTAGCGATTTGAAAGGAAAAACTAACTGAATTGGCAAGGTCTTCGTTTTTCGGTCTTCGTTTTCGAGTTTGACCTATTCTGCCATTTTCGAAAACGAAGACTGGAAAACGAAGACTCGAAGAAAATGAACTCTTTCACTGTTCTAATCGTCGGATTGAGTGCTGAAACTGTTAAAGGCACCCAAGAACGGTGTTTGAGAAGTGTCTAAGTCTGAAATCGAGTAGGAATTCATTCTTTATCCGTATCGTTTTTAAATTACGTGTCATTTACCATATATGAAAAGTATGTATGTTACGCGATAAGCCTACGGAATGCTTTGAGCTCTTATGTTCCCAACACACTACAATGTCCGTAAGCTACAAGTAGTCTTCGTTTTCGAGGTCTTCCTTTTTCAGGTCTTCCTTTTCGAGGTCTTCTGTCTTCGGTCTTCGTTTTCGAAGTCTTCGTTATAGACATACCCCTTTTCTTGTGTCTTTCATGAGGTATGACCATTGACCTGAGGATGGTAGTGCAATGTAAGTTTAGCATATGGCCCAACTGCCTAGACTGTTCATTTTTAGTAGTTATTTCTCACTTGCCCAGTTTTTCCCTCAACCCACACAACCACTCTTTAGTATATATTATTTGCTGTCACTGAGAATAAAAATGATGCTGTAAGAAATTTTAGGAGCTATTTGGGTCACCATATCTTTTCAGATATGTGTTGTATTACTTTCTTGATGTATTGAGATATTTTGAACCCATTTGTATATTCAGTTGTATGTATGATGAGTTCTGTTTGTCTCTCCTGTCTTTGCCTAAATGTCATAAATGTGTGAATATCAATTTCTGTCATTCATTTAAAGGTTAAAATAAACGTTTTTTACAATATTTACTAATTGTTTTTTTAAATACCATGGTCATGTTTAAATAATCCGTGCTTAACCTTTCCTTTGGTACCAAAACACTTTTCTCAAAAAGGAAGATGCTTTTCTTCCCAGATCATAATGTTCTAAAATTTCAAGTAGAGGGAAGTAAATCAAGGTTGCATTATACCATGCGAAAACAAATAATCGGCAGGTTTTTTGGAAGCTTGTGGCACTTAACTGTGCGACATTTCCTCTGTTTTGTCTTAGCAGTAACATTCTTTTGGCTGTATTAATTGATGAAAAGTTGTCTCTGTTGCCTGCCAATGCAGAGAGTACACCTAATGAAAGCTTCTGGACTGAGTTTCAAAAAACAGTAGGCCTGCAAAAGCCTAAGTTTGATGTTCAAAGAGTTGTAATACCCAGAGCTTGCTACCAAAGGGGACTCGATGCCTTGGCAATATAAGTTATTCACCTTGATCCCTATACTTTTGTGTATCTTTACCTCCCCACCACTCTGGGGAGTTTTGCCATGATTTCACAATACCCTGTCAGATATAAAGTAACACAGTTATATCTCACATCTGTAAAATTTGCAAAGGAATTTACAATAAAATTGAAGATGGAAATGTTGGAGACAGGTGCCACTGTACATTGACCCACCTCTACAAGTAATGGGCATGGGAAAAACTTGGGGATGTCTTTCGGGGTACTTGAAGTTTCCTAGATGGTTTCACAATGATCTGTCATGTATAAAGTAACATTCTAAACATTTCTTTTCTAAAATTCACATACAAAATGAGAATAGTGTTGAAGACCTGGTTTTTATTTCCTTTAAATCACTATGTTGTTGTTACTACAGCCCACAGTCACAAAGCTGTGCTTGGTTTACACTCTAACATTATGATGAACTGTAGTTTAAAGTACCTTATTTAAAAGTTGGGGAATTTAGTTGGATACCCAGAAATTGAAACAAAAACTGCTTTCTGAAGACATGGAAAACATTTGCTTTGTTATGTAAGTCACTTTGCAGATAAGAGAATGTGCCTACAAGTATAAAGTGTGTCTTGCCATTTGAGAGTTCTCCCAGTTATGTAATGATTATCTTGAATCTTCATATTTAAAATTTGAGAAATTTTTGTTCCATTGATAAATAATGAAATGTAATATTGCTAAAGAGACAGTTTTAAGTGCAGAAAATTATTTAAATTGGCTGAGCTGAAGTGTAGTCCATAGTAAATTACAGGCTGCCATACAATGGGGCATTTTTTGAAGAAAGGGAACAAACCTGCTGATATCTTTTTTGGAGTACATGACCTTTAATCCATGGTTTCACGAAACCCTGTGAGATATTTAATAACACAATAAGTCGGAATTGACTCTTAAATTCACATGATAAATTACATTAAATTAAAGATTGAAATGTCTGAGGCAGGTGGCCACTGTACAATAAAGCACCTTTACAAGTAATGGGCCTAGAACAAACTTGGGGATGTCTTTCGGGGTACTTGAAGATTTGTGAATGGTTTCACAATAATCTGTCAGATGTAAAGTAACACACTTAATATTTCTATTGTAAACTTAAAGGGCCAAACCTCTCACCCAAAACTACAATTTTGGAACCCGGGTACCGAAATTCTCAATTGGCCCAGCTCTTTGATTGACAGCTAATTCAAACAATGCAGAGTACCAAAAGCTTATATTACACAGCATGAACGGTACTGAGAGTGTTTTTATAGTATAAATTGAGTATTTCTTTACTCACCCTGAAGCAATATAATTGAGATTGTGTCTGGATGAGGATGCATTTCAGACAATTGTGGGAGGGGCTTCAGTGAGAAGGTTAGGAGAACTGGTGCTGTTTGGGGTGAGAGAAATGGGCCTTTAAGAAAAAAATAACAATTTAATAATTAGAAGGTTAGACACCTGGTTTTTGGCAAAAGTTTTTGTTTCAGTCTGATAAATGAAAGGTAATAGTGCCAAAGAGATCCACTGTTCCAGTTCAGGATATACATTTCTTTTTGCTGAGCCTGAGTAAAGTCCACAGTTAATTAGATACTACCTTACTATGGAGCACTTTTGCAAATGAGGAAACAAACCTGGGAATATCTTTGGGGGTACATGACATTTTACCAATGATTTGAGAATTCTCTGTGATACATTTAGTAACACTTTAGTCTTAATTGATTCTAAAATTCACAAAAAAATTACATCAAATTAAAGATTGAAATGTCGGAGACAGTTGGCCACTGTACAATGAAGCACCTTTACAAGTATTGATTGTAGAACAAACTTGGGGATGTCTTTCGGGGTACTTAGTGATATCTGAATGGTGTAACAATAATCCGTCAGATATAAAGTAACACACTTAATAATTCTATTGTAAAATTCACATAAAATATTAATTTAATAATTAAACTGTTACAGACATGGTTTTTATCCAGTGGCGAAGGAAGAAATTGCTGTCATCAGGGGTAACAACGTCCTTAAGGGACTCTTCAAAGTAGTACTGTGCTGTACTGTGCCTCATAACAGTAAAACCTAAAGAGGCACTCACAGAAAAATAGTAGTCCATCAATGGGCTGAGGGAGGGCCACTGTACATTGGCATATGGAACGTAGCCCTGCCTTCTTTTTTATTTCCTGTAAAACATTATGTTGTTTTTACTACAGCCCACATCCTAAAATCTGTGCTCTACCCCCTCAACCATCATGATGAATTGTAATTTAATGTACCTGACTTAAAAGTTGGGGAATATTATTAGTGGCATTCCTTTAAATTGAAGGAATTTTTTTTTCTTCTGAAGACATGGAAATTATTTGCTTTAATATGTACGTCACTTTGAATGTGAGAGAAAGTACATGCATTGAGTAAGTTTGTCTTTCCATTTGAGAGCACTACCAGTTATTAAATGATTATCTTGAATCCTGAGATTGAAAATTAAAGAAACGTTCGTTTCCATCATGATTAATGAAATGTAATAGTACCAAAGAAATCCACTGTTTCAGTGCAGGAACAAAAGTTTCTCTGGCTGAGCCCACATGTGGTCCATAGTCAATTAGAGGCTACCATACTATGGAGCACTTTTGGAAATAAGGGAACAAACCTGGGGATATCTTTGAGGGTACATGAAGTTTTACCAGAGGCTTCAGAATACTCTGTGAGATATTTAATAACATAATTAGTCTGAATTATTTCTAAAATTCACACATAGAGAATTTCATAAAGTTAAAGATTGAATTGTCGAAGACAGGTGGCCACTGAACAATGGAGCACCTTTTCACAAGTATTGGGCGTAGAACAAACTTTGGGATCGCTTTCAGGGTACTTACAGATTTCTGATTTGTTTCACAATAATCTGTCAGATATAAAGTTATACACTTACTATTTCTATTCTTAAATTAACATTAAAAAAAAAACAATTTAGTAATTGAAATGTTACAGACCTGGTTTCTTATCCAGTGGTGAAGGAAGAAAATTCTGTCGGCAGGGGCAGCAGAGTCCTTTAGGGACTCTTCAAAGTAGTTTAATACCCTATGCCTCATTACAATAAAACCTGAAGAGGCACTCACGGACAATTTGAGTCCAAAAATGGGGGCAGGCAGGCGCCTATACTGTAGGCATATAGTAGCCCTGCCACTGTTTTTATTTCCTGTAGTTGGTTAGTTACTTACATAGAATTTTAGGGCACTGCAGTTTCCAACTATTGGTTCAAATTGAGCTGGCCACTGACTTACTTCCTGTAAAACATTATTTTGTTTTTACAACAGCCATAATCTGAAAGCTGTGCTCTAGCTAACCCCTTTACCATCATGATGAATTGTAGTTTAATATACCTGACTTAAAAGTTGGGGAATATAATTAGTTGCATACTTTCACATTGAAAGAAAAATTTATTTTCTGAAGACATGGAAATTATTTGCTTTACAATGTCACTTTGCATGTAAGAGAGAGTACATGCATTGAAAAAGTGTCTCTTGCCACTTGAGAGAATATTTTGTGAGATATTTAATAACACAATTGTTCTGAATTAATTCTCAAATTCACATAAAAAATTTCATTAAAATAAAAATTGAAATGTTGGAGACAGATGGCCACTGTACAATGAAGCACTTTTACAAGTATTGGGCATAGAACAAACTTGGGGATGTCTTTCGGGGTACTTGGCAACAGCGTCCTTTTGGGACTCTTCAGAGTAGTTAAATACACTATGCCACATTACAATAAAACCTAAAGAGGGGCTCACAGTTTGAGTCCGGCAGTGGGGGGGGGGGGGTGGTCCTGAGGGTGATTATGCCATAGGTAGGCATATGGTAGCCCACCTGCCACTGTGGTTTTTTCCTGTAAAACAGTATGTTGTTTTTACTACAGCCCATATTCGTAACCACCATGATAAATTGTAATTTAATGTCGTGACTTTAAGGTTGGGGAATATTATTAGTGAAATACCTTCAAATTGAAAGATTTTTTTCCTGAAAACATGGAAATTATTTGGCTTATCATGTTTATATGTCTCTTTGCATGTAAGAGAAAGTACATGCCTTGAATAAGTGTGTTTTGCCATTTGAGAGTACTACCAGTTAAAAAATGATTATGAGATTAAATGATCTTGAGATTAAAAACTAGAGAAATGTTTGTTTCCATCATGATTAATAAAATGAAATAATGCAAAAGAAATCCACTGTTTCAGTGCAGGATACAAGATTCTTTGGCTGAGCTAACGTATGGTCCATAGTCCATGGTCTCAGTTAGAAAATTATTATGTTGAATCTTGGGATTAAAAATTAGAGAAATGTTTGTTTTGATCATGATTAAGGAATTGTAATAGTGCCAAAGAGATCCACTGTTTCACTGCAGGATAAAAGTTTCTTTGGCTGAGCTCAAGTGTGGTCCATAGTTAAATAGTGGCTATACTGTTCTGTGGAGCACTTTTGGGGGTACATGGAAAGTTGGGGAATATTATTAGTTAAACAACTTCAAACTGAAAGATTTTTTATCTGAAAACTTGGAAATTATTTGCATTATAATGTATATGTAAGGGAAAGTACATGCATTGAACAAGGATGTCTTGGCATGAGAGTACACCCACTTATAAAATAATTATCTTGAATGTTGAGATTGGAAACTAGGGAAATAATTGTATCAGTCATGATTAGTTAACTGTAATAGTGCCAAACAGATCCACTGTTTCAGTGTACGATAAAAGTTTCTTTGGCTGAACTCAAGTATGGTCCATAGTTAAATACTGTACTATGGAACACTTTTGGAAATAAGGTAACAAACGTGGGAATATATTTGGGGGTACATGGAGATTTACGGATGGCTTC